>OAMR01000238.1:1062123-1077072 GCA_900205405.1 Echinochloa crus-galli | reverse complement strand
CGATTTCAATAACCCATTTCTTCAGGCTCCTGAAGAGGCAAAGTGGAACTGCTCCTCCTCTGCAAAATGCAATGCAAGCCTCAGCAGCAGCTTCCCTTTTTGTTTTCAAGGTCTTCTAATGGCTTCAAAGACTTGGACGTTGATGGATGGATCTCGTTGTCATTTTCCTCTGGCTCTTTGGATCCGGGTGGCATGCAGGCGCTCACGTCCATGATCTCGCAACCGGTCAATTTCACCCCTCCTGCTGCGAGGAAAGCCATCTTTTTTGAAGGCACGAGGAGACGGGTCCCTTTGCTCCTTGGCAGGTAGGTCCAGAGTCCAGCTTCACGGCATCTTCCCGCGTTGAACAGATTGGACAGCATCAGCATCACAGCCTGAGGAGCAGACATGCTCTCCTCTTCTGCCGTTCTCCACTGAAACACACTCCCTAGTTTCTGACGGCGATCTGTAATTTTTGTTCTGACTGGTATTTCTTTTCGACAATTTTTGACCGCAACTTTGTTTTCTTACTGCCTACTTTGTTATTCACTAATACTGGCGGTAAAGGCTGGTGCGCGCAGATGCAATATTTGCAGACTTTTTTTTTTTGGTCAAGCCATGCGTGTAGCCGCATTGTTACGAAATTATGACATCCACTGGCCAATCTTGCCGAGTTTTTATAAATTTAATTTACAAGTTTGGACTGTGAACGCTCCGATATGATCACACACACGCACACGCAGCCCCCAAACTCCTAAAATGCACATATTTACGGATGGTTCTAAGACCTGAAAAAAATCTTAGATTAGACGACCGATTGCTGCAAAAAGGAGACGTACGGCTCTCACCTGTCAATTTTGTCGGGAAAGCTACGGATTGAATCGGGTCCAAATCTTGCGATCTCTTTCGTCTCATCTTTTATCATCTCCTGCTCCTTTTTTTTTCTTTGGAGCGGCGTGAAGGCTGCATATTTTGTTTAGCTAGCTACTGCCTATAGGGCCACGTGCTCCGAAATCGACCAATCCGGTCCAGTCCAACACAGCTCCATAATATGTTCAAAGCAGGCATTCCCAAGGAGCTGCAATCTGTATGCATGATCCATGCCGATGACACAAACAATTCAATATGATTGTTACCACGGTTTTTTTTAAATAACCTGAGCTAGCCGTGTGTAGAAATCTGACTTCCTGAACTTGTTTGTGCTCTTCATACTCGTACAGACACGCGCGTGGGTCGTGAATAAAAAGCCTTTGTTTTTGCAGAACCTGAAAGGTTTAAGAGTTTGCCTTGGTCGCCGTTTTGGAAGTCTTTGGCAGTCGGAATCTGAGTCCATATTTCATCACGTTTCCTTGCGTCACCTTGAGTCAGTAGTCAAGATGATCAACGACATACGTCTTTCTGAAACTCTTTTTTTCGCTTTTTCGATTAGCATTTCAAAAATGTGGACAATGGCGAGGAAAACCGGCAACGTCCGGGAACGGGAAGAGCCTGACATGTCTCTTTTTTCCAGACAAATTAATTCGATGATTGGACTGGCAATGCAGATTGGACCATGGAGAGAAAAAAATGTACATCTGATGACTCTGAAGGTACCATGATATCTGACAGGCAAATGATAAAGATAAGCTGATCTGTTTACTAGTCCAAACCTCTTAGCGTAATGATAGGCTTATCACATGAGTTGTGGTGCTTCGATTGGGGGTATCATTGGCCATATGCACGTACTATTTTTCTAACACGCATGAGCATTAGATTCCATTTTCTGAAGAAGACGACATTATCTTGCAACCTAACACTACCAGAACAATGGCTATCTGCACCGGTTGGAAAGGGGCATTGGCACCGGTTTTCCTAACCGGTGCTATGTCTTCGGCCGGTGCTAAAGGTGCCCACCGGTAGAAAAAAAATGCGTGCTGTGCGGGTGGCTGCTGCTGGGATTCGAACTCAGGACCTCTTGCCTCGCGCATATCCACCAAACCATCTCACCTATGCAGCACATGTGATAGAATAGAATATGCTTTTCTTTTAAAGTAACATGCAACACCCCCTTTAGCACCGGGTCGTAACACAAACCGGTTCGAAAAGTCCTTTAGCACCGGATCGTAACATGATCTTAACCGGGTGGTAATATGATCCGGTGCTAAAGGGTCGAGGGGCTTTAGCACCGGTTGGTAACACCAACCGGTGCTAAAAGGTGACCTTTAGCACCGGTTGATGTTACCAACCGGTGCTAAATGGTCTCCGGGACAGCCACCCGGTAGAAAAGATGTACCTTTAGCACCGGGTTCGAACAGCGCCGAGTCCTATGAGAGGGGCGGATGTGAGTTTTTCTTGTAGTGTAATTTCTCTCCCCGAGAAGTCTATTATATGCAGGTAACGTGAAAGACAGATAGTATAGTACACTAGTTTCGTCACATTTTGGATGATTGAGAAATATAACTGGGGTTAAGATGTCATGGTCGATGAAGGAGCCATCATGTGCACCGAGACGTCGCGTCGGACTCCCGGTAGGAAGATGTACTTAGCAGACCATCATCGTTGATCCATTGAGGCGGCTAATTATCACCAACATGTTTCATGGCGGTATAGTCTCTAATATATTATTTTTGTTTTGGACCAGGCACTTTCGACGAACATGAAATCCTTTCCCTCTCTGAAAAGATCGGCCGAATGAGCATCTAATTTAATTTATAGTCAAATTGATTCGCAGGGTAAGTATTATTTTAATTTGAAATGTGCAACACGCCTGACCGTTTTCCGGTGATAGCAATGAATCCCTTCAACTCATGATTTGATCTGTAAACCGCCACAACGTGAAGCTTTTTTTCAGAGACGCCGATAAATAAAGCAGTACAGCAAGATTTGATTCCAAGGCAATTTACGATTCAAAACTTTATTCCTTTTGATAGTTCCACGCCCAATCGGATCACTCCACTTCGCCGATGGAGGCCAGAAAATTACAATCAATATGATCCATAAACCCGACGTGTTCCAGCGATCAAAATCACAAACCGAGCTTGCCCGGCAGTCACCCGTCTCCAGTCAGTTTTTCGACATTAACAATGGAATCCATCCATCATTCAGCAATGGTGTTGATATCCGTGACCCAACCGTTGAAAACTACCAACTCGACCGATCCATCTCCGACAGTTCTAAAATCTACCGGCGACCCGGCATTGTTTAGTGCCGGATCGTATCATGGTAGTGTTGAAAGGAGTGCACCGGGGCACAAGCAAGTTCACGGGATTGGGGGATCCCAGGACACGCCAGGCCGCTCTAGGATACCATCACCGAGGCGCACGAGACGGCCGGCCGGCGCGACCCACCCCGGCCAGAAGTCCAGAACCCGACCTCTTCTCTTCCGGGTCAACCCGGGCAACGCCCGCATGCCGTCATGTTAGGGTTCTTCCTCCCTCCCATGATTCTCATCCCATCCGAGGCACCGGCAGCAGGTAGAGAGAGGGAAGAATTCGCTGGTCCACATGCGAGCGAGTAGGAGGCCGGGGCAGGCAGGCATCTCGGTGTTCGTCGCTGAAATCTTGCGATGATTTAATGGCTCGCCGCTCTTTCCAAGATGTTGCCATGACGTCTAAGAAAGAAACCTCTCCGTCTCGAGCATCGATCTATCTAAGCAGGATGGACTTTTGTATGCCACGCACCCGTACGAACTAGCTCTTGACGCGCCGTGCTTTGTGACAGCGAATGCTGCTTCTGCTTCTCCTAGGGTGTTATATATACAGGCCTTCTTTAGATGCAAAAAGTTGCTCCCAAATTCACTATGCAAAAAGAAGATTCCCCATCACATCAAAATATCATAACATACATGGAGTACTAAATGTAGATGAAATCAAAAACTAATTACATAGTTTTGTTTTGTTGTACTCCGCAAAACGAACATTTTGAGCCTAATTAATTAATTGTAGACAATTTTTCGCACATACAAACGAAATGCTACAGTAGCGCAATGATTATAAAGTGACATCTTACTCCCAAATTCAACCTCCCAAATTCAGCATCTAAACAAGCCCATAGTTTACTTTAGCTGCTGAGCTGCATGATCGATCGATTCGGGATGAAGAGGCAACAGACCGCAGGTATGTTATGTAGCTGCTTTTCTGCTGCTAGAGAAATTCAGGGCTCTGAAAGTGGAGAGCAGAAGTGCCTGCGAGACTGAAACAACATGCGGTTTCTTCAGAAAATTGAGGCGCCAGGTAGATAGGCTGCATGTAGTAGGATTGGCAGATCATTCATTATCCTCTTGTTTTGTTTTCCCCCATTTTCTTTTGCGTGGCTTGATTGATCGATGCGCCATGTTACGGTAACATGACATGGTCCCTGATCGATCGATTAGGTGGTCGTCTAGTCTAGTGATGATCATGGGACGCCAGCGGCAGCGAATCAACGCGTACACACACGCCCTCTTGGCCTGCTTACAGTGACCTCGCATCGCATGGACCATCTGTACTAGGCCACTACTGACAATTTATGGAACGGAGCCAATCCAGAGGCGAATTGCGATTATAGAGGCCACTGATTAGTCTGCGTTGCCCAACGCCTCTCTTACAATGGGACGCACGCACGACGACGCTGACGCGATCGCGACGTACTTGTCCGACTGCGACTGCGGCTTACCATGGTTAGCCGACTGAACAAGCAACAGTTTGCATCTTCCTGACGATGAAATTACTCCACAATAATGTTCAGTTTGAAGAGCAGAAGCGACTGCTGCATATATGCGTCGCGCCTTTTGTACCACATCATCTACGTCCTCCTTCGTCAGTGTAAGGTTCAGAGAACGGTTCGTAACCTGGCCATATTCAGATAGAAAGGCTACATGGGGGAATCGGCATATTTTAGCGCATTATGGCCGGCCTTATGGCGCCACAGGCCTGTTTCAACTTTGTTGATGAATTAGCCTTTCAAATACGTTCTGGCAACATGGCATCTGGAGAGCTGTTTGGGTAGGCAATAATAGCCTTTTCGTGACATAACAAGGCATGAATCATTCAAACCTTTCTTTCTTCAACTGGAATCATGCTAGCTTTTCAGAGTAGGATCATTATATTTAGGTTGACCTCAACATAGCTCTTGCCCTCAGAACCAATCAAAGAGCTAATTTAGCCCATCAGAGAAAAAAAAAGAGGTTCAATTATTAGTACTTGTTTTCTCGAAGCCCCATTTCCTATGGTCGGTGGTTGACAGTTGACTCTCTCTGGGGTTGTAGTATAGTCCTTCAACATGCTATTATTGCATAATCTGCCAAGTTTAACTAGTAAACATTTGGTTTACGCATTAGATGAATCTCTGTGGCTCCACTTGTCATACTATTTGAACATGGTATGTTTGCCAAAAATATATACGCTAGTTCAGGTAGGGAGACCCCTGATATAAAACATGCATTTTCTCAATTTCTAATACAGAGATAATATAAGCTCAGATATACAACGAAAATACTTGAGACATCTGTATGCAATGATTTTTGGGCAGAGTTGACCTTCCAAGATGCCTCCTCATCCCATGCTTCAGGCCGGCCGGTTACATGATTTGAGCTCCACATGGGCAACATGAGTTCGTTGCGACAGAGCAAAAGAAACGGAATCCTATTATCAATAGGGAATAGAAAAAGAAAAAAGAAAATAAACAAATGGAATCTTGGCTACCGTTGCAGATAATTTAACTAGATCCGTTACTGTCCAAAGCCCGTTTATTTTTTACTAGCAAACCACGTGTCGGAGACGTTTGACACAAGGCTATACTAAACCTAGTGTGATAATGGTGGATAAGACGGGCGAGTAGAAAAGTATTCAACAAAGCAAAAGTCCAAACTTCTTCCAAGTCCAGGTCAAGTGTTCCGGTAGAAATTAAGAGTGTGACGTGTACAAAAAAAACTCTGCACACCGTATCAGTTCAAAGCTTTGTGATTACGCCGTCTGAGTGTGCTGGAAAGGTAGTAGCGCCAGTTTTAAATCAGTGCTAGCCTCTGTCGACATGAAACAAACAGATGCACGGACATTACGGCGGCCTGATCAGATTGTGCGTGTCCACTTGCATGCAGTTTGTCTGAGAATGTGCTAAGAACAAAAGGAGAAGATCATTTCAGTAGCTAGGCACGCATTTGTTTAGCAAATATAAATATCAGCAGATGTTTGGTTTAAATTTTAAAGATCGGGCCAGATTAGGGCCGGGTCAAAACTAGTCTTTGAGCTAAATTTTGTTAGGGCCAAGTTAGATTGTGAAGGAACAAACGGGCCATGATCCGTTACCGCCCCTAGTTATAATTTCTGTTGTTAATTCGTCTGGATACTTTGGGCCTTAGTCGGCGCAAAGTATTATCAGAACTCGTTGCCGTAGGGCCGTGCAGTTTGAATTTGCTGCTTCTGGATTACTGCACCAGAACAGTACTGCCTATTGACAATGGATCCAGCAGGCGTCGTTCCTTTCCTGGGAGCATTTAAATTGTTGATTCACTTTTTCATCCTGCAGTCTTCGATGTGCGTCATACCCTTTTCTCAGTTTTTTTTTGATACTTTACCCTTTTCTCCGTTCTGAATCCGGCAGCCGGCTGCATCCAATCCGAGTTCAAAGCGGTGAAGGGTTTCAGAGACAGGGAAAGCTGAACCTGCAGGCAGAAGCATTCCCTATACTGTACTATCAAATTTGGAGGCGGCCTTAATGACAGCAATGATGCGTTGATACCTCTCCAATCTCCATCCATGTTTCATGACATTTCCTTATCAAAGTTGGAGGTGTCTCGAAAATATCTGAAGCTCTGAACTTGCCCGCACTGCATCCGTCACCGCGCTGAATTGAAACACCTGATCTCACCAAATGGCACCAGACGCAGACGGGGTGGCTTAGGTAAGCACGCACGACCAGCTGCAAAGAAACACTTTGCCATCTGCTCCGATCCTACTAGCTCGTCACAAGTGGCACCGGTTTATTGTTATAGTATATTCTCCACTGTAGCGCTGTGTGATTAGCTCGGCGTCACCGATGATGAACAATCTCCGACTTTGTTAATCGGTTGATGGCCTTATGTGTCGCTAGTACAGCAAAACCTTGGTTCAGTGTTGCCACAACTGATTGAATAAAAATCTGTTTGGTACATGCATCGGCTTGGTTTATATTACGTGGATCTTAGTGCGTGCTTTCAGTCACTGTACTTTACCCCCCAAATTAAGATCATTCTTCTCGCCCCGGACGTTTTGTCTGAATATCGCGCCATGCGTGGCCTGAATGTCTGCGCGCACGGACGCCAATGGCACGATCACGCCGCCAGGAAGCTTGAGAGGCCGAGGAAAACGAGACACTTGGCCGGCATTGGTACGTGCACATGGCGGCTAAGCTATCGCATTGCATGGTCGTCGTCGTGAGAGTGAAGCCTTTTGGCGAACGAAGCGTGGTGATTACTGATTACTGATTACTCTCGTCTCGTGTGGGATCGTGTTCTTCTTTCCTCGACCTAATCTAGTTAACGAGCAGAGCCTGCAGGCGACATTTCTATTCAATGATTGCGTTGGAATACAATGGAAGCTGCTCATCGTCGTCGATAGGATTCGCTGACGCATGCTGCCTGCCTCTGGCATGGAAAATCAGGCTCGACGCCAGGGAAGTCTCGCGCTCGTGGGTGGAATTTTCCGAGGCGACGACGCCGACGCTTGCGGCCTGCCTGCGGGGAGCGACCAGACCACAGACCGCGCCGGCGACCGGCGTGGAGGGCAGCGGCAGCTCCTTGTCAGTGATTTGATTGGCCTGCCCGTTCGTGCAAACTGACGTTGCCGCTACGGTTGACCGACCGACCGACCGGACGACCGAACGATTGACTAGGGATTCAGCCAGCGCACGCAAACTTTGACTGGCGCCTGAGATTGATAATGACAGTGATGATACTGTTACTGCTGCACACCTGCAGTCCTGCACAACGCAATGCGACCGCCAACTATAGGCCCGTTCCTCCTAAATTCACTATACAAAAAGAAGATTCTCCATCACATCAAAATGTCATAACATGCATGGAGTAATAAATATAGATGAAATCAAAAACTAATCGCACAGTTTTGTTGTACTCCACAAAACGAACATTTTGAGCCTAATTAATCAATTTTTGGATAATTTTTCACACATACAAACGAAATGCTACAGTAGCTTTTAACATTGTTGCAGGAATCTTACTCCCAAATTCAACCTCCCAAATTCAACATCTAAACAAGGCCAATGTTTGAAAGGAAAAACGATCTATTTCTTTTCAGTTATTGAAGTTTTATAGGTTGTTGATCCCATGCTTAAGTACATAGTCCTGATTACTTATTAAATTCAAACATGTCTTATAATAAATGTGAAACTGAAAATGGTGATAAGAGCTAAAGTTCCAAAGTGAAAAGCAATTTATTGTGCAGTAGTCCTCACTTGTGGAGACTTTGCTTGCTAAGATTTTTAACTTTGTATGGTCTTGTAATCTTGCAGGAGGGATTTGCAGGCACGCAAATGTGAGTCTTCTCCCAAACAGGCAAATTGATGATGAGGAGCTTTCCACTTATAAACTGGAATGCCCTCCCGAAATAAATGCCAGCGATCGAGACGCGGGGAAAGTCTGGAGAGCAATCTTGGAAACGGAGACTGGAAAAACAAAACGACTTGCGAAATTTCTCCCTCGAACATGAACTGCAGAAGCGTAAATTTAAAGGTGAAATTTACAAGGGATGGACCGTGTATCATTGTCTTAGATGTGCCGGAATATGAACTATAGAAAATTTCGGGATCAGAATAAGGCCATTCGGAGTTGAACGTCGCATCCAGAGCGACGAGACGAAATGCATGATGCTAACAAGGGGTGTGTCTAGTTACACATCAAATCACTAAGCCCTGTTTAGATCCAGAATTTCTACTCCCAAATTTACTATGAAAAAAAAATTATCATCAAATCAAAATGTCATAACATGCATGGAATACTAAATTTGATAAAATCAAAAACTAATCACAGTTTTGTTGTACTCTGTGAGACGAACATTTTGAGCCTAATTAATCAATTTTTGGATAATTTTTCACACATACAAACGAAATGCTACAGTAGCGCAATGATTACGAAGTGGCATCTTACTCCCAAATTCAACCTCCCAAATTCAACATCTAAACAAGGCCATAGTGTGGATGTTTTCATAAAAAAACAGTGTGGATGTAGGCATGGAGCAGACTGCGCGGGTCGACACAAAAAAACTACGGCCTTTCAGGTCACTCGGCCCACACGGCGGGGGGCCTTACAACTAACTTCATTGGGCCACTACTAGCGGATCGCGGGGGGAAGATTAGCAGGCCTTCTAAGTCCGTCAGCCCAGCACGTCCGCGTAACAGTTTTTTAAATATTTTTTCCTATCCTTTTTATTGGCAAAAAAATCACCACCTAAATGGGTTATTTACCAAAATAGTCGCCCGTAGTCCTTTAGTCAGGCGATACGCGTGAAGCTTGCCTTCGCCTTTCCAAAGTTATAGCATGACTTGCTCGTCTATCAGTCTATGTTCATGTTATGTTTCTTTTAATTTGATTGCCGATCGTGCATCCGATCCAATTTCATTGTTACCCTAAACTTATTTTGAAATGTTCGTGTTGTATATATATTTTTAAATTTTTTGGGATCATATTTCTTTTAATTTGGCCTTTTTTAGAAAGGAAAAAGTCATTTTCACATCCCTCACGTTTAGCCGTCGTCCGCTTTTCGTCTTTTAAATGCAAAACCAGAAATCTTTGGTCCTCCAGGTTTCAAAACCGTGCGTTTCACATCCCTCAATGGTTTCGAAGGCGGTTTCACTGACGTGACTTTTTCTTTTTGATCCCAGAAATACATGTGAAACGCCTCTTAAACTGAATCAAAAAGAGAGAGGAAACACTGATTAGCCCGTACTCTTTCTAATAATGATCCTGCTTATCTCTTTGGATAACCTCGTACGTACTGAGTGCTTAACATTAGTTTAATCATCACTTCGATCGGATCAATAGTCACTGCAGGCGTCCCCTAGTTAAAAGACAGGCCAGGGAAAAAAGCCAACAAATTAGCCACCAAGTCGTTGGACAAGAAGCCTGTGAAAGGTAACAGTCGGCACGGTGACAAACGAAGTGACTGCACCAATGCAACCGGCCGCCTCTCGTCCAGTCGATCGATCAGGTGGCCGGCGAGGGAACAGTTCGACGACGGGATCGTCTAGCCATCGCATCAGGCAATTAAAAGCATTGTTCATCATCCAATCCTGTGGTTTGGCTTACATGAGTGATGAATGCTGCGGATAAGGAGATCGATGGTGACGAGTGGATGCATGTCTATCGATCTGCCGGCGAAAGATCTCACATGGGCGATGCGATGCCTGCGAGTTCGGATCGATCGATCAGGGTGTAGTGAATGCGCCCGCCATCACCTGATCTGCCCCCCATGTTCAGATCATCAGGTAGCCCAAAACAACACGGGGCTTGTGCACGTACGCTGCCCGAGAGGTGACATGAGAACTGATAGAATGGATGCTGTAATAGTAACACGTCGGTCTGAGTTCCATGCATGCCAACTTGCCAAGTGTGTGAAACGTTAATGTGACTTGCGAGATGTGAGCAGCCCGTGCAGACGAAGCGAACGCAGCCTGGAGGACCGTGATTGCTGTTACTAGCTGCTCGTTCGTGAACCGTGATTGATGTTGCCTGGAGGAGGGAGGCTGCGAAGATCGAAACGTGGACAAATGTACGTACGTCCTCGATCTCCCTTGTGTACGCTCTGCCCATCAGAGGGTACGTACGATCGCTGTGTCAGAGGTCTTTGTCCGGCCAGCCGAGCCGGGGAGGCGATCGAGCACATGTTCCAAGCCCGCGGGGGCCGCGAACCTGCTGCGAACCCAGCACAAAAGGCCGTAGGATTCACTGCACCTGCGCGATGCCCCGCCCGGTTTCCCCCGCGCGCCCCCGACACCCCATGGAGACGGCGGCGTGGCCCCGGCCCGCGCAACACGTTCCCCTGCCGTGCCGGGCCACCAACTCGATCGGCAGCGGGTCGACACGCGTGGCCGACGGCGATCGTGGCACGACACCGGTGGCGACGGGGTGTGCCTATCATCGTCACGTGTCGGTTTTCTCCGGATGTCGTCGTGTGATTATTGCTGACGGTGACCGGGTTCGGAATTGGCAAGACCCAGTTTAACACAACGGTCTCTGCATGTAAACATACGGTTGATTGATTTTCCTTGTAACACGTATTATGATCAGTCGACCCAGGCTCCCAGGTCTGAGGGGTTTCAGTTTCAGGCTGTCACATCACCTCGCTACTGTTGATCCCGATAATGTATCGTGTTGGGACTTCATTGCTGGCTGAGGGATTGTGTTCTGTGATTCTGTCGATCTGGAACATCGATGGCTTGTGGAAGACAATGGTCTTTGTCTATGCACCCCAAGACTAATGGTTGTTGAGTAGGGGGCCGGCCGGAGGCGCGCATCGAGGCCATGAAATTCCACGATCCAGGTTTTACCCAATGCGACAGTGAACCAAAGCTCCCGCGTTCGCCTCATTTCCAATCCATCCACAACTACATACGGCCGACACGTGTACTTCACCCGGTCATTCGGCTTCACTCACCTATGCCGTCCGGCGTCCGCCAATGGTTGTACAGGAGTACGTTCCGAGTCTATCTATACCTATACGGCTATTTGACTATCTCATAGCATCTATCTGTGGCAGCTTTCCTAACATCTACGAAAAAGTGAGGTGAAAAAGTCACATCGGATACTGTAGCACACTGTAGCACTTTTTGTTTGTTTGTGGTAAACATTGTCCTATCATGACCTAACTAGGCTCAAAAGATTCGTCTCGTCGTGTACATCAAAACCATACAATTAGTTTTTTTATTTACCCACGTTTAGTGCTTCACGTATGAGGAGAGAGATTTGATGTGAAAGGTGAAAAGTGAAATTTGGAGAGAGAATTTTTAGAAATTCAGTGATGAGATGGGGAACCTTTAAGTCTATCTATAATCATTTGAAAGCCTCTTGGTCAAACCCGGGGCGTACCTCCGCACGCAGACTTTACTCTATCCGACATGCGGCGATTAAGCCTACGCCGTCATTCATGTCAACTTGTTTGTTTTACACGTGGCACTTTGTGCACCGCTAATCGATGACATGGCAAGAAAACATATCCAGCAGCTTGCGTTCGTCTATATCATCTCTATACCTATACGGCTATATGGCTATCCCGCCGTAGCATCTATCTCTTGCAGTCCTCCCCATGGGCGCAGTATATAAACGCCGGCACCTGAGGCATCTCTTGCTATCAAGTGCAAGTGCCCACCACCAGAGTATTTGGGCACTGGTGAGACAGAGCAACCGCCGCCATGCCGAAGCTGCAGAGGTTCAGAGGAGTGAGGCAGAGGCACTGGGGCTCCTGGGTCTCCGAGATCCGCCACCCACTCCTGTAAAAGTTCTTGCACTTGATACAGCCAGACGACCCTGCACTGCCGGTGCAGCTCGATCTCTTCTCTTCCATTCATGGTGCTGAACACTTTGTCCTGTTTCATCTGCGGTGGTGGTGGTGGTGGTGTGATTATCGTTCGCCTCATTCCAATCCATCCACAACTACATACGGCCGACACGTGTACTTTACCCGGTCATTTGCCTTGACTCACCTATGCCGTCCGGCGTCCGCCAATGGCTGTACAGGAGTTCCGAGTCTTCCGACTAGGCAGTCTAGCTAGGCAATGGTCACAGCGACCGGCAGCGCTTATGCAATTCTGCTGGGTGCTTACGTTAGTGTACTGTATTTTTATTTATTTTCAAAAGCACGACAAGAGAGTTGCTGTTAAATCTACAGTAATACAAACAATTAGCACGGGTTTCGTGGTAGGAAAATTATTAAGAAGAGACAATGTTGTCTATAGTAGATCAATTCATGTCTTTTAAGGCCAGTCTTAGTAGGGTTTTATAGAGAGTTTTATGACATTAAATTTATTGATAAGACAGAGAAGAGAATGAAGATGTACTGTATACGATAGGAGCCCATAAAACCCATCTGGCTCGATCTATTAACTTAACTTGAGATATAATAGTGTAAGTGCTTCTGATTTTAAACAAAGTCGTATTCGTCTGTCTATACCTATATGGCTACTTGACTATCTCATTATAGCATCAATCTCTGGCAGCTTTCCTCTAGGCACAAACATAACATCATCTATTACACTTCTATAAGTACTATATCTATAATCATTTGAAAGCCTCCTGGTCAAACCTGGGCCGTATCTCCGCATGCAGACCTTACTCTATCCGATATGCGGCGATTAAGCCTACGCCGTCATTCAAAACAGGGCTGCGTTCGTCTTCTCATCTCTATACCTATACGGTTATATGGCTATCCCGCCGTAGCATCTATCTCTTGCAGTCCTCCCCATGGGCGCAGTATATAAACGCCGGCACCTGAGGCATCTCTTGCTATCAAGTGCAAGTGCCCACCACCAGAGTATTTGGGCACTGGTGAGACAGAGCAACCGCCGCCATGCCGAAGCTGCAGAGGTTCAGAGGAGTGAGGCAGAGGCACTGGGGCTCCTGGGTCTCCGAGATCCGCCACCCACTCCTGTAAAAGTTCTTGCACTTGATGATACAATCAGACCCTGCACTGATGGCTCCTCTGCCGGTGCAGCTCTCTTCATTCTCTTCCATTCATGAATGGTGCTGAACACTTTGTCCTGTTTCATCTGCGGTGGTGGTGGTGGTGGTGCAGGAAGACGAGGATCTGGCTGGGCACGTACGAGACGGCGGAGGACGCGGCGCGGGCGTACGACGAGGCGGCGCGCCTGATGAGCGGCGCCGCGGCGCGCACCAACTTCCCCCCGAGCAGCAGCAGCACCGGCGGCACCCTCTCCCCGACGCTGCGCGCCAAGCTGGAGAAATGCTGCACGGACTCGTCGAAGGTGGCGGCGCCGCAGGTCGGCGGCGCGAAGGCGTCACGAGCAGCAGAGCGCGGCGGCGCCGGCGGCGGCATCGTCACGCAGGGGCAGCAGCTGGGCGTGAACGTGAAGGCCGAGGTCGGCGACGACGAGGACGACGACGACTACATCGACGAGATGATCAGGGAGCTCACCTACTCCGGCTCCGTGGAGATAAAGCACCACCCCTCCGGCGGCGGCTCCTCCGGCGCCGCCCCGGCCTGCTCGAGCTAGGCGATTAGGTGACTGATCGATGACTGACCGATCGACCAGCTAGCCAGAGCAGAGTAGCAGCTGCTGCAGCCGTCGTCGTCATCTACAGTAGCCTGTTGTTTTGTTAGGCACATTAGCCGTTCATTAGGGTGAGGAGAGGGACCCGGCCGGACTCCGGAGGAATGGAACGCGAGTTGCATTGGCACTCGGGGCCCTTTCCTGGGCTGGGGGGGATTGGGATTGAGCCAGCCGTGTACAGAGCGGGAAGGGGACCAAAGGATCTTTCGGGATAAGGGGTCTTGATTTGGTTCATGATGTGAAACTTGTTCAGGGCTTGTCGTTTAGTAGCTCCTTTGGTATACAGGCTCTAGTCCCCTTTATCTCTGCGTCGCAAACATGCAAGGTTCTGGTTCCAGGTTCATGCATAGAGTTGACGTGACGCGTGGATGCATCTTCGGCCCGCCGTGCCACAACCCGACGGTCTGTCGTTTCCAGTCTTGCGATTTTTACGTATTCTTTCTCATGCATGAGTGACTATGTTCCATCGATCGAACTATAGAGAAGTAAGTAATGGCTATGAAAAACCCTAAGAGCTTCAGAAACAAGCAGGCAACTGGTAACGAGAAAAGGTCCCACTCTTTGCTCCTATTATGCGAGATGAGGTTGTGAGCAGTCTACAGGGTGGGTATAACGAGACGTCACGAACGAACCTTCAGGAGCGATCCGTTCCCCCGTATCCGAGCACGATCCAAGAACAGCATTTGGCCCATACGTACAAGTTGCCTGCTACAGAACAAAATGGGTTGTGCATAAGAA
>OAMR01000238.1:1010229-1041021 GCA_900205405.1 Echinochloa crus-galli | reverse complement strand
AAGCAAAATTTACTCACCCGAGCCTAAGCCGTTGCCCTCTTCGTCGTCGTCGTCCTCCTCCTCCTCCCCGGAGCCCGTCTCCTCGGGCGAGGAGAACAATAAAACAGACGAGAACACCCGCTTCGCCCCGGAGACGAAGCCGGAGAGCCACCCGGGGCTACTCCCCGTGGCCGCGGCCGCGCCCGCCTCGTCCGGCGACGCCGCGTCCTCCTCCGGCGAGAGGCGGCGGCGCTGGACCCTCGAATTGCCGGATCTATCGTCCTCGCCGTTGTCCTCCGGCGATCGCCGCCGGCGACCCCCGAAGAGGGACGCCATGTGAGGGGGGTGAAGAAGAGATGGGGGAGGAGGAGAGCGTGTGAGGCGACGAGGAGTGCGAACCGGAAGCGTGAGGCGATTTTGGGAAGCGGCGCCACGCGAACTGCTACGGCCACAGCTTTTCGCGGGAGCGTGCGGGTGACACCTCGATGACAAGTGGGCCCAGTCGTTGTACTTGGGTGCCTGGAGCCCACCAGCAGAGGGATGGTTCGTTGGACCGTTGCCTTGGTCCGGGTGACGTGGAACTAAATGAGACAAAAACTTTGGCCGCGTTTAGTTCCTAAAAGTACCAAAAAGCAACTCCGAAATACACTATGCAAAAAGAAGATTTCCCGTCACATCAAAATGTCATAACATCTATAGAGTACTAAATGTAGATGAAATCAAAAACTAATTACACAGTTTTGTTGTACTCTGCGAGACGAATATTTTGAGTCTAATTAATAAATTTTTGACGAACATTTTGAGCCTAATTAATCAATTTTTGGACAATTTTTTGCACATACAAACGAAAATGCTACAGTGACGCAACGATTACGAAAAGACATTCAACTTCCAAATTCAACCTCCCAATTCTCCATCTAAACACCACCTTTGCTGGCCTCTCCTCTGAAGTGTCAAATGTGAGCCGCTTTTTGGATGTGTTTAGTTTCGAGAAAGTTTGGAAAAAATGTCACATCGGACACTGTAGCGTAGTGTAGCATCTTTCGTTTGTTTGTAGTAAACATTATCCTATCATGACCTAACTAGGCTAAAAAGATTCGTCTCGTCGTGTACATCAAAACCATGCAATTAATTTTTTTATTTACCCACGTTTAATGTTTCATGCATGAGGAGAGAGATTTGATGTGATAGGTGGATAGTGATGTTTGGAGAGAGAATTTTGAGAATTTTGGTGATGGGATGGGGAACTAAACACAGCCAGCATCAAATTCCAATCTCGAATTATCAAAAAAACTTCCAATCTCTCAATCAAGGGGGGAATCCAGCCGTACACTTCTTGAATGAGGAGTAGGGCCTACTCCTTAGCTCGGGCCCAGTTGTCTGTGATTCATGTAGTTGATCCGGTGTACGAGGCAGAGTAGGTGGATATTGTTCGGGGTGATGGGCGCACAGGCTGGGCCAGTCGATGACAAGTGGGCTCGTGGTGAATTTGGGAGGTAAATGTCACTTCGTAATCATTGCGTCACTGTAGCATTTTCGTTTGTATTTGTGAAAAATTATCCAAATTTAATTAATTAGGCTCAAAATGTTCATCTCGTATAGTAGAACAAAACTGTGCAATTAGTTTTTGATTTCATCTATATTTAATACTACATGCATGTTATGACATTTTGATGTGACGGGAAATTTTTTTTTTGCATAGTGAATTTGGGAGTTAACTTTTGGGAACTAAACAAGGCCATAATGGATAAGCTTTGTGGCCCGCATGCATTGGCTTGTGGGTGTGGTGTGCGTCTTGGGTTAGGTGGGTGAGGAATGTTTTTCTCTCGAGGGGAGAGTGGCGGCTACAAAATGTTCCGTTCAGATCTGTCACGCTCGTACCTACACCGTGCGTTTGTAGTCGCTGGACGGAAACGCATTGTTTTTACTGGGCCGGGCATTGGGTGTGTATGGTGGCAGGTTGGCCCAGGTTCTAACGGGCCTGTACGACTAGATTGGCCAGACCTGGTTGGCTGCGGTGCATTGCAGAAGTAGGGCCGAGACCGGCACACATCGATCGGTGTCCCAGTACCACACGCTTGCCCGGTTATAATACATTGCTTGTTTAGTTACCACGATTGTGAGTTTTGAGAGCTCAAACTAAAGTTCAATCCATCTACTTCTCAAAAAAAAAGTTCAATCCATCTAAAAATGAAGTTCAAATTATCAAAAGATGCAAATGTAACTCTAATTACATAACATTATATAATTTCGAAACTCCATGTTCTTGAAGGTCGTAACCAAGCTGGACCGTTAATAAACTACAATCCAAACAACTCGTACCAATGCACAGGACGAAGAAAAGGAACATACTTCACCTGCCCAGATTATCAGCGGCCCCCCCTCATGCCACGAAACTCTCTTGACGGATCGCCGGAGCCGGCACCGCTGCCGCCGCCGCTGCTCGAGCTGGAACTGGAAGTAGTGTGGAGGCTGGCCATGTACGTGAAAGGGTTCACGGGCCGCGCGATCTCCTCCTCGCCCTCGAGCATCCTGACCACGCTGCTCATCGACGGCCTCACCTCCGGCTGGTACTGCACGCACCACAGCGCCACCTTGCACATCCTCTCCGCCTTGTCCCCGTCCTTGGCGTGGATCCCCGACGCCGCCATCACGTCGTCGAACCTCCCCTGGTCGAACCTCTGCCACACCCACTTGGGGTACCACTCCTGGCTCGCCGTCGCCGCCGCGGGGCGCTGCAGCTCGAGGTTGCGCCGCCTCCCGAGGATCTCGAACACCAGCATGCCGAAGCTGTACACGTCGCACTTGTGCGTCACCGGCAGCGGCAGCCACAGCTCCGGCGCCGCGTACCCGGGCGTGCCGCGCGCCCCGGTCATGGTCAGGTGGGTGCTGTCGCGGTTGCAGAGCCTGGCGAGCCCGAAGTCCGCCACCTTCGGGGTGTAGTCGGCGGTGAGGAGCACGTTGCCCGGCTTGATGTCGTAGTGGATGATCCGGTGCTGGCACTCCTCGTGCAGGTACCTCACCCCGCGCGCCGTGCCCACCACGATGCCGTGCAGCGTGTCGAACCCGATGGCGCCGCCGCCGCCGACGTGGTAGTGCTCGAAGAGGACGCGGTCGAGCGAGCCGTTCTCGAGGTACTCGTACACGAGCGCCTTGACCGTGGCGTCGAAGCAGAAGCCGTAGAGGCGGACGAGGTTGATGTGGTAGGTGCGCCCCGCCGTGCCGACCTCCGCCATGAACTGCTCCTCGGCGCGCCGGTCCAGCGTGCTGTTCAGGACCTTCACGGCCACCGGCGCGCCGTTCGGGAACGCGCCGCGGTAGACCACGCCGAAGCCGCCGGAGCCTAGCCGCTCGGCGTAGTTCCGGGTGAACTCGCGGAGGTTCTCCGGCGTGAACCGCGCCGGCTTCTCGCGGAGGATGCCGTCGAGGAACCGGTTCACGGCGCCCATCTCGACGACGCGGTGGTGACCGTGAGGCGGCGCCGGCGACACGTCGTACGCGCCGCTCGCCGTCGCCGGCTGGATTATTGGCGAGACCGCCGCTGCCTGCATCTGCATCTGCATGGCCTGCAGCCGCGCGCGCTCCGCCTGCCATTCTCGTTTCACCTCGATCCATCTGGTGAGGAATTTGAGGGCCAAGATGGTGATAATGCCACCGACGATGATCCCAGCTGCGCCAGGATCGAAGGAGTTAAAATTGAGTCAGGATTTGACAATTTCATTAGACAGAGTTACTGACACATACTGATGCATGGTGCTTACCTAAAGCAAGGGAGTTCATTGGAGTTGCGAAATAGAAGTATCAGCTTGCGAAAGAAATCTTCAGTTGTCAGCTCGACTGCAATGGGAAACAGGCCAGAGAATGTACTTGGAAGTTGGTACCGTGTACAGAGAGATGGTTTTGACTTGTGGACTTCTACAGTTCGTTGGGGTCTCTTCCGGCATGCAAACTTTAGGAAACATTTTATGTCGCGATCGCTAGTGAACTTGCGTGTCTTGGCCCGTACTCTTAACTTATTGGAGAACATTTGTTTTGGAGAAAAGACGTACTGGAGTAAGCCTTTGCCATCCAATATAATCGACTAGAGAGCTAGAGCAGCCGCTGAGCTGTTGAGACAAGATTACAAGAACGAAGTACTCCCACATATAGTAGACGTCGTCATCTTTGACTGGGAAATTAGTGAAACGTGGAGTGGTGGCACATTAAGCCCACTTTTTTTTAGGTGATGAGTCAACGCGTTAATCTTATAGGCCAATATAAAAAGGGATAGCAGCAGATAGACCGTTGCCATCCGATCCGACGAAGTGGACAGCATCGTACGCTCCCAAGTTTCTTCCTCATTCGTGCCCATGCAATTCCGACGACCATGAGGGACTTGCAGGAATACAATTTTGCAAGGAGGCCATGGCGCAATGATCGTCCGCAACCAAGCCTGGTTTGGAGCTGAGTGAAATACTAGTGATGTCTAGCCCTACGTCTGGTTTTGCTAAAAAGAATAAACTGGCTTTAGAATTCCCTTACCAGTCTTTCAAGACGTTGCTCCTCAAGTATACTTTCGGGATTGAAATCTGTTATTCATTTCTCTTTTTAGCATAAAAGTCCACGTGTGAAACCTTCAACTCTTCACTTCATCTATAATTTAACCACCAACTCTAACACCAGAACCCAACTTCCAATTCCATTTATATCTACCCCTCAGCCCAATCAAAGCTGACCAGGGCTGATGTAACGTCAGTTTTTTATTTAATTAAGAAAAAACTCAAACACCTCCAATTATTTTAGAAAAAAAGACCCAAAAAGTTTTAGGACACACATAGGATATGATATCACCAAAAATCGAAGATATGGATTGTTCGATAGTTAGAAGCGGATTATCTAAGCCATATAATTGGATAATTGACTATATACTCTTAGTCATTAAAATTTAAGAGTTTAATTTCTTATGTTAATTACTTGTTCGCTTTTTTGTGAGCTTTCTCCCTTCACCGAGGACATAGTTGGAAATTAGGAACATGTTTACATTTGTCAAGTATAGATAATAGTACCTTTTTTATTTTAGTTATGATTTCTCATTTATTTTGTAAATTACTAACCAGCTCAAAATTAGAAGTTTGTATTATCCGAATAATTTCACATCTAGTCCGATTCCAATCCAACTATGTACCATCTCTGACATCAGAAAAGAATATGCATCCATATTCAAATGATTGGGACACAAAAAGACCACTATTGGTCCCGATTCTATCCTTTTTCGTCCCTAAGCCAGTTCTCTTCCAGATATAT
Organism: Echinochloa crus-galli; assembly: GCA_900205405.1. NCBI lineage: Eukaryota > Viridiplantae > Streptophyta > Magnoliopsida > Poales > Poaceae > Echinochloa > Echinochloa crus-galli. The sequence goes on along the minus strand of OAMR01000238.1, from coordinate 1,035,759 downwards.
TTGAATATATCGTCTTTAAAACTATTTTATAAAACTATTCTGTGAAAGGACTTCTAGCCTAGTGGTTAGAGAACTTGAGTAGCATCTAACAGACCTAAGTTCGACTCCCTGTGGGAGCGAATAATTGAGTTTGAAATAAAAATAAATAAAAAATAGCCTCTCCCGACTTCGGTAAAAAAAAACCAAAATTACACTCTAAAACTTAGATGAATATTCTAAATCTCCGGCGAAACACATGGTAGCCCTCGAGTGGACACAATACACAATATTACTATTTACATTGCATTGACAAAAGAAAACGAAATGCAATTGCTCGCATGGACACGGCCCTCGCAGGACTCCACCCGCTAATCCTTGCTCAACCATGTCAGCAGCGAGAAGCCACGCCGCTGGCAGAGGAAAAGCTGTTTTGGCTTCCAAAGAAATTTTCTGCTGCTAAGGAGCAAGATTTAGACAATAGCTAGGATGAAACCAGCCATGCGTGCTACCGTGCATAGTTGGCAAACAAGTATGAAATGGCCGTTCTCATTACGAAAAATGGTGCAAATTCTTAACTTTATCATGTGAAGACGACCACGACATGAACGAGTTCTTTAATCTCCCGCATGGTTTATTATTCGTTACACACTTTGAAGATACGCGCGTCAGGAAACCTTCGTACAGTTGACAACGGGGGTGACAAAACAATGTTTTGCAGATGTAACGTCATACTTTTTTTTTTGAGGGCATGTAACGTCATACTCATACACTTACAAGCTCCGAAGAAAGATTCAACAATTTGAAGCGCTTACTTAGCAGGAAACAGCCCTCAGCTTCAACTCCCAACCCTCCCCTGCATCGAAGTTGCTCCAGATCGAGAAGCATGGCCCTCAGCGGTGGCATTCTTGCCATAGCAATCAGTAAGTACCAATCATATAAATACTCTGGCGTCGTCTTTAGCTTCTTCCATGTCTACCACGTCCCTGATCTCCTTGGCCGGCCTTGCAGTTGGGATTATCACGGCTGGCATAGTGTCAGTCGTCACCATAATCGCGATATACTTGTGCGCCAAAGTCGCCGTGGAGATGTACCTGAAAGGAGACGGAAACAATCGCGGCCGCGAGGCGTCCGTCGCCGGCGAGCCCGGCATCATCAGCAACGGCGCGGGCGAGGCCTACGACATGGAGATGGGGAGCATGAGCTACTTCTTCGAGGACATCCAGAAGGAGCGCCCGGTCCGGTTCAGCTCGCAGCAGCTGCGCGCCTTCACCCGGAACTACGCCCACAAGGTCGGCTCCGGCGGCTTCGGCGTGGTGTACAAGGGCCAGTTCCCCAACGGCGCGCCGGTGGCCGTGAAGGTGCTCAACAGCACGCTGGGCAAGCGCGCCGAGGAGCAGTTCATGGCGGAGGTCGGCACCATCGGCCGGACCTACCACATCAACCTCGTCCGGCTCTACGGTTTCTGCTTCGACGCGGCGGTGAAGGCGCTGGTGTACGAGTACATGGAGCACGGGTCGCTGGACGGGTACCTGTTCGACCCGGCGCCGGAGAAGAAGGTCGGGTTCGGGAAGCTCCACGAGATCGCCGTCGGGACGGCGAAGGCGCTGCGGTACCTGCACGAGGAGTGCGCGCAGCGGATCATCCACTACGACATCAAGCCGGAGAACGTGCTCCTCGGCGGCGCGGGGCTGGAGCCCAAGGTGTCGGACTTCGGGCTCGCGAGGCTGTGCGACAGGGAGGACACCCACCTGACCATCACCGGCGCGCGGGGCACGCCCGGGTACGCCGCGCCGGAGCTGTGGATGCCGCTGCCGGTGACGCACAAGTGCGACGTCTACAGCTACGGGATGCTGCTGTTCGAGATGCTCGGGAGGCGCCGGAACCTGGAGCTGGGGCTGCACGGCCGGGAGAGCCAGGAGTGGTACCCGAGATGGGTGTGGCACCGGTTCGAGGCCGGGGACACGGGCGCCGTGCTGGCGCGCGCCGCGGCGACGGGGGACAGGAGGGAGAGGGAGGCGGCGGAGAGGGTTTGCATGGTGGCGCTGTGGTGCGTGCAGTACCGCCCGGAGGACAGGCCGTCCATGGGCAGCGTCGTCAGGATGCTGGAGGGGGAGGACCAGATCGCCGCGCCGTGCAACCCGTTCGCGCACCTGGCGCCCTACGGTGGTGACTCCACTGCGACGCGGCAGTCCGGGGACACCACCACCACGGGTTCGTATGGCTCTTCAGGCCATGTTCCTAGTGCCCGCTAGATGTACATTATTGTTTGTGTCCTAGTACTTGTTAACTGGGGATCGCGTAACGCCAGTGCTTAATAACGAACAATGTACTACTATGATCACAGATTTATTAAGTTCTCTGAAGTGATTGTGAGGTAATAGAAGAAATATATATTGGCTATGACCGCCGGTATATAGAAAGTCGTATAACTTGCAATTTATCGTGACAATCCGATATTGCACCTACTCCGTAGAACTCTGCGCTTCCAGCCTTCCACCCTGGTGCTTCGGTCAAGAGACACCACTGCTATGGCAACCCGATTCCCGGGAACCCAGCCATTTCTGAGGCTCCTATATATTATTATTGATTAATTATTGATTAATAATATATGCGTAATTATAGATGATGTTATGGTTATATTTTATTATTATAGTATGGTAAAGCAGATTTTATAGATATTAAGATCATATAAATATTATAATTTTTTATATTATATATATTATTATGGCAATTTAAAGTTAACTCTAGCTCAACGAGCTTAATGAGCTAGCTCGCGAGCTTAATAAGCCGAGCCGAGCCAGGATTTTTGCTCGTTTTTTAACGAGCCGGGCCGAGCTGGCTCGTTTGGCTAACGAGCTCGAACGAACCGAGCCAAAACGAGCTGGCTCGACATCCACCCCTAGACGCAATGGCTTAAAGCCCACGATGGCCCATGAACGGTCTTCTTCTTTCTAGTGTCGGCTCTGACCCCGCCCCTGTCGCCCGTCATCACTCACCGCACGTCCGGCCCCGCTCGGTCGGCAGCGTTCCCCGCCGTCTCGCCTCCGCCACCGGACCTTTCCCCCGCCCCTCTAACAATAACAACAACAACAACATAGCCTTTTGTCCCAAGCTAGTTGGGGTAGGCTAGAGGTGAAACCCAAAAGGTATCCTTATTCTGGGGGTTGTAAAATCATTTTTTCACAAGAAACAGTAACCCTTGAAGTCATGTCAAAATGCAATCTGCCGTATGGAACTCCCCTCTCTTCTTCTTCTTTTTATGGCCAGCGATCATTGGAACCGGCAACCCCGAAACTCTAACCCTATCGTCGGCGATGCCCTCGTCGCCGAGCCGTTCCCGCGCGCCTCCCACCCTCCGCCCGCGGCTCCCGCCCCTCCTCCGTTGGCAGCACCCCGTCCTGAACCGAGCAGAGAAAAAAGACGAAGAATGGATCGAACGGATGATATACCTCGCACGAATCTTAAATATTGAAACCCACCGCGTTCAGAAAAAACTTTCGAAAGGATCCCGGCCATTTCTCCGCGCCGGTGATGGCCCACGCAGAAAACTTTGGAAGCCCGTTGGGCATGGGACTCCAGCCCGACCAAGCCCAATTGCCCCGTGGGAATACGCCCGGCCTACAGAGACTGGGCGGCCCTCTCCCCCTCCATCTGGCTCCGCTGGCCCGTGCGAGTCTTTTACCTGTATGCCATTATAAAAGTTGGCGGTTACTCGTATGCCATAAAAATGTTCGTAGACACCTGTATGACCAAATTTTCTTTTACCTCCACGCCATTCCGTCCATGTTCTGTTACATTACCGGCTCTTACACGCGGGCCCCACCTGGTAAAATGACCATTTTACCCCTGCCCCCAACTCTATCCTCTGTCTTCTTTGTTGCCGTCACGGTGCGCCGCCTCCCGCCGCCAACTCCACCACCTTCTCCGGCGACGTGTGGGTGGAGCTCCGCTTGGCCGACGCCTGCGACGTGCCGCACATCCACAGCCTCATCCACCAGATGACCGAGTTCGAGCTTCTCACCGACCTCTTTGCCGCCACCAAGGAGCTCCTGACCTCCACGCTCTCCCATCGCCGACACCGCCTCCCTGCACCTCCTCCGCGGCCCTCATCCTCGACCTCTCTTCCTCCCCGGCGCGGCCCCGACGCGTCCCGACGCGGGCGGCGGCACGGCAGGCGGCGGCATGAGGCGAGGGCAGGCGTCGGCGCGAGAGGGCCCGTCGGCCAGGGGTCGCCGGCGCGCCGCTTGGCAGCGGTGCTCGTGGGAGAGGAGGAGAGGAAGGGAGGTTAGGGGTGACAAGTGGGCCCCGCATGAGGGCAAAACAGTCTATTTGTAACTCCGTTAGCCTCCATCGGTCCAAACTGGTGTACAGGTAAAAGAAAGTTGGCACGATGGTATATACTCCCTCCGTCCCAAATTACAATTCGTTTGACTTTTTCAACCCTAAGTTTGACCACTCGTCTTATTCAAAAAATTATGCAAAATATCATATTTTTTGTTATGATTTACTTTATTAATATAAAAACTTCAAAATGACTTAAATTTAACTATGTTTGCACAAATTTTTTGAATAAGACGAGCGGTCAAACTTGAGGTAAAAAAAGTCAAACGAATTCTAATTTGGGACGGAGGGAGTAGGTGTCTGTGAAAGACTCCCCGTGCGAGCGAGTGGCGTCGCCGTCGCCGTTGGCTGACATCTCCGTCCGAAGTCGCAGCCGCTGCTTCTCCTCCTCCATCACCTCCACTGCCCACCTCCGCCACCGCATCAGGTAAGTCTACCCCGCATGGCCGCATCTCCCCGCACGCCGCTAGAGTTTCTCCTCTCTTGACACCTTTTTCTTGCAGATCCTGCGTAAGAAGACCTACGGCGAGGAATGGAGGAAGACCCCGGGCGGCGCAGCGAGCAGACGATCTGACACACACGCTCCTCCCCCTCCTCCCTGACCTCTCCCAAATCGACCTCTCACTTCAGATATGTCTACCGTCGCCACGCTTCTTCTTGTTCATGTGGTTTGCCCATGTTTGTCTAAATATGATTGAATCAAACTGTGATGTGCCATGGGATCCATGTTCCTACATAAAACTACTACGTACTTAAGTTTGAGGTATATCTTTTCTCAGTACTAAAATGATAGCATTGACATTAATGACTGCAATAGATGCATATACAAATGTTTGTCTACCTGCCTGAAATTGGCAAGTTAAGCAATTTGTGTCCAGCTTGTCTTCACCCATTTTTAGTTTCTTAATTTCCTTCACCTATTTAGCAGATAACATTATGGGTTCGCCCCTGCTGGCAAACTAGAAGAATGCTATATGTTAGATTGCTCTGATTTTGAGCACCATATTGCAACTTTAATTAGCATGTTTGGTGTCAATACAAATGTGGACAATCAGAATAGGAGTTACTGTCTTGTCTCCAGACGTTAAAGAATAACAGATCCACTAGCATATCAAAAGAAAAGATGGGCATGCATTTCAAATTCTTCACAGAAATGCAGAACAATGGCCAAAGAAATATTCAGAACAACGGCGTATTTCTTGTAGCATGCTTTTGGTGCAACTCTCTCAGGATTCTCAGGGCAGAAAATGCTTTTCTTTCTCTAATTGATGCTTTCAGTACTGATACGGCACCGGGGTTGCCTAGGCGTTCGCTCCAGGAGAGAGCGCAGGAACAGGTGAGCGCGGGAGAGAGAACTCAGCACACAGCGAGGTGAAGGTGACGGGTTGTTCTTGTCGGTGGGCGGGGAGTGTTCCCTCGCCACTGTTGAAGATAACTTGTGCCACAGTAACAGGAGAGGGTTTATTTCTTCGATAGCTTTTCCTAAACAATATACAGCAACCTTTATAGATGGTGCCTTGCAGCAATTCAGTAAATTCAAGAATCCTAGCAAAATAATCCTAATCTTCTTCCATTACAATATCTCTTGTTCCCTAAAGCCAACATCGGCCGCTGCCTGCCTTCTTCTGCATCAATACGTTCAACCAACAAAAGAGTCCACAATAGTACACAGCCAGTGAATGTTTTTATGTTATGAATCAATAAAAACACAGGTTGGCTGATACCAGGCCCAAAATTTTGATAAGCTTGACACTTTCTTATGAAACAATGCTTCCACTCATCCTGTCACATTCTATGCTATTTATCTGATAATTTTGTCATGCTATGCAGAATGTGTGCGATCGATTATCTAGTCAGCTAGTCATTGCTGCACGTTCCCTTCATGTCAATTTTGCTACAGCTTACTGTTTCTCTCCTTGCTTAATATTTAGGAGCTTGCTTATCTGCATTCTGTTTACAGCATTCAGCTTTATGAGGTCTTCTGTGTGTTACTTGCAGAGTGCTTAACGGAAACAACACATAGAAGCTGGCACAAGTGCAGATTGGTCACAGTACATTCTTGATTGTACTGCTGGTGATTTTGAGATGGAAAACTTGTTAAGCATGTGCCATTTTATTTTCTATTATCTATTTAGGTATGTGCATGGACATGACCATATGAAAGCGATCATCTCTGTTGGGCAACGGAGTTTGGATGCTGATGCAATATTTTGATTGCTAGTTTTGATTGTTCTCGGTAGTGTATAATACAGGAATGACATGGTGTCAATTGTTTCAGCCGTTGTTTTATTCTGAGTATATTGGTGCTGGTCAAGATGCATTAAGCTTATAGCATATGCCTGTTGCCCCTGCGGACCATGGATCCATAATGAACAAAAATGCTCTCTTAACCATTTTTTTTCTGCTGTGTCTACGTGGTCGATCTATTTCGAAACTAAGGAATGGAATATGTTTACAGGGAGCGAAATGCAAGGATTTACAGGAGGTTCTGTTAAAAAAAAAGGCTGCACAAGAGGTTGACCATGATTCTGAGGATGCTGAGACCCTGAGAAGATGGAGCAAACACGGCTGATGGAGTTTGGATGGGAAGAATCAAGCTGAGGACAGAGCATGATGGAATCTGGTCCTGCGGTGGCCTCAAGTGGTGCACCAGCTTAGTCGAGCAGATGAACATGCTAGTAGTATAGTTTGTTCAGAGGGAGTTAGCTCCTGAGTAATCCACCCTGTGTCAGTGCTCTTGAGAACAGATGAAAACATTGTATTTGAAGGTTCGGAACATCTAATATTGTAGAATGAGCAAGGAGCACGAAGCTCCATGCAACTAATTCAAATGCACAAGATCTGGACATGATACAGTCATGAAGAACTATAAGCGTAACTCATCATGATACCAGTTCTGTCAGAAAAGAGATGATAAAAAAAAAGACAGGAATGTTCCATCTCGCAATGCATGGACTGTCGACAGCAATGCAAGTAACCGGAATCAACATCTACTCATTGAGGAATACCATCAAGCATTTCTGGTTTCCTTTTGAATGTAAATTTTCAGAGCCAAACAAAATCTGAAATCAACATCAAGAACTAACATGTAAGATAAAAGTATGTTGTTGAGTGTCACCAAAAATTCAGTATATGCCCATTTTAATGAAACTAAATTTGACGAACGCTAACTAGTGATAAAGGCAATCAGATAGAGAATGAGATACACGCTATCATTGACATCCAAAAGACAAAAGCATCAGGGGACGAATCCCGAACTGAGAAATCCAATCAATCCATATTCTTGAATTGCTCTACTGAAGCTCAGAAAAGAATGGCGGGTGCCAAATTAAAGAGGCAAACACCTTCTGCACTACTGCTATGTAATCTGTAACCCTAGGCACCTCTGGTGCTACTTTCATGCTTAACACGATTTGGATTTTGGAAGAAGAAACTACAACGGACAGACACAGAAAAAAAACTCAGCTATCCGCTGAGCGATCAACAGAGACGATCGCTCGGTTCTTCCTGTGTTCCGAACTTCATATCCAAAAGTGTTTCACCGGCTGAGCAGATGGACTCACTGAACTGGTGGCAGGTCCGCGAGGGCTCTAGCGGGTGGCGAGGCTTTGGCTCACTGAGGCTCGACGTTGTTGTTGACGTCGTCTCCTCCACGCCCAGCGATGCCAATCGCCCAATAGCTGGCGCGTGCGAGGCCTCGAAGGGAACCCATCGCGAAGTCGGACTCCGGGCTCTGCTGCCCGTCGTCGCGACGGTCCTCCTCGGCGCGGCGACCGTCCTCCTCAGCGCGGCGACGCTCCTCCTCCTGACGAGCGTCCTCCTCAGTGCGGCGGCGACGGTCCTCCTCAGCGCGGAGACGGCGGGCGCGGTTGGTGCTGATCGAGGGCGGCTCGCTGCTCAACGTCAGGGGCAGACCCGCCGGCGGCTCCCTCCTCGACACCCTCAAGTTGGTGGGTGCCTTATCCTCGCGGCTGCTGGGAGGAGCAAACATCGCCATGGCGGCGGGGAAGTGGAGATGGGCGGGTGGTGTGGCGATCGACGGGAGAAGGCTGGGTGGTGGTGGCACTGCTGGGCGAGAATGGCCGGAATCAGAGGTGCGGGTGAGATTTATATAGAGGAGCGCCCAACCTCCGTGATAAGCACGGAGGTAGGGGGTGCCGGCGCCTCCGTGATTTGCACGGACCAGCGTTCCGGCGCCACTAGCCGCGCGGCTCGTGCTGCTCGGCCTCAGAAGTTGCGCGGGCGAAGAGGAGGAAGAAACTGGCGGACGCCTGGCTAATTTGTTGGGCCGGTATCGTACAGGCCTGCCAAGTGGGCCGGAGCACCAAGATTGCCCGGCTGCCACATTTATTCCAGTTTCACCACGGAAAATGTCCACTCTAGTCTCTGCCACCCTCAACTATCGCAAAAAGTTTGGATTTCCTCCCTTCTGAAAAAAATCGGATATTTGTGCTCCCTCAATTATGAAACTGTTCTTTTTTTCACCCCATGTGGTATACATGGCAGTTTTGACTTACATGACGCCACGTTAGTTTTGAGGGAATGTAAATTAAAATCGGTATATAGTTTGAGGTGGTTAAATGAACTTTTATAAAAAATTATATAAATATTCTTTGTGAGAAAAAATTATGAAAGCATTGTTTACACTTGGAGATAAAAGCATGATTTTAGAAAAAAAATGAAAGTGGTTTCATATTTTTTATCAAAAATGAATTTTCGAAAATATAAATACCTTCAAACTTATTTTTAAAATATCTTCAAACTAGGTAAAAAAGGAGAACAAGTTTCTTGAGAACAAGTAGTTGGGCTGTCATCGGATTTGTGCTTCATGTAAAACTGGTAATCCCAGTACATTTCGCCTTTTATGCTTTATCTATAAACCTGTCTTCGGCCTTGATGGAAGTTTTTTGAAAACAAATATAAAGCTGGTTTCATTTTCAATTTAAAATAAATTTGGTATTTTTTTTTGAAATTAAGTCAAAATTTAGGCTTTCTAATCGTATAAATTTTCTCATAAAAAATTATATGATTTTTTTCATAAAATCCATTTGACCACCGCGAACTATCTAAATAGTCTATTTTACACCCGTGGAACTTGACGTAGCGCCATTTAGAACGGGTGTCGTGGCGCCACTCACCCAAACCATCTTGTATACTGCTTAGGGTGAAAAAACGAACTGTTTTTATAGTTGAGGGAGGATGAATATCCAGTTTTATTTAGTAGGCGGGAAATCTAGACTTTAGTGATTGTTGAGGGAGGTACTTTCCACACAGAGTCGATGAGCTGAACTCTCGCGGCGGCATCTTCTCCCCCTCTATTGCTTTTGAGCTTTTATCCACCCAAGCCCTCCGCTCTCTCCCAAACCATTTACCAGTTCGAATTATTAGTGTGACCCGGCAACGCATCCTCTCCTTGTAACCGGACGCGGATTCAGTGACTCATGAGCCTTACCTCCTTGTATTCAACATTTAAACACCATCCAAGGTCTTTAATTATTTCAGCCCAATATTTCAACGAAAGTAGACATTTAGATAGAAGCAAAAAACATAACATAGTAAAAACTGAATTCAAAATTAATTTTATCAATTATCAACTCAGACTTAAAAAAGATAATATAAAATCAACATGTATCAAACATATATCAGTTCTAAGTATCAGACATATGTCAATTCTAAATATCAGACATATGTCAATTCTCACGGGTCTCTAGATAGTCTATCCCAAATTACAAATACATGGCATCAGACAAGCCATTAAATGTAAAGCAACAAGTGCTACCATTGAACTAAGAATTGACCATTTCACTTGTATAATTAGGCCAGTCCCAGTGCAAGGTTTCATGAGGTTTCATGCATATTAAATAGGGTGCCAACTTAGCATTTTAGATGATGTGGCAAGGAGTTAATGAGGAGAGATGAAATGGGTTTCATCTAGATGAAATTCTGTATACACAGTTTCCAACAAGTCTGTGTCTTGCATGCATCACCTAGGAAACATCAAAATGAAACTTTGCATTGTATGAACCATTTCATCTGTAAATTTATTGTCTCCTTACTTATGTGGCATTCTTGGAAACACTAGCCCACAGTCAGCCTATTCAAAATACTACGGTTAGTTAACCCTATAACTAACTGTCAATTACAGATCATTTAAATTCTGATAAAAAATTCAAACATCTCCTCAAATGACTAGTTTCGTGATCTGGATTTTTAGACCACCACTCAAATCAAACCGTAAATAACCATCTTTAGAAATACATAAAAAATAATTAAGATAACCGATGAGGGCACTCACAAGTCACAAAGACACACAGCAGCAGCAGTCACAATGAGTCAAAACTCACAAGGACCCGGCAGCTGCTTGTCTGCCTCACCTGCTGCCGTTGGATGATAAGTGGACGCTGGATATACGCAGGTAAGGCTCGCGGTGACGAAGCCGTGTCCCTTGTAACCTGCCCCCATCCCCTTCGCCTGCCCTACCCCCACCGCAGATCAGCCCGAACAAAAAATTCGAATAAGCTTGCACCCACCGATTCCCGGCAATGGAGAAGGAAGAGGAACCCAAACTTCTTCCTGGATACCGCTTTCACCCTCGAGACGATGAGGTGGTGAGGTGGTACCTCACACCCAAGTGCATGGACCCCGATTTCTCGTCTCCCACGATGGGCGAGCTCGACATTTACAACATGGGAGCTCCCCTGTAAGCAATTTGCTTGAGTTTCTCGTTGTTCTTCTCCTCCTTTGCCTCGATTTGCTCGGCCGTTCCTCTCCTCATTTGCCTCGATTTGCTCGGCCGCTAATTGGATTAGCGCTCGAATTTCTCGTCCCCTTTCGCCTCGGTTTGATTCGCTCGATGATTTCACGCGTTTGATCAGTTGTCTGCTTGTTGTTCAGAAAAGGCGAAGAGCTCGAGGCACGGAGAAACCCAGTGGTGGTTCTTCTGCCGGAGAGACCGCAAATACCCCAAGGGGAAGGCGGCAGGTGCCAAGCGCACGACGCAAAGCGGGTTCTGGAAGTCTTCAGGGAAAGACAAGGATGTCTGCTTCCCTGGCCGGCCGGACATGCTGATCGGGAGGAGAAAATCTTTGGTCTACTACTTTGGTGGAAAATCCTGGAAGGGGGGCGACAAAACTGCGTGGGTGATGCACGAGTACAAACTGGATGGCTATCTGCCCCGTCGGCTTCAGATATCGGCGAAGGTAATCATCCATCCGAATGTTCCTGATCTCTACATCCGTCGAGGTACTCAAACTGTTCGACATAATGCTTGCAGGATGACTGGGCCGTCTGCAAGGTGTTCATGAACAGCAAGGATGGGGGACCAATCGGGGGAGCCGACGCCGAGCCCATAGACGACGACTACCACCTCGACGGCATGCCCCCGCCGCCACTCGTCGCCGAAGAGGCAGTCGGCATCACGGGCAGCGCAATCCTGGAGCCCGAGTCCACTGCCGAGGTGACCGATGCTTCCACCGTCAAGGGCGCCCCCATCGTCAAGGTCATCGAGGCCGGCGACGACGAATCCCTGCTGGTGTCCGACGAGTGCTTCCACGAGGAGCTCGCCAGCATCTTGAGGGAGCCGGTTTCGTTCAACGACCTCGACGGCGTCAGCATCTTCGACTTCCTTCAGCCCTTCGGACCGGTCGAGCAGGTGCAGGGCGCGGCCTCACCAATCAGTTCGTGTCTCCCGGAAGCTGGGACTTCACCGAGGGGCTCCACCAGCGGCGGGAGATCGCCGGACCTAATGCCCACGTCGCACCGATCTGGAGCCCTCCCGGTGGCGCTGGCGCCGGAGCGTCCGTGTTTTCCGGCAACCAGCCAGCGACGTTGAGTTCCTCTGACTAAAGCCCGCAGTGCGACGGCCGCATGGCCGCGTGGGAACACATAATTTATTTATTTTTTTCGGTTGGGAGTAGCGCTTGAACTGGGATGGCTGAAACTCTGATGAACATGCAAGTTGCATTGTGGAAACGGGCAATGCAAGAATGGGTGCAGCCCAGTCGTCAGGAATCATCACGAGTTCCAGACATGCTATGCGGATGAGGTCACGGAGCAACCCCACGCGAACATGATCATGATCAGGTATTGCGACCAGTAGTCGACATCAACTCATCACCAACAATCCAATCGAATCCAGAAATTTGAGTGAGGGTGCAGTGCAGACTCCTCTCTGTGCAATTGTTCTTCAGTTGGTCAGACATTCAAGCGCAAAGCCACCCATATAGATTTTGTGCACAAGGATAACTACTGTACGCATCAATCAGAGGTCCAATCCTGTGAGAATTTCACCTTGGGACTCGAAACTTGTTCATGAACATCTTCACCAATCCCAGACGGGAGACAGGGTCATGAGCTCGTATCTTCTGCAGATAAAACGCATAGCCGGGGTTAATCAGTTTCCGTTAAGTAAGCCTGTAAATGACAGAACTGCTGATGACATTCTAATAAGACCAGAGTCATTTTCATCAGAGCCTGATTCCTTGTGCATTTTCTGTTTTGCACGTTCTGATTTTCTCCACGGCCTGATTTCCTGTGCGTTCTCTGTTTTGCGAGTTCAGAATGGCAGCAAGTGTATAAATAGATCGCAAAGATCCCAACTTCCCAAGAGGTCAGGGCTAAGAATTTCTTTTGTTCTGATTTGATCCATGCCCAGCGGTGAAACAAGCTGGTAAGTTCTGAGCTAAGAATTTGTTTTGTTCTGATTTGACCCCACGGCTGGTTGTGGGCCGCCGGTTCTGGGCTTCCACATTGGGCCAGTTGTGGGCTTTTCAATCTTGCTTGGTAGCAGGCTAATTTCGGCTTCCTTCTTCGCGGGCTGCATCCGAGAATATATGAGACTCGTATAGTGTTTACGGCAACCAGCATGCCCTGGCCCACCAGCCGGGATCCATTGGCTGCTCCGATCCGGTCACCAAAGAGGTTTCTTGAGGAGTTGGTAGCGGCAACGACTGCAACAGGGCGGGAAAGTCTCGGCGTCAGAGGATCTATCTTGTTCATGTGTGTACGTGCTACATCTACATATATGAAGAAAGATCCCAGGCTCCCCAGCCCAATTGAATGAAAACCAAAAGGAAACAATTTCTTCTTCCATGGCCAGCGTTCCCAGCTGATTCTACCAAGTGCGGCTACCACATCCTAAGGATCGATGGCTTCTCAAGAACCTTCAACGAAAACGGTGGCGTGCCGGGCTTCGAGTCAGGCCCCTTCCGCGTCGGTGGCCATACATGGAGAATCGGCTACTACCCTACGGCAACCTACTTCGGTAACGAAGACTTCATCTCTCTGTATCTTTTCCTTGCCGATGACCAAGTTGTTGCTGGCCCCGTGAATGTAGAGTTTAGCTTCAGTATACTCGACCTACCATACATGGAACCGCTGGAACTGCCGTTGCATACAAGGCCTGATGCCACCGAGCCCACCAAGGCTACCTTCTCGGAGCCAGGATCGTCTTGCGGATTTGAAAGATTCATCGCTCGTGAAGAGTTTATGGAAGACTTACTGGAGCCTCTCGAACATGACTGCTTTGCCATTAGGGTTGATCTACGCATTATCGAGGAAGAGCCGCCATGTACAGCAGTGTTGGTGCCTCCATCATCTGACATGCACCACCATCTCGGTGATCTCTTGTCGAGGAAAGAGCACACCGATGTTGAATTTCGAGTCGGTGAGGAGACCTTTGCTGCGCACCGGCTGTTGCTTGGGGCTCGATCACCAGTCTTCAAGGCAGAGCTTTTCGGCCTGAACACCACCCTTGCCATACAAATAGATGATATGGAGGCACGAGTGTTCAAGGCTATGCTTGCTTTTATATACACAGACACATGGCCTGAGATGGAGAGTGAAGAAGAGACAGCGATATCTCAACGTTTGCTTGTCGCGGCGGATCGGTATGGCCTGCAAAGGTTAAAGTTGATGTGGGAACATAGGCTGTGCAACCTTATTGATGGCAACACTGTGGAAGATATCTTGCATCTAGCAGAGAAGCACCAATGTGCAGCTCTCAAGGAGGCATGCTTTGATTTTATTGGCTCCACGGCAATGTTGCTCCTATCTCGGGAAAGGTTACTTCAAGTGCGGAAAACCCAAGAGCTTCGGTTTGATCGTCTTTTCTCGCTTTGCCCCGTTATTATAAAGGACCAAATGTCCAATGTCCTCGAACATGGCTGGAGCCACGAGAGTATTAAAGCAATCGACATAACTTTAGACATTGAGTAATCCCATATGGTTTGATAGTCTTGTATTCAAGAGGACGGATGTATATCTGGTTTTGTCTTAGGATTTTCTTACATCTCGGAAATACTTTCTATATAAACGATTAGTTTTGATATACACCCGCCTTTTGTACCATATTGGAAAAGTTTGTGTTATTAAGAGAGTATAAATATAGGTTAATACACCGTACTGGTCTGTGCGGTGCTACAGGCCGGACTCCAAGACTAAGGCTATCCGCATTGGGTACAGTAAATCGTCATTCAATATGCGATAGCGTACGATACGCCTGCACCGGCGTCCTCTACACTGTCCGCTTTGCCTTCGCCAAATCAAGTGGAGGTAGCGGGAGGCCGCTACGCCGCCGTGGGCCCCACGCGGCCCAACCGCTTGAGCGACAGCAAGGCCACTGACGACGTCGCGGAGGAGGACACAATGGAGTCTAGGTTCAGCCGAAGGCCGCCGGTCGGGATGCACGACGACGCCATGGATCGGCTACCGTGCCCACATCATGGTAGTTGGTATAGAGTATAGATATAGAGAATAATGAGTGCGGATAAAATTGATTTAGAGGAGAGAATCTTGATGACTAGGACGCAATATTCTTTTTAGAGGATGAATTTAGAGTATAACGAGTGTGGACAGCCTAAAAACATCACAAACTCCACTAAAAGAACGCCTTCATAGACACGTGTTCAATCCACTCCAATCTATGTAAGTATTTTCTTTTGTGAAAAATTCCATGTAATAAGTATTTATAATCATGAAAGAAGTCCAATGTATCATCGGTAACAACCCAATTTATCTATTTGACCCCTATAAAAAATATCACTCAAATTTAGCCATACAGATGATTTAAATCGGTCCAACTTAGCCAAGGCAAATCTAAAGCTATGAGCGGGTAGATCTGTCAAAGTTGGCCGAGTCGAAATCCAATCCACTATCGACCCCTTCGAGAGCTGAACAAGAATTGAACTATATATCCGTCTCCAAGCCAATCCTATTTTAGCAACTTGGGAGAGTTCGACCCGTACGTACGCAACCAGGCAGCTGGGGGACGCTCTCTCGTCTCCCAATTTATTTGGTAGCTGCCTAGGTTAAAATAGAAACGTAAGCCCCTGGTCTGCACGAGAAGACAAGATCGAGCCCCTCTCCCGCGCCATCTGCTTCTTCCTGGGGCTCCGATCCGTCGCTCCAGCCCGGCCCAACAATGGCGATCACCAACACGTCCGGCACTCTGTTGCGTTCCGCCATGAAAACCGGCGACCCACCGTGCTCCACCACCACTATCTTCTCTCTACGAGACTACCATGACCTCAAGATAAACGGCTACTCCAGATCTTTAAACCGCCAACGGTTCTTCTTCGAATCTTGCCCGTTTCGTGCGGGAGGTCGTAACTGGCGTATCAGCTATCGGCCCAAAGGGAGCAATGGCAACTCAGATTTTATCTCGTTCTTTCTCGTTCTTCATGATATCGTTGCCGAGCCTGTGGTGGCGTATTTTACATTGAGCCTGCTCGACAAGGATAAGCATTCAGTGGAATTCTATTGCCAAGTTAGCTTGAATAACTTCTCGGAGAATAGGGTTTTTGGATACGAGGAGTTCATCAAAAGGGAATTCCTTGAGCGATCAGATTTTCTCAAGGATGACAGTTTCACCCTCAGGGTCCAGATACATGTAGTCAAGCAAACACCATCTGTTCTGGTGCCACCATCTGACATACAGCTACATATTGCTAGTCTCCTGTCAATGGAGGGCGCCGACGTTGAATTCCGAGTTGGCGGCGAGAGGTTTGTTGCGCACCGGCTGGTGCTTGCGGCACGCTCACCAATCTTCAACGCGGAGCTCTATAGCCCCATGAAGGAAGGTGTCGTTACAAACACCATACAGATAGATGATATGGAGCCACAGGTGTTCGAGGCCATGCTTAATTTTATATACACTGATTCATGGCCGGAGATGGAGCCGGAAGACGAGCCTGCAATGACTCAACATTTGCTTGTTGCAGCCGACAAGTACTGCCTGCAGAGGCTAAAACTGATCTGTGAAGCTAGGCTGCTTAACCACATCGATGCAGGCTCTGTGGCAGTGATCCTGGTGCTAGAGGAGAAGCACAACTGCTTTGATCTTAAGGAGGCATGCTTCAAGTTCCTTAGGTCTTCAACAGCTCCGCTTGAGGTCACCGAGTTTGCATATTTAGCTCAAAGCTGCCCTATTGTCATGGAGGAGCTAAATTCTATTTTCCTTGCCCGGGATTTGGAGAAGCAAAAAATTTCAGAAGGAATCGAGGGCAATTCTACATCTGGGCATACAGAATAAAAACTCAGCAATCGAATACAAGTAGTCTGTACAGTTTTATATGGTATTCAATAGATTCTCTATCTCTCTCTTCCCCGGAAGGTATCCGATAGATTCATCATATATGAAATCTTGTTTTTTATTCGATCCTGATCTGTAAACTTGATTTTTCAAGTCATCGTAAACTACTACTTGAGCTGGAGTATCATATAACCTGGCATTGCTCTGTTGTTACCAAGAACAACAGGAACACCAAAAATTCAGACATCATTTAGGAAATTCAGAGTTGTATCCATTTTTGTTATAACAGAATAAATTGTGCAGGAAGAAGCAATTGAACCCGACCCGACCTGATGTGACTCAAAAAAATCCGCACGAAACACACGGTGCTAATTACAAGAGACACACGGCGCTAATTACAAACTCATCCTTCGTTGTAATACACACAGGCTCTATTTCATTGACGTCGACGCATCGGTCTGCTCAACTTCTTGGATCATTGCGTCAGCCTACTTGGCAGCAGGGCTCACTGACAACTCACTGTCTCTGCCGGCGGTGGTGTCCCTGCTGCTGCTCCACAGCCCCGAGCTAGTTGAGCCGCCGCTGCTCTCCATCACGTACTGGAAGGGGTTCACCGGCGGGACGATGGCCATCTCCCCCTCCAGCATCCTGACCACGCTGCTCATCGTCGGCCGCGCCGCCGGGTGGAACTGCACGCACCACAGCGCCACCTTGCACATCCTCTCCGCCTTCTCCCTGTCCTCCTCCCCGACGATCCCGCCGTCGCCGTCGCCGGACACGACGCTGTCCATGTCCCCCTGCTCGTACCTCTCCCACACCCACATCGGGAAGAACTCCCTGCTCTCGCCCCGGCAGGCGTCGTAGTTCCGCCGCCGCCCCAGGATCTCGAACAGCACCATCCCGAAGCTGTACACGTCGCACTTCTCCGTCGCCGGCGCCGCCATCGTCCACAGCTCCGGCGCCGCGTACCCGGGCGTCCCGCGCCCGCCGCCGGTCAGCGACATGTGCGTCTTCTCCCGCTCCCCCAGCCGCGCCAGCCCGAAGTCGGCGACCTTCGGGGTGAAGTCGCCGGTGAGCAGGATGTTGGCCGGCTTGATGTCGTAGTGCACGATCCGCTGCTGGCACTCCTCGTGCAGGTACCGGATCCCCTTCGCCGTGCCGACGGCGATGCCGTGCAGCGTCTTCCACTCCAGCTTCGGCGGCGGCGCCGCCATGCCCGTGCCCGTGCCCTCCTCCTCCTCCTCCTCCTCGCCGCCGCCGCCGCCGTAGAGGTACTTCTCCAGCGAGCCCTTCTCCAGGAACTCGTAGACCAGCGCCTTGGTGTCGCTGTCGAAGCAGAAGCCGTAGAGCCGGACGAGATGCACGTGGTAAGTCCGGCCGATGGTGCCGATCTCCGCCATGAACCCCTCTTCGACCTTCTTGTTCATGGAGACCTTGAGGACCTTCACGGCCACCGGGAGGCCGTTGGGCAGCTCGCCCTTGTAGACCACGCCGAAGCCGCCGGACCCCAGCTCCGACGAGAAGTTGCGGGTGCAGGCCGCCAGCTGGTTGGAGCTGAAGCGCATCGGCTTCTCGTTGAGGATCTCGTTCAGGAACTTCTCCACCGGCCCGACCTCGATCACCACGTCGTCCAAGGCTTGCGTTGACGTCTCGCGATTCCTTCTCTCGAGCTCCTCCAGGACTTTCTTCACGATCTTCTTCTTCATCCTCCTCTTCACGCGGATGCATCTTCTGATGATGACGATCGCAACAACTACCACCACAGCTCCGGCGATTGAAGATACTGAACATCCAAATGCAGCAGAAAATTAGCTAGCAATAACTAGCACGTACGAGGTAAGAAGAAGATACAGGGATCCAGAACGATGTATCGTACCGATCGAAATAGCAGTGGACATGTCTGCAATGCTTCCGGGCTGTAAGCTTGTCTACAATCTGTAAAGCTGCGTCATGGCATGCGTCACAATAAGCAAGTTAGGTGAATGAACAGTCCGGGCAAAACCAGAAATGTGGCTGCTATCACAAGACAATGCAAGAAACTTTTTTCTTCCTGATCTTCTAATTCCAGAAAGGAGGGAAAAGAGAATCAAATTATGTTTCTGAATCGATCAGAACTCTGATCACTCCATCAGTTACTCAGCTATAGAAGCAGCACACGCATGAATTAAGTTATATATATCTCCAAAAAGAAAGGAGAAGAAGTCCAAATTTTGTTTCTGAACATAGTTTCTGAATCGATCATGGCTCTGATCAATTAAACTATAGAATTAGGAGGGCGCGCATGAATTAAGTTACTACCTCCAACTGCCAACCAAAAACCATCCGAAAACAGACCACCGAATGAATTACGAAAAACAAACACGCTAGCCCGCCCGACCGAGAAGAATTTCTTCAGACAAAGGAAACAACATGAAGAAGAAGAAGAGCTATACTTGTGTTGATGAACTGTTGATACCCTCGCCGTGTCTGAATCTGATCCTCTTTCTAACGCCTAGCAGTGCTCTCTGGCCAGCAAATTCTACTCCTCTAGCTGCCCGGAGGGGCGGGGCTAAATCGTTGAGCTCATGAGTCATGAGAGACCGTTTTGACTGCAGGAGCAGAACAGTAGGATGTATGCAGCTCTGACTAGATGAAAGGCCTGGGCAGGCACACGCAGCAGCCGTTGCTGACTAGTCATCGGAGACATTGCTGACTGCGGTGTGTCTGGTGAGACCTTCCACCAGTTGCCAACGGGCACGGGCGGGAAGGAAGTCAGTTCTGATGCCCAGCTGACGGCGACAAGCGCGAATCCTCGGAATCTTCTTGGCTTTCATCGTCGTCGGCGTCGTCATCATCATCGTCGTCGTCGATCTAAGGGGAGAAGTTCAAGACGCATCTGCTCGTCCTTTGGACTGGTCCGTGGGCCCTGAAACTTAGACTTGGGCCGCTAGACGAAATTCAACGACACAAGCAGCCCAATGGAGCCCACTTATGTGCATGAATCGAATTCGTTGTCCATAGGAATTCCTTGTCCATATAGCACGCTAGGCCCAACGGTGTGAGTCAACGTCTCGTCGCGGAAAATATCTTGCGTCTCTATCAGATGATCTCTCGCGGTGGGGCCATGGTGGGATGCCACGGCCGCAGTGCATAATGTCTTGAGCTAATCATGTGCAGTTGTTTAGCCGGTCGTCTGGAGGGAAAAGAGCTCGTCGGTGATGGTGATAATAAGTATTTCTAGTCATGATGAGCTACGGAGTTGTGAGATTTGTGGGAACTGGGATCAGGAAACGCTGCGTCGTTCATGCCGCGTATTATTTGTCAGAAAACTTACAACCGAAGAAAATGGACCGAGATCCTTATCCAAACATTTCGGCTGAAGTTGTTTCGAAATTTTCTTTTCCGCGATTGCGTGCGACAGCAAGCTGTGGATTTAGGAAATCCTTAGACACGTTGATATACTCCTGAAAAATCTGACGTTTAGGACAGCGACGCGGTCTTCAAAACACAACTTTGACCTCTTATTATTATAAAAATATTTATCAAAAAGTGATTCATATATACATTTATGAAAGCATTTTTTAAAACAAATCTATTCATATAGTTTTCACATTTGTAAACTCAACAATTTAGAAGTTATTGATGATTTATATTCCCGATGTTTGACTTAAACCGTACTAGACGTGAAGTTTTCGGAACGGAGAGTACTCCGTATATACTGTATCAACTCGCAAGGGCCGAAATTTTGTAATGTTTTCCGCGTCTGTTCAAACAGCTAATTCGCGAGCAATTCCGTAATGAATGCAAACTAGAGCGGAGACTTTTGACCTCGTCTACCAATAATTAACGCAGAGCTTCCTTGTTATCTAGCCCATCCCCGCCTCCCTCACGCACTTCGCCTCCCTCCTCTCGCTTCCAATCTCTGCGTGTCCCACAAGCAGGGAGCCATGGTGCGGGCGCGTCTTCTCGCCGCCGTAGCGAGCGGCGCTGCCGCAGCCACGCAGAAACACGACGCTCACCTCAGCCTCGTGGCGATCGTGGCCTTCGCGGTGGTCGCGACGCTGGCCGTGGCGGCGATCGCGGCGTTCGGGTGCGCGCAGGGCGCCAAGAAGCCGCGCCGGCAGAACAACAACAACGTCTACTACTACGGCCAGGGCTATCCGCCTCCCCCCGCGGGGGCGTACGGCTACCCGGCGCAGCCGCCGCCCCGTCGCTTCGGTTCAGCGGCCGTATTCTCTTCTCTTTTTTTAATGTCCGCGTGATAGTTGTGCACACTTACAAGTTTGAATGCATCAATTTTTATATATTGTGAAAAAGGTAGAAATTGAATTGAAATGTTGTCACTTCCTGTGTAATTCACCAAATATTAGATTTGTCGGATTTCTAGATTTAATATATTTTCTCACTCAACAATGCATATCTCTAAGTAATATTCCTACTCTATTTTGTGCATGGAAGAGGAGCGGATATTTGTGCTGCCACAGTGCCTTGTCGATCGCATGCTCCCGCAACACCACCTTAAAAAATAATTGAATTTTTTTTCTTCTAAATTTATGGCATTGCCGATGATGTGCATCGACCTCTCAGAGCATCTTCAATAGTCTTCGGACAAATCTTTTCCAATAATAAAGGTAAGAGAAATATCAAGTTATAGGAGAAGTTATTTTTGTAGTTCCGCAATTATCTTATCAGTCCTACTAGCGTGTCCGAACGTCCGATGAAAAATTTCCGTTCGCATCACGAAAAATCAAAAGTTGCAACATCGATATCTACATATATCAAAATAACAACATAGAATCTCATGGGATTTTTAGAAAAAGAAACAAATTTCTACCACAATAGATGGTGAGTTTCATGAAACAATCAATATGGAACCTCTTTTTTCTTTTGGAAGAACCATGACTTTGTAATTCAGCTATTCGAAACATCCGAGAACACCTCATGTAACATCATGAAATCACAAATGTAACATTAGGAAAACCACAATTGTAACATCATAATTTATAAAACATATGCACAATTCGTAATTCAATACCGATAAAACTAAATTGCAACATTAAATGACACTTATTGCAATATCCAAAATTCTCAAACCACGTTGACCCTCTTCTTGTTGTAAGGAAAAGAAAACGTAAGGAGATGAAGTTTGTTCATTTATTGAGTTTGTTCCGAAGTAGAAAATGTTCCGAAGTAGAAAAGGCAACGAAAACGCCTAGGGACCCTATAATTGTGAGATCTTACCAATTTTTTCTTACGGTGTAATTATTCGACTTTGGCCTAGTATGTATGTGTGATGCATGTGCCGCACTTTCGAGAAACAAAATATTAGTTTCGTATCGTTTAAGCTGAACATTTTCTAATTGGGTTGTTTAGGCTTTAGATGTTAGAATTGGGAGGTTGAATTTGGGAGTAAGACGTCACTTCGTAATCATTGTGCTACTGTAGCATTTCGTTTGTACTTGTAAAAAATTATCCAAAAATTGATTAATTATGCTTAAAATGTTCGTCTCACAGAATACAACAAAACTGTGTAATTAGTTTTTGATTTCATCTACATTTAGACTCCATGTATGTTATGACATTTTGATGTGATGAGAAATCTTCTTTTTACATAGTGTATTTAGAAGTTGTTTTTTGGACTAAACAAGGGCTTAAACACAAATAGATATGTTATTTTGTCTAATCATTAAAATGGACGCAATGTCTTACTGCATACAATACTAGTATTGTGGTGTGCCATTGATTATTTGTAGTCAGGCCGGGTACCTTGATTTACTCGCAACTTGTGCCATAAGTTTGTGAGGCTTTGATTTTTTAATAAAACCAGCCTTTGACTTTGACTTCTTTTGGCTAGCGATAGCTCCAGATGCTTGGTGACAGACTGTCAGCACAATGTCAAACAGGAGGAGGGAAACCCTATACCGGTTACCGGCCGGCTGATAGCGGATAAGAGGTAACTAACGTCTTCTCCGTATTTTATATGCCCAAACTCATCGCTCAGCCAGCCGAGGCGGCACGTCGCATGCGGAGGCGTGTGAGCCTGCACGGCATGACACCTTCCTTGCGTGCTCGCTTCGCTCGCGCTCCCTCCACGAGCTGAGGCAAATGATTTTTATTTTTGCAGGGCGGTCTTCGCCGGACACGGCCCGCACTCCACTTGTGCGCGCGGTTCGGCCCAAAAGCACCAACGTGTGAACTCCACTTTGTGGGTTACGGCCCGTAGCAGCGACTGGAGGAGAAAAAGAATTACAAATAATACGAATTCAGCTCTACACTCTTGGCCATTTTGATGCAACATGCCATAAACTCGTAATATCCTGCCTCAGGTTACCACAGCACAAGTTTCAGGTCATATACCTTCGTCAGCTTCTTCAGGCTCCCAAAGTTGTACGCTACATATAGTGAACTGAACTGGCCCCATGCATTTTATTAGATTTGACACTTCTTTCCCGTATTTCAAATACTCCTTACAGTGCAGCATCTTGGAGTATGTTACACCAGCCATTAACGTTTTTTTTTGAGCAACACCAGCCATTAACGTTACCAAGTTCGATCATATCAAAATAGCAACAAGAGGTATACATTAGACATCACGTCAGTTTTTTTTAGATAATAATAATGATACTACGTCACGTTATAGGGCATACTAGCAGTGTAATTGTGTAAAGTGTATCATTGGTTGCAAGTTGACCAAATGCTCAAATAATATCCGGGTGGCGGCTGAAACTCTGTCTACATTCGAAAGTGACTTATTCCAACTATCCAATACTCCTGTTCTAAAGTCCCTGCTCTTTTAATATCGTAAATAAATTCCATGAGGTACAATCCGCCAAAGAAAATGCTCCCATGTGAATAATATAGGAGCAGCTTATTTTTTTTTAGAAGCTATATGTCAATCGAGTGCGTCCTTTTTCATCTCCAATGACATCAACATATCTCCTCCATCTTGGGTGAGAGGAAGCTTCTCCAGCGAGTTGTTGGATTGGGTTGGGGACTTGGGGCACTGAATACACCGGAAGAAGGAAGGAGTTGCAAGGAGAAGGCGGCGAAGGAGATGATATTGACCGTCTATGTGCTAGAAAGAAAAGTGGGTTTAGGAAGGCAAAAATGCATAGAGTTAGCCGACTTGTCTCACCTCATTGACAGATAGTCTAGTCAATAATCTTTTGCTCATCTCAATACTCATTCAATTGTTTCGCCCGAAAAGAACTCTCATAATTACAATTGTGCAATTTATGCACCACAGACACAAAGCTTTTGGTCTCACAAAAAAACACTCACGATTACAAGGGACATGTCACGCGTAGCGCACATGCGCCGCATCTTCCAGCGACAGGAGCTTGTGTAGGACAGCGTTCATGCTCGGCCTCCTATTGGGATCGTCTTCCACGCACGACACCGCCAGCTCCAGCATCTCCTTCGCCTGCAAATGGCTGAAATCGCCGCGCAGCCGAGGATCAAACGAACTCCTCTTCCATCCACGACGACCTCTCATCCTCGCCGCCGCGCTCCATCTTCCCCTTGAGCCAGGCAACCAGCCGCTGGAGATCCATGCCCACGTCCCCGTCGCAGACCCTCCGCCCGCTGATCAGCTCCAGGAGCACGACGCCGAAGCTGTACACGTCGGCCTTCCCGGTGATCGGCAGGCTCCCCGCCCACTCCGGCGCGACGTACCCCAGCCTGGTGGTTCCCTGCGCCCGGGACGACGACAGCGCCAGCCGCCCGCCATGCGCGCCCCGGCTGAGCAGCTTCACCAGCCCGAAGTCGGTGATCTTGGGGTCGAGCTCGGCGTCGAGCAGGATGTTCTCCGGCTTCACGTCGCAGTGCACGATCCACTCGAGGCACTCGTGGTGGAGGTACGCTAGGCCCTTGGCGACGCCGAAGGCGATCCTGTACCTCGACTGCCACCCCAGCGCAACGCCGCCGGCGCCGCCGCCGCCGAAGAGGGCCCTGTCGAGGGAGCCCTGTTAGGTTGATCTCAACTAATGGGCCCGACCCTTTGACCGTGCCCTGATCGGGGGCAATTTCAGCCCAATAAGGCTGGTGGGCCCCGTCGCGCAGTGTACAGATAAAAGGGGAGGTGGGGGCCACGAGTTAGGGTTACGAGGTCCATTTTCACCCACAGCAGCCGCCACCTCCACAGTCCCTACCGATCCAGGATGCACTGTCAGCGGTGGGATGCGCCACCACGCCGTGACGACCTCGCCGCCGCGGCCTACGACTACGACCACGGCACTGCGCGTCGCTGCCATTGAGCAGAACTTCACCGGCAGAAGCAGAACGCAAAGGAAAAGGTACATGGTTCGTATGAGTTTCATCACAAGCACACACATCCAGATCACAATATATGATACAAGAGATTTCAGCTCTAACAAGCCCCTCTCCACGAACTCGGAGACGAGGAGCCGGTGCGAGTGCTCGGAGCAGAACCCCCACATCCTGACGAGGTTCATGTGGTTGATCCGGCCGATCACGCTCATCTCCGACCGGAACACCTCGTCGGCCTGCGTCAGGTCGTCCAGCCGCTTCACGGCGATGCTCCGGCCGTCGTCCAGCACGCCCTTGTACACCGTCCCCGACGCGCCCCTCCCGAGCTTGTGCTTGAAACCTCCAGTCACCTCCGACAGCTCGGCGTAGGTGAACCTCCTGAAGTGGCTGAACAGCAGCGCGTACCCTTCTTCATCGTGGACACGTCCCTGTCT
>OAMR01000238.1:985561-1010119 GCA_900205405.1 Echinochloa crus-galli | reverse complement strand
GATGTGAATAGAATTTGAGCAAAAAATACGCATGTTTTACCTCTGTTAAAATTTAAACCAAAGAGATAATTTTTTCAGAGAGTGACTTAAGAGTATTTTGCTACTGTCCATGTGTATTGATTTACAGTTTCCGCCGCATAAATGATTATGTTGACTTGTATTTAAATTTGATCCAATGGATAATTTTAATTTCAAGTCACGGATAAAATTCAGACAAATTGTAATATTATTATTTTCTGACCAAAGTTGATGATAATAATATTATAATTTTATAGAACAGAAAAGATACCTATAGAATAATAAGAGTTTTATTAAAGTTGTGACCTCTACTCGAATTTGATAAATTTGATTAGAGAACAGATGATTGTTTTTCCACCGAAAAGTAATGTTTTACCATCTAATTGAATTGGAACCGATGAGAAATTTTAATTAGAGGAGTATTGTTTAATGTTAATTATAGTACTGTTATTTTCTGACCAAAGTTGATGATAACGGTATTATAATTTATGAGTTTGCATTTAAAAGTTTGAATCTTTGATTATTTTGCATCCAAGTGATCAATTTTCAGAGAATAGAGAGTTAAAGAATTGCTTCCGCTGCAATAATGGTAATCTTCTTAATTGAGGAACAATGTTTTACAGATAATTGACGTTTTAGAAGCAATTTTGATAAATTGTGTATAGAATTTATCTCTATTTCATTTTGAACCAAGGTGATAAATGTTTAGAGAATAGATGTGATTTTTTTTTTCTTCTAAATAGAATAATGTTCATGTTTTCCGCTGCATAGATGATTTTTTTTTTGAGTTGTTCCAAGTCACAGATAAAGTTTAAGGTTAATTGTAATATTGTTATTTTCTGACCAAAGTTGATAGTAACAATATTATAATTTTATAGTTGTTTACAAATAAAGTTTCAGATTAATTGTAATATTGTTATTTTCTGACCAAAGTTGATAGTAACAATATTATAATGTTATAGATGTTTTACTCTTGACCAATAAACCTGATGAAACCAAGCAAGTGAATTTTACTCCAGCAGTAAATCACATATCCCTGACATTGACAGCCCAAGATGCAGAAGGCAACTCATAATTACATAATGATTCTGTTTTGACAAAATGTAACTTAGTTTGGGCGTTCTGAATCAGACAGCTATGCTGGCCAGTCAGAAGTGATGACATAACTCAGATTTCGGTTTCACGTTTTGCTGCAACTCTCAGGCTTCAACCATAGGCTCGGGGCCGGATGAATCAGGAGCACTTGTGCTTGCCTTGCTTGATGGGTGGACAGAGTTGAAGAGTATGTCTTTTATTACCTGGAGGTGTTATATAAGATTGTGGCATTGATATCCTTTTCAGATTAATTACCCGCATGGAGGGAAAAGATTATAATGATACCCGCACGGCGGGAAAAGTCTGAGAAAATACCCACATGGCTGATTAAAATTGGCCTGATTTTGTACCAGAATTATCCTGTAGACAAGAGAGATGCGGTGACTCGTGTGTTGTATAATTTATCCATTTTGGGAGAGATGTATGGAGTAGATCTTTTGCTTTCCTAGCATCGACCGTGCACTTTATGTGTCATAGTTATTAAGAATGAGATGTACACTCAGTGAGTCGTAAAGAGAATTAATGTTATAGATGAACCCATAGATAAGATTGATTTGTGAGCACGGCTTACAATATTGATAACACAAGACCTCGTTATGTCTTGAAGTGAATTGAGGAAAGTCTACTCCCATGTGAATCAGAAATGATGTTGTCCGCATGATATGATCATGTGAATAACTTATAGAGATTCTTCCCTGTTCACAAACAATTGTAAATGTTTTCGAAATTGTGGTATAAAAGTTCATACCACATTTCGAGGGGGAGAGAGAAATCTATTCCCCTGCATTTTAGCGTATAATAGATATGCCCCTATACTTCAATAGTGATCTACAAAGAGAGCAAATGGTCATCTGGGGAGTACGACGATCAGAAAGATGATTCAATATTCTCCTGTACTTGATCGTCTGGGGGAGTAAAATAGTCGTAAAGATGATTACATCCGATGAGTTTTGATAGACTAAACCCAAGTAAAGAGATGTTTAATGATGAATCTGGGGGAGCATGGTATGTCAGACTAGAAGAGAAGTTGGATCTCATGTCCACCCCAATGACTCAAAGAGTAACAATACCTGCTAATGTTGTTTGCAACATGTTTGTCATATAAGAGTATATAGTATCAATTGCCTGTGGGCAATAAAAGAGCAAATGACATTCCACATGAAACGAGTGGCAATAGCTGAGATGAATTGTAATTGATCAATCTCGATGTTTTGGGATTCAGAAGAAATTCCTAATGGAGTCAAAACAGTAGACCGTCATGGGTCTACAAGATTGATGTGTGACCCCAAAGGGAATACAGATCCTAATGGAGTCAAAGCAGTGGGCCCATGGGGGTCCATAAGATTAAAAGTGACTCTAAAAGGAAAGTGTATTACATGCCACTACTAAAGTTTGTTATGAAAAGAAAAGACCTTTGAGACATCGTTTGCATAAATCCATTTATGGATTGAAGGCAAGTCTCTAGAAAATGATATTAAAGGAATGATAGATTAATGTCAGTTTTGGGTTGTCTTGAAGTGTGAGAAGACTGTGGTTATCTGTATAAAGATATAGAATGGGAAAATTGTTTTTCCAAATCCTGCAAATATGGATAACGTCTTACTTGCATGTAATGATGTGATTCTGATGCAGAAAAGAATAATAGTTTGTCCTCAAAAGAGATATCGATGAAAGCTCATCAAGATAAAAGGAAAAGAACTATTAAAAGAGTATCGCATGAGCATGCTAAAAGTTTCTGAAGTATGCATGCGAGAAACCTACGCCTGTTCTTATAGACAAGGGTAATAACTTTGGGAACTTTGGTGTTCCGAGAATTGATGTTATATAGAGAAAATGAATATGGTACCATATGCTTCAGCTGTTGGAAGCTTGATGAAAGTAAAAGAATGATATTACCCTAAAGAAGTTTTATGTATCCGGGATGTTTTGGCAATATCCAATCCAGATAATAGATCTCTGGAATGGAGTAAAGAATATCAGCCTCTTGCTATGTTGGAAACAACAAGTGCTCACAAAAGTTTGTGAACACAAAGATAGAACCTGCGAAATGTATAGCGAAATCCACAATTGTCGCTAACGTTCGCGCTTAGAGTTTTTGTGTGGAAAAGCTCTAAAGGACGAAAATGAGTATCATCAATGTGAATGAGATCAAAGGGGAGATTGTTAGGTTGATCTCAACTAATGGGCCCAGAGGCCCATCGGACCCTTTGACCGTGCCCTGATCGGGGGCAATTTCAGCCCAATAAGGCTGGTGGGCCCCGTCGCGCAGTGTACAGATAAAAGGGGAGGTGGGGGCCACGAGTTAGGGTTACGAGGTTCAATTTCACCCACAGCAGCCGCCACCTCCACAGTCCCTACCGATCCAGGATGCACTGTCAGCGGTGGGATGCGCCATCACGCCGTGACGACCTCGCCACCGCGACCTACGACTACGACCACGACACTGCGCGTCGCTGCCATTGAGCAGAACTTCACCGGCAGAAGCAGAACGCAAAGGAAAAGGTACATGGTTCGTATGAGTTTCATCACAAGCACACACATCCAGATCACAATATATGATACAAGAGATTTCAGCTCTAACAAGCCCCTCTCCACGAACTCGGAGACGAGGAGCCGGTGCGAGTGCTCGGAGCAGAACCCCCACATCCTGACGAGGTTCATGTGGTTGATCCGGCCGATCACGCTCATCTCCGACCGGAACACCTCGTCGGCCTGCGTCAGGTCGTCCAGCCGCTTCACGGCGATGCTCCGGCCGTCGTCCAGCACGCCCTTGTACACCGTCCCCGACGCGCCCCTCCCGAGCTTGTGCTTGAAACCTCCAGTCACCTCCGACAGCTCGGCGTAGGTGAACCTCCTGAAGTGGCTGAACAGCAGCGCGTACCCTTCCTCGTCGTGGACACGTCCTGCTGCCGCCGGGTCGGCCCGGAAGACGAACACGTACCCGACGAAAATGAAAATGGCTTCCACGACGAACGCCAGCGCGAGGAACGAGTAGAAGTAGATGAAGCTTGTGTGCTTGATGCTTCCCCCCCTGACATGCTGGAAGTATGAGGAGCTGACGACGCTGGCGTTCTGTTCGTGCACGGTGCAGGCATGGCCATGGAAACCCAGCGAAGCCGGGTTCAGCTTCTTGACACGCGTCGGGACCTTGACGAAGATGTTCTGCTTGCTGGTGTCCGAGGCCCGGCCGTTCCACAGCGAGATCTTGGGGTAGCACTTGCCGCTGCCGAACCTGTACCCGAACGCCTGGCAGTTGCAGTCGTCGACGCACATCTGCCGGCACGTCTCCAGCGTCACCCCCGGGGTGTAGTTGAAGTCGAAGCCCCAGAAGTCGAAGCTCACCATCTCCGCGAAGTAGACGGGCTCGCCGCACCGGAGCTCGAACTCGCGCCGGCAGCCCTTGCTCCACTCGGCGGGGTCGCTGGGGACGAACCCCTCCGGGCACGAGCACGCGAGCTCCGGCAGGTACGCGCACACGCCGTAGAGGCCGCACACCCCGTGCACGTCGCACTGCCGGGGGAGCGCCGCCCACGTCGCGCGCCAGGTCCCGGCGCCGCCGCCGGCGTCGTCGAGGAGGCTGTAGAGCCGGAGGTTGCCGTCGTAGTCGAGCGTGAGCCTTCTCGCGACGACGCCGGCGTCGCCCATGTCGGAGGCGTTGAAGCGCGTGTGGTCGCTGGCGGAGAAGGCGCCGCGCGTGTCGAGGCTGCCGTAGCGGCTGCTGTTGTAGGCCGTCCGGTTGTTCTCCCACCACTGCTTGAAGGGGTCCGGCCAGTAGTTGCTGCTGATCTCCGGGCCGTCGTAGATGAGGTTGAGGATGTTGTTGCTGTCGAAGTAGAGGCTGTAGTCGCCGGAGTAGGGCAGGCCCCTCGCCGACGCCGACACCAGCCGCTTGTACCGGGTGATGGGCTGCTCCGGGAGGAGCGTGTCGGTGGGCCAGTCGAAGCTCTGCCACAGCGCGCGCCCGCCGGCGTCGGAGACGACGAGGTTGCCGGTGTCGAGGAGCCGCGCGCGGTCGGCGCCGGTGCCGGTGGTGTTGGTGCTCCAGACCACGCGGCCGTCGAAGTCCCGGAGCACCAGGGAGCCGTCGTTGCGGAGGCCGGCGCGCGAGCCCCTGCCGTTGACGGGGGCGTCGCGGTTGGCCGTCCACGCCACGGTGGCGTCGGCGGAGCGGGTGAACCATATGGCGAGCGTGTAGGCGTTGGTGGCCACCTTGTAGAAGCCGCACGAGAAGTTGCCGCCGGGGGACACGAGGACGTCGCCAGAGCCGGCCTCCACCGCGATCGAGTCGCCGCGCCATAGAGTGCTCCGGCGGCTTCCGCTTGCTGAAAGCGCTGGGGAAGGCAACGAGGCGAGAAGGACAAGTGCCAAGGCGAGCATGGTGTGTACTCTCATAGTCCCATGGTGCAAGGAGTTAATTTACTCTCAGGTGCATGGGGCGGCATCTGAATTTGTTATCTGTTATATAATAATCTTTGGCTGGTCATGTTTTACATACTGGCCTTGAACACGTGATTTCCAGGAAGCCAGGACCAGGTCCCTTTGCACCTGGACTGGGATCATTTCCAAATTTAAACATGGTTGACATAATAAACATCCTCTGTCTTCTTATACCAACGTTACTACATTGGCGTGCAGAAACGGAACTACGAGAACTGACCACTTCACAATTTCGTAGCAGCCGGATTGCTTTAGTCAACACTCAACGCAGTACAGCCAACCCAGAACTGCAACAAGCCAAGCTTTAGTGCAACTGCCTATACGATACGTCGATAACCTATTTTCCCCTCTTCAAGAGTGAACCCTAATCGAACCAACTCGGCAAGTAGTTTATTATAATAACAACGAACCTCACAACGAACCTCAAAGGGAACCGGTGTCAAAGTCAAAAGTCAAAAAACTAAAAATATTGGAGCTTCAAGATTCCATGTCCATAATTAAGGTCAAATGGATCCTCCTAGTCAGGATATGAAGCTTCAAAAATCGCCACGGTCTTATACTAACTGTTAACCAACTACAAAAATACTTGTTTCACACTTCACGAAAGCAACCACTGACCGAGATTAACGTGAACAGCACACACAGCGATCATCTGACCAATAAACCTGATGAAACCAAGCAAGTGAATTTTACTCCAGCAGTAAATCACATATCCCTGACATTGACAGCCCAAGATGCAGAAGGCAACTCATAATTACATAATGATTCTGTTTTGACAAAATGTAACTTAGTTTGGGCGTTCTGAATCAGACAGCTATGCTGGCCAGTCGGAAGTGATGACATAACTCAGATTTCGGTTTCACGTTTTGCTGCAACTCTCAGGCTTCAACCATAGGCTCGGGGCCGGATGAATCAGGAGCACTTGTGCTTGCCTTGCTTGATGGGTGGACAGAGTTGAAGAGTATGTCTTTTATTACCTGGAGGTGTTATATAAGATAAGAAAATATTAGGGTGATATAAGAAAATACACGAGGAGGATTAAACCAGGATGTGAGTCTAGACAAAAATCAAGGATCACCTGTGACATGAGACCATGGACCTGTTCAGCTGTGATTTTGGAGCTATCTCGAGTTACCTTGGCCAGTGGAGACTCCTCTTGCTGAAAATGGCATAAGCCAAAAGTAAAAATAAGATGAAACTGTAGCAATTAACAGGCTTGCTAATGAAAAATTACATAGCCATACACGTGATACTGCAGAGAAAACATTAAAACAGCTATGTTGGAGGCTTGGAGCATAAGGTAGAAACAATTCTTAAGAAATTTAGAATATCGTGTTGGTGTGAAAAATCAATTGAAAGGGATACATTCCTAGGGGGGGGGGCTTGATCATCGGAATTTAGGACTTAGCCATAGCATTTTACTCTACTGCTTATTATCTCCTGCTTGTGATATTCAATCCTCCATAGAACACAGTTTTGCAACTTCTTCCATTTCTATTAACTCACAGGTGAAGCTCTAAAACATGACAAACATAATCGGGAAATAAGTCACAGATAAATACCTGTTTGATAATGACAAGACTGATTGTGTCAACTGTACCCGGAATTTCTATTATAAGTTGCAGGTACACAGTACAATCCACTTATTATTGACAATGAGATGAGAACTTCCTAATTTCAACTTGACATATGAGTTGCAGAAAACTAGGAAAAAATTGGTGATAAAATGGCATTAGACGTGCAAGGTTAAACAGTACCATCCTTGTAAACTTCACAATGGGTAAAACAGAAGTGTTAGCCATGCATGGGTCACACAAGTTAGTTTAGAGAGCACATGCAGAAACAGACCTCTTTCTTCCGTTGCGATGGCATAAGCATACCACCAAATCGACTGTGTGCCAGCTGACCTTCAGCTTGCTCTAGTTTATCAGCTGCATAGGATAAAACAGCACACGGCATCATCAAGACAGAACAAAATGTAATGATTTCAATATATAGACTGGATATGATCGTAAATGAAATGCTTGCCTAAATCGAAGATCTGCCCAGCAACATAATCCCTGTTGCCCAGAAGTGGTGATGAAGATAATGTGTTGACCCAGTACTTGTTCCACAGCAGGTCAAGGAGGTGAGAGTCCAGGGATGACTTGAAATAAGTTATATCCAAAGCATAGTACTGCAAGAAATCCAGTGAGTACAGAAGTACAGAAGTAATCCACACATCTGAGCCAAATAAAAAAGAGAGAAAGGAACAGACACTCTTGCAGTGGACCCCAAAATCTTCTATCTTGTTGAGTGGAATGGTCTGATACTCTGACACAGGTTCATCTGGTGGCTTGTAATCTTTTGGGTATGTCCTAAAAGCCCCGATCTCCACTTTACCAGCAGAAACAGTCCTTGTAGGGTCTATCACAACAGCCAGGAATGGCTCCGTAAACTGTTGATTAAGCATCTGAGTTGACACATCAATGCCAGACAGCCAGCATCCGTAACCAGGGTGAGAGTGATACCAGCCAACTACATTCTCCAACCTCCCAGCCTATGTAAATATACAAATGCGAGTTAGTCTTAACATACATTGGAGGATAATAGTGTTAAACAGATTTCAAGGCAGCTCTCAAACACAATTTGGCATTCTAAACAGACCTAACAGAAAAAAAAACTATGCAGTCTGTACTTTGCAAGTTTAATTATGTACTCAGAAACAGCAAAAAACTACAGTTGACAGTCATAATGTAACCCACATTTTTATTTGACTCTTTTGCCAAGCATTACAAATAAAGAAAACCCCCCAAAGCTACATCAGAAAATAAATGTAATTTGTGTCTTTCAAACCCAACAATGGTGGATTTGGGCTACCATGATATTATCCTACTGTTATTTTACAATACATACACCAAGACAACCAAGAAGAATATTTCAGAAAAATGCAATTTGCATGTGTTACAAAGTCCGCCAAATGCAGATTTGAGCAAAATAGTATCATAGACCTCTAGTTTGACTACAGTTTACTTTGTTCAGAAAAAAAAAACATTTGTACATCAAATTTGTTGGTATGTATCTCCAGAAAAAAACATACCTGACAAGGCAAATTAGACATCTTTTTCCGTTCATTGATTACGTAATAAAGTTTGAACAAACACAGTGAATGGAAACCAAAACTAGTAATTCTCAGTTCATATTTCAGGCAGGCGGTACATTCCACATGACCATATATAAAATGTTTTTTCAAAAAATCCTATAAGGTCTAGCGTTCCAAATATGTCATGCAGTAAATACAAGTCAGTTATCATTGTGTTACCAATATTGGGGCGAAACTCCAAGCAAATTTAGGGCATTACACACACAACAATTCATTCATCGCAAAAACACTAAGTATGCTAATCAGCAACCACATAAACAACAAGGAGCCAGCCGAATTGTCTCACGAGCAACAGATTAGCAGCATTATCAAAATCCACGGCCAGTTAATTTCATATGAACAGAACGAGCAGATAATCCCCACCGCCCTAGCAAATATTATGAAGTACAAGCTAGAAAATAGATCTTCACACAGCCCGGCAGATATCACAGTAGCGGCAACATTACATTCTGGTCAGATCGATGGCACCAAACTGAGCTGCAATGAACTGGCTCACCTGCTTGTTGATGGTTGAGTACTCGACCATGTACTCGTAGGCGTCAGCCTGGGCATTGACCCTGGTCTCGGTGCCCTCGACGGGGAGGGCGAAGGCGTCCATGACGATGATGGAGTCGCCCTCGCACTTGCCCTGCATAAGGCCCATGACCTCGATGGTGCCCCCGGCGCGGGCGTGGACGACCATCTTGAGGAGCGCGAGCGCGGAGATCTTGGCGCGGCGGAAGTGGTGCGGGTCGTTGGCCCAGGGCTTCTCCTGCTGCGCCCGCGTCTGCGCCGCGTCGTCGTAGCGGTAGATCGCATCCATCGCGTCCGGGTCGCTGGCCGCCGCGGGGATGTTATTCTCCAGCTCCCACGTCTGCCGGGCGATCGACGCCGACGAGGAGGGCTCCATCTCGGCGCGGTGCGGTGCGGTGCGGCGCCGCGGCGGGGCAAAACCCTAGGATTGGAAGCGGCGGAGGAAGACGAAGAGGAGAGGGGGGGTTTGGGGGTCTCTGGTTCGTTCGCTATGCGGCGGCGATGCCTCCTCCAATACGTGGAGGAAGGAGATGTCTGTGGGCTTTATGGGCCGAACCGTGAAAACGGCGGCGGGGCGGACACGAGAGGAGGATTGGGTCTAATGGGCCAGGCCGCTAGCGTGTGGATTGGGCGCGGAGAGAGAGGAAGATTGTATTCTTTTGGGCTTTTAGATTTTCCTAAAAGCATGGAGACCCAAAAGCATAGAAATTTGAGGTGCTTCACATGATTCTTATCCGACCTCTCCACGGTGAAAAGGGGAATGGAAACTTGAGACGAAGGGTCTTAGTTTGGTTTTTTTATTAATATAAATTTTTGCATCTTGCGTGAGTGTTTTTTTTTCTGCAACTCCTATCACAAATCAAAGCCGTAGTAATACCTAGACTAAAATACTGTATAACCCAACACGTTCTTTTTTAGGATGTTGTCAGGACAGAACCTCAGCTTGCAGCCATCACTGCATCTCTGTTAGCATAAAAATGTTAATCATTGCTTGATAGTTACTCTACTTGGTTGTCTGTGTCATGTCAAGCGCCCATGTGTTACAGCTAATCCCAATGGCAGGGAACAATGCACGTACCCGCTGGTCGGTTAAGGCCAGTCTCAATGGATGTTTCATGGACACAATTACCTAGAGTGACATATCATCAAAAAGTATTTGAAACTAGGATGAAACACCTCCCTCTCAATGCATAATTTCATCAATTGTTGTTTCCTAGATCACATGCAAGACACAAACTGCCTAGGTAACTGTGTAGATAGGGTTTCATCACCATGAAACTCATTTCACTTTTCTCTTCATTAATACAGTGACACATCATAAAAAATACTGATATGGCAGTCAATTTATTGTTCATAAAACTCCCACTGACACTGCCCAGTAAACCCGCGGTCGGTGTCTTATCTGAAGAATCTTTTCATGCGTGCTGAATTGCTGATTACCGACAAGATCAGTTACCTGGATACGGTACATTGCATGGTCGATCGGTTGCTTTTTGTCGTTCTGCCGTGCAGGCTGTCTGCACTGAACTTGGTATTATCCTTAACACAATCCGTCGCATGCTTTATTCAGCAAAAAGCTTTGTAAATGACATCTGAAGATTGGAAGTGCATGAACAAAACACCCTCATATTCGGGAATCTTTTATGTCCCTGCCATTTTCTAAAGCAATCTCATGTCCGTGCTTGTTTGAACTTTGCAGTGTGGCTCTGCAGTTGAGTCCATGAGCCTACAGTAATCTAGAGATCTGTGTCCTTTCCAACCTCGATGATTAGATGTACAATTTCAAATTGTTTAAGCAGACTAGTATATGAATCCAACTACTCATCAATCAATCACCCACACCTATATTTATTGTCTTTCATTCACTTTATTTTTCCTCAAGCAAAACATAATCCAATTTATGAAGACCTAGCACATGTCAGATCCCATTACATAAACAAATATATCGAGAAAGAATGAGAATCCTTCAGCAGTTCTCTCTGTTGCGCTAGCAGGTATAGCCTAGCAGTTCAACAGTAGCGTCCCATTTAGCTTAGGCCCCCATGCGTATATACACCACTGTCTGTCCTTCAACTAACCTCTAGCATGCAACGTTTTCTTGTGCAACTCTGTTTTTTTGGACCATTCTGACAGTCAACAACTACGCATGTTGGATCCAGCAGCATGGTAGTGGTTGCCACTGCACGTACGCTCACGGGCGAGAGCAACGCTAGCTGCGCATTGGCCTATGGCCGTGCTCATATTGTTCGTGACCTTGCAACTAGTTACCTAGGTATCCGACTGCCCCAAATTTTATTCGGTGTACTGCACTCTACATAAGAGCAACTCCAGCAGGGGCCTCTATATGGTGCTCTACTCTAAAATTTAGAGGCTTGGAGTAAAAAATACAACTCCAGCAGAACCTTCAAATGGACCTGTATTTTATTTTGTATAGGTCTCTGAATCTTCCCTTCAAGCCTCCATTTCTAGAGGCCTTCCAATCCCCCCTCCAACAGTGGGACAGGTGGGTCCATGGAGAAATAGAGGTCCGAGTACCTATGTCCATTGAAGTCGAGTATTTATTTTGGGCCTCTATTTTTGTCCATTGAAGTCGAGTATTTATTTTGGGCCTCTATTTTTTAGAGATCAACCTGCAAATGAGTTTCAAGATCCCATGTGCTCGATTGGTCGAACCGTCTAAGTGATCGGGATATGAAAAGATCACAGACTGTTGTAACCAACGTTAAGAGCTAGTGGAAGCCATGCACCCCGTACACCGTACACGTACATCCATGGTACACATAGCTACTTGACTCATCACTACCAACTGTTTAATATAGTCTGGTCCTGGTAACAACGGTATAATTTGACACTGACAGCACTAAAAGCCTTGGACCATTACGGCGTTGATCGATCATGGCCAAGGAGCCCCAGTGTGCGCAGACCAATGAGCACTGCGTCTTTTGCAATTTGCATCATGGCAACGTTAGGTGTCAGGACCATACAGATACAGAGAGACACTGTTCAGTTGTTCAATCCTGGGGGGCTAGGGTTCTGGCCGATGTGTTGTCTGTACATCACGTATGCCCAAGCAGATGCAGCTGTTTTCCTGTTCATGATTCAGCGGAGACGGCCGGCCTACCTGCGTGGCGGCGTTTGCCGTACGCACGTAGCCGATGGTCCCTTTCGTGTTCAGCTTGCATTGGGCACTGACGCGTCCGATCGCCATCGATCCAGTGCTCGAGCTGGTGCTGGTCCTCGGCTCGTGCTAGTGTGCTACAGTGCGGGAGAAGTTTATATGTGCGCGTAAGATCTGATCGGAGAGCTGCTGGCATGGCAACGAACGAGTGGTCTAGGTTAGCAGCGACTCATCACTCAACAGGACACGGCACGGCAGGCAGCTCAGGTCCATGCAAGCTAAGAAATGGGATCATGATGCGTCT
The DNA here is from genome assembly GCA_900205405.1 of Echinochloa crus-galli. Classification (NCBI taxonomy): domain Eukaryota; kingdom Viridiplantae; phylum Streptophyta; class Magnoliopsida; order Poales; family Poaceae; genus Echinochloa; species Echinochloa crus-galli. Next base: position 997,492 of record OAMR01000238.1, on the reverse strand, counting down.
AGGAAAGCTTTTCTTTTTGTGTGTGCGTGGACCTAGCTACAGGCAAATCATGTGTGGTGTTGCTGTACAAGGAGGGAGGCTTTGATTACAAGTACGCAGCCATAGGCTGCTAGAGCCGATCTGATGTTGTTTGCAAGCCATGGTTGGTGACTGACTGAGGGAGTGAATGATCAATTGATCATTCGATCATTCGTTCCTTGTCTCTGATGAAGTGGACAAACTGACGGTTAGCGAACACATTAGTAGTAAGTAGATTACTACTAGTAGTAGTTACAGATTTTCTAAATAAAGGATCAATTAGTTTCACCGATCTGGCCCTTTTTTTTTTGAAGAAACAACGGCAACCCTGAACTTGTTTGAAAGAAACCTGGCCAGTTTCAGTCATGCCGTGTCGATCATTTCACCGCAAATGAATACATCCCACACCACTGAAAGTAAATAAAATGGCCTCTTGGATGACAGAGCGACTTGCTTGAACCTCACTGAACTTCGCTCAATGATCGATCTTCTCCTGGTTAGCTCACTGATCACTCACTGTCTGACAGGTCGCGCCCCTGAACAGCGTGGCAGTAGGGTAGGGCCGGGCCGTGGGCCTCTCAGCTGCAGTTGAGCAAGCTAGCCAACGGGTTCCCAGCCGTAACCCACCTGACCATGCCGAGCATGTGGATGCTAGCCAGCTCGTAGCCAAAATGCTGCTGCAGCGCAGGGCTCTCAGCATCATCCATAACTCGCCCACAGGAAGCCGCTAACCAACGACAGTTTCAGGTTTGTTGGGGACACACGGCCCGGATCCGGCATGCCAAACTGTCAACTGATTTGGGCAGAAACCAGCACGCATCAATCGCTGTCAGACGCTGATCAGATCGGCTGCTGGAGTTTAAGACGGCTTATTATGTGGAAGATTCCTTTGGAGACACCAAAACTGAAAACCACGGGCCTGAATCTTCTTCTCTTTTTGGTTTTTTTGGTGCTTTTCTTTTTTTTTCCAGATTGCTATTCTCTAGGGATGGTGTATGTACAGACTGATATGATAGACCGCAAGGACCATACCAGCTTGATTAATCTACTGACAGATGCAAATATTTTGGGGCTAATCATTGGGGTGGATGCTGCACGCTGACGAGGAGATCGAGGGGGAATCCGATTCATCGTCGTAGTTGTCGTCGTCGTCGTCGTCGTCTTCATCGAAATCGTCGAGATCGTCGAAATCCCACAACTCTTCTTGCTCCTCCTTCTCGGGCATCTGCCATTGATCTCGAGAAATCTCACCAGACTCTAATAACTCCAGTACCTGCCCATGGCCATGTGAATCCAGTCAGTTAAGTACTAAGGCCTTGTTTAGTTCCCAGATTTGGCACACCAAATTTGGGACTTTGAGGTCTCGTCGTAATCATTGCGTTACTGTAGCATTTCGTTTGTATGTGCGAAAAATTGTTTAAAAATTGATTAATTAGGCTCAAAATGTTCGTCTCGCAGAGTACAACAGAAATGTGCAATTAGTTTTTGATTTCACCTACATTTAGTACTCCATGCATGTTATGACATTTTGATGTGATGGGGAATCTTCTTTTTGCATAGTAAATTTGGGAGTAGCTTTTGGCATCTAAGGCCTAACAGTTGCAAATTAATAAAGAGCATGGCACTGCAATTGACCGGTCCTTGGAGTGACCTGACAAGTGCAACGAGCTACTGATGCAGTGCATTGGATTTTACACTTGTCTGTTTTTTTTTAAGGCCAACCTTACAATGCAGCACTGAATTACTGCACATTCTGCTGCTTGGAAAAAATGAAGTTTAATATAAATATTTAATTTCAGATCACTACAATGAATATGATTTTACAGCAAATTCGTTCAACTTGGATAAGTTACATTCAATAGCCTCGACTAATTAGGATCAATCATACTGATGTACCACCTACGCACTGCTTAGCACTGTCTATAGCCAGCTTCTGAAGCAAAGCATCTACTACCTGATAGTTGCAACCAGAGTGCAGTAGGGCGATTATTGTTTATGTGCTAATAGCACAATGAATTATGAATATGTTATTATATTGCATGATTAAACTTTGATTAGGGTAGACTTGGTCTTTTATATAGCTGTTGGGGTGGCATGTTTTGTACGTTTTCCCCAAGGTTTGTGTTCTTGAGCTGTCCTGTGTCCCCCACATCACCTCGCCCTTGGGCTTCCCGTGAATCAGATCAAATGGAGAGAAAGAAAGGGTAGGGGAGAAGGTAGGAGGCAACAGAGCATCCTATGCCCCATTCTACGAGTAAGAAATATGCCATGCTTCAGATGTGACCAAACCTTTGTCTTCTTCTTAAGTCTCCAATAGAATAGTAGGGTTCCTATTATCCTATATATGTCCTACTCCTAATATTCATTTCTCAGGCAGCCTCATTCTATTCCTCATGCAGAAAACACAATGTGCTTTCTGTATGCTTCATAAGTTTAAGGTCCAATTTGAAATTTTAGTAGGAAAAAAGGGGAAAATTTAAACAGACAAGGTCAATACTGATATGCACTTACGTCTTCAAAGCCACTTTTTCATAAATTTAGCTCAGTTGCTATTGCATATGATTTCGCCCATCAATAAGCTGATGGCTATGTTTCTGTACTGTACTATACACACAATACAGTAATACAGTATGGGATCCTAGTGAGGCAGATTCAGTTAGATCCAAATTAAAAATTGAGATCTCACCACACTGGGATAGATGACGACAAGCTCTATGCAATCAGGTTGGGTGCAGTGTTACTTTGCCAACTGGTCGGTAGATGCCAGTGTGCTAAACAAGAAGCAAAGGCGTACTGTCACAACAGACACGGCACATCGTGGCAGTATTTAACCACCGTAGCAGCCAAGTGTATGATCTAGATATACTACTAGTATAGTATATTGATGATGCTGGTATATAGTCTCTTCTCAGATGTCTGGTTAGACGACGAAGCATATATACGGATAATCTGGTTTAATAAACTCAAACAGACTAGGCAGAATTATGCCTAAGTGAGATAGCTACCCTGCACCAGACATGCATGATAAACTATTGTTTTCAGAGTATATGACTGAACCATTACCTCACCTGATTGGACAACTTCCAATTCATACTATTAAAGAAAACGATGGTGCTCGTTAGACCACAAATACTTGTTAGAACATCGTATGTTCCAGCTATTAGCTAATCTTCATATATGCTAGTTCCCCCTGTTATCTGTTGCCATTGTTCATATGACAGGAGTATATGGATACTATGATAGAGCTGTTGGACCTAACCGTATGCACTTCGGTTTCACGAGAAGTGAGGGGATAAGCCCTATGAAAATCCAGGCCACAAAATTCTATAAAAAAAGGTGTAGTGTATTATTGATCTTTTTTTTTGAGGGCAATTATTGATCTTTTTCTGTTGCATGATTAACACTCCACTTGAAGACACCTAAAAGCTGTTACCAATTTCAGTGCAATGGTATCATTGTCCTTTGCCCAAACACAGTTGGGGTTACCAGAACGAGCAACAAATCGATTAGACCACCAAATGCGAATTAAAGATGTGTCCCTGACTTTTGTCCTCTGTGATGATGGTTGGGGTTTTTTATTTTTCAAAAGACGAGAAAAGGGAGGCGATGGTTGGAGATTTTGATCTTTCACAGGACCAGAAAAAAAGGAGACGCACGATGGCTGGAGATTTTCTTGGTGGTGGGCCCTAGGCGTTGCAACGACCGGGATATAGGCTCTGTCAGTCAGACCCACCCTAACATTCCAAATGAGCAAAGCTCGGGCAATCTACGTTACACTCTAGAACAATTAGGTCACCCACTATCGAAAGCTACTGTCCGCATTGATGCACTAGATTTTACATTTTTATTTCTTTCACTTCCTTTCCTTTCTGGAACAAAGAAAGAGTTTGGTGCGTCTTTTGCTCTCAGTGATCAAAATGGAACTCGGTGCATTCTGAGGTGTGAGTACTATCATGAGGACACATCATGTGCAGATAGATTGAGAGAGAGTTGTGTGTGTTCCGTACGCACCTGTGTCATGGTCGGGCGCCACGCCGCGGCGGCCCTGACGCAGAGGGACGCGACGAACATGAGCCGCCTCAGCTGCCCGGCGTCGTAGCCCTCGCCCAGCCGAGGGTCCACGAGCCCTTGCACCACACCGTCGCTCAGGTAAGGCTTGGCCTGCAACACCAAAATTTAGTTGCACGGTGGCCGGCAGCAGCAATGGCAGAGGAGCCAGCGGATAATGTGAACTTACCCAGGCGATGAGGCTCTTGTGGGAGCCGTCCACTGGCTTCCGGCCGGAGATGAGCTCGAGGAGGAAGACGCCGAAGGCGAACACGTCCGTCTTCTCGTCCACAATGCCGTGCGTGAAGTACTCCGGCGCCAGGCACCTGTACGTACGTCGTCGAGACAAACACGCACAGATGGAAGCCGTCGTGTCAGGCAGCGTCATCCATCGCCAACCACACACAGCTTTACAAAGTCCAAAGAAACGGGGACTAGTACGTGAAAGGAAAGCTTGGCTGGCTGGCGGTGGCTCACCCGAATGTGCCCTCGATGGGCGCGATGGCGTGGTGCGTCCACTCCGACGGCAGCCACCGTGCGAGGCCGAAGTCCGAAATCTGCATGCGTTGCGTACCCGAGACTGTTGTTAGCCACGGCATCCATGGACAACGTCACGAGAGCAGCAGAGGACGACACATCACCTGTGGCTCGTAGTCCTCAGTGAGGAGGATGTTGGAGGCCTTGATGTCGCGGTGGATGATCCTGCGCGCGCAGCCCTTGTGGAGGTACCGGAGCCCCCGCGCCGTGCCGACGGCGATCCCGTGCCGCTGCTTCCACGACATCGCCGGCAGCTTCAGGTCTGCTCGCATTCGAATTGTATGTACAGGCTCACATCACACCATTGGCGGCAATGCTAGTAAAGCAAAGCAGAGCACACGCGCGGCTGAACTGATGAAGTCATGTAAAGGACAGGACTTGCCGTGGAGGTTGGCGGAGACGGAGCCCCGGGTTGAGAACTCGAAGACGAGGTGGAGGCCGCGGTCGACGCAGCAGCCGAGGAGCGCGGACACGTTGGGGTGGCGGACGTGGCCGACGGTGCCGAGCTCCGTGAGGAAGTCCTTCTCCTTCTTGCCGTCGGCCGCGGCCGTCGGCGCGAGGCGCTTCACGGCGACGGCGCGGCCGCCGTCCAGGACTCCGCGGTACACCTCGCCGTACCCGCCCTTCCCCACCATGTTGCCTGCGTCGCCCAGCGCGTGTCAAGGCAATGCCGCCAGAGCAATTAGAACGCGACAGAACAGGTCGGCATCTGACAGGGGATGGTTTTTGCCTTTGGCTTTACTATTACCATACCTTGGTGGAAGCCATCGGTGGCCTGGTGGAGCTCGTCGTAGGAGAAGCACCTCCAGGTGGGCTTGTACGGCGGCGGCGCCGGGTCGGCGTCGACGGGGCAGTCCTCGGCGGACTCGTCGGCGTTGCTCCGGCGGCCGAGGGAGAGGAGCCGCTTCAGGCTCCGGCTCCTGAGGTAGTTCATCTTGTTGTACCAAAGAAGCAGCAAGAATCCTAATGCCAGTCCAGAAGGAAGGAAGGAAGGAGCTCAGCAGCGCCACTCCATGAACGGCTGGGTGGTGATGGTGAATGAATGAATGAATCCCCTCCTCTCCGGCCTGACTCGTCTCGTGTAGGAGAAGAGAAGGAGAGTATTGAAACCGCAAGGCGTGCGCGAGCACGTACGAGTAACAGTGGCACGACCGGAGGCTGTTAAAGAAGGGAGAGGCAGAGGCCGGGGAGGTTTCTAGCAGTCAAGAGCCAAGAGAGAGATAGGGGAATTGAATGGCGCAGCTCGGGCCAATGGAGGAAGAGCTCGCTGCCTGCGTTGCGCAGGAGCGCATTGAATTGCACACACCGGGCGAGCAGGGAGGGAGGAGAGTAACTGCCGCTGCCGTGTCCGCGCACGCCGCGCCGCTCGCTCTCAACTGCCCGCGCGGCAGGCGGAGTGGGAGGGAGAGCGACAGTGACATCCCTCCCCGCCGCACGAAGAGCGCGGCGCGGGCGGGGAGGGATGTCACTGTCGCTGGCACGGCAGTGCCCCCGGCGGCAGCGAGGAGATTTGAGAGAGAGTCGGAGAGCGGACAGACAGACGCGAGCGCTCCTTCTTATGCGTGCGCGCTCCTGGCGCGGGAAGGGAGGGGCGCGACACGAGTCGGGTCGGGGCCCAGGCGCCAACGGAGGAGGAGGAGGAGGAGGCGCACACCACCAATGTCTGTCTTGTACGCTCCTGGCACGGGACGGGAGGGGAGCGGCCGGGCTGCGCGTGTCCGGGCGCGGCGCCTCAGATCGGATGGCTCTCTCTCTCGTCGTCAGCCATCCATCCCCATCATCACCACTGCTTCTGCTTCGTTCCTTCCTTCGCTGGCCCTGGCCGCCGCTGCGCCGATGGATGGATGATTGCCCGTGCGCCCCCCGACCCGTCCGTCCGCGCGCGAATGAATGCGGCCTGGCTCGGCCTTGCCTCCTCCTGTGCTCGTGCGCCCCCGCGCGCCTGTGACTTGCCGAGTGGCACGCACTGGCGCTGGACGTTTGCGAGGAGGGGGTGAGCGTGACATGTCAACCGTCGGCCGCGGATGGCTTCATGGCGGCCGTGCCGGGGTCATGTGCACACGTGATCTGATCGCCCAGGGTAGCGGGGGGCGGGCGGTCCAGATTGATGCGTCGCGTCGCGTCGCGTGCGCCGGATCTGTGCGAGGGGGGTGAACGGCCAATGTGGATGTGGTTGAGGATTGGCATCGCCATGGATGCTTTTACCGTGCAGTGCAGCACGACGGTCATGGTGTCTATGGAGGAGGTCGTTGGGCCGTGCCCTGTCTCCAGCGGTCGTGGAGCTAACGGACTGACAGGGAGGAAAGGAAAGCGGCGCCCAATCTGCTGACAGGTAACAAGGCAGGTGCGAGGTCGGTTGCGGATCAGCAGCAGGTGGCACGGGCACGGCGTGGCCTGACCCACTACACGATTTACAACTATTGCCGAGCGTCTTTATCAGGTGGCCGACGGAAATTGGGTTCTAACTATTTTTGATACACAGTGGCCGACGGTAATATAGTATAGTGTGCATTCTTGCCGAGAGTGATATCAAATGCAAGACAAAACATTCAGCGACCAACTTTTGCGGACGAGCTACAAGCTAGTGGAATGCAGTTAGTACATAACGGTCGGCCATTTGATACAAACTCTCGGCAAAAAATGCAAATCTTGTAGTGACCACACGCGGTCGTTCGTTGGCCGGTGCTGCTGCGGAGCCGCGCCGGGTGCTTTCTGTTACTTTCGCCGGGTGGGGTGGGCAACCGCTGCTGGACTGGGCCGGTTTCCGGAGTTTTAGGCTGCTTGGAAAGCAACGGGTTGCGCTCTCGCGGGGCCAGGCCTACCGAGTTTGGGCTGGGACCGGACTGGCACGTTTCAGAAACTCGGACGGCCCGGCACCGAATGAGGCTTCAGAATGGAGAAGGCGAACCCGCGGCGCCAGTGACGGGCTCACGCGGCGCGCGGCTCCACGAGGGGTTATGTTGCGGCCCGTTGGGCCTTTCGGTGACAAATCAGCGTGGCATCCTAACAGATTGGACTGGACTGTGTCCCCACAAAGTTCGGGGAACGAGGCTACTCGCATGGGCCGGCCCAACTCGATGCTACGCTGCTGACAACGTGTATACAAGCCTGCGCCACGTGGTGCTGCATGCAGCTTGACACCGCCGCCACGTATCGGCGTATAGCCCGCGCTACGCGACAGCGTCCGTGTCCAAACAGCTGAAGGCATGGTCGACCGCGCCGCGCCGGACGGGAGCAAAGGAACAAAAAGCCGAGTGCAAAATGTGTCTGAATGCTCGCGAGCTGTCAGCAGCATGTGTGCTCCCTGCCGACGTCCGGCCGGCCGGCGAGCCGGAGGAGACTTCCTGCGAATTCCCCTGCCTGCACGCGCAACGCGGGATGGAGCGGAATGTTGCTTGCTCGCATAGTCGCAAGACAGCCAAGCATGTTAGCCATGATTGCGTCGTCGTCAGGAGACAGCTTGGTTTGAAAAATCTGAAGATCCAATTTAAATTCCACTACTATTTATCCTTTTTAAAGAACCACTCCATCTAGTAAAGAAGAATATACTACGTACTCCATAGTTTGAGATTAATCTTTTTTTTTTCCTTTTGAGGAAATGAGAGCTGAACATTATGGAGGTTTAGCACGAATCAACAGCGGCAGTAAGAAAATGTAGCGCCCAGATAGCATTCTTCTGCCGGCAGATAAACTGCTGTTACTAGCATTGAGCTCCCCATTCGCATGCGTGCATCATGTGCAGACTGCAGAGTAGATTTGGGACAGATTCATCGAGTGAATTTTTCACTGACAATTCAGAGTTGCATGCTGCTCTGCTATATCTGTTGACAATTCAGAGTTACACAGGACAAGAGCTTGGATAAATCGCCGGCAGATATAGTGCTGATACTAGCATTCACTTCCCCATTCGCATGCGTGAATTATGTGCAGAGTAGATTTGGAACAGGTTCATCAATCACGAATTTTTCACCCACAATTCAGAGTTACATGCTGCTATATCTGTTGATAAACTTGGTTATCAGTACACAGGACAAGATCCTGAACATTTATCCCCTCTGAATCATACTAGCAGAACAGGGGGCCAAACTAAAGCGATCAGAAAGGAAAGCAGAAAAGATAAAGGAAAGCTACAAATCAAAGACGACGTTCCTGCTTCCATTGTACAGGGCTGGCTAAAGCTATGATGGCACTTGCAGAATCATGTCAGTAGAAAGCGAAAGCTGAGGGCAACAAAGCTCAGCAACGACGACAGACAGATAAAAGCTGAAAAAAAAACCAAAGCTACAAAAGGGAAAGCAAATATGCTATAGCTAGCTGCTTATCGATCGATCATTTTGTTGTTAGCAGATCGAGTCTTCTCCACAACCTCTGACTCGATCGTCAGTGTCTCTCCTGCACACTGCATGCGGCTTCCTATGTCTCCATCACACACTACTGGTGCCCCTCTTTCACACCCTTCATGTTTTTTGTGAGAGCGCCATGTCAGTCTTGATCTCATGGCTTCTACCCTTTTGCATATGCCAAATGCCAGCAGCCACCACCCCGAATCATTCCATTCCATAGATCGGTGTCTGAAAGGCTGCAACATTTGGGTAGGAGTATCCAAAGGGACCTGGCGTCATGGAGCTTTCATAGGACCCACTGAAAGCAATCGGCGTGGCGAATGGTAGGGAGGAGCAGCTGTTGGAGCTTTGTGGTGCCTGATCCTGCTGCTGATCTTGCAGCTGCTCATGGTGCTGGTGCTGCTCATGTGAGGTGGTGCCATTGGCATAGCAGTTAACCATTGATGAAGCAGTGCCATGAGAGTTTGCGAAATCCAAGTTCACTCCGGTGCTGTAGAGGCCGAACCCTAGACCCTGCAGGTTCCCTTGCTGGTGATGCTGCAAGGCAAGCATCGACAGGTAGTCCTGCTGGTCGTATTTCACTGGAAGCGCTGCGAACAGCGGCGCAGTGCTAGCTTCAACTGGCATGGCATCCGAGGAGTTGGATCGAGTGGACTCCAGGGCCTTTGTGCTCCTGCCTCCACCAGCTGACATGCTCCCAATAGGAAGGTTACTGCTGATTATGCTCTCGACATTGTACCGGCTGATCTCAAAGTTGGTAACTGCATTCAGGCCACGGAACTTGATGGCCGCTATGTCATAGGCCTCTGCAGCTTCCTCCTCAGTACCTAGATGGACGTTTGTAGAAGGCAACATTAGTTGATGAACTTCATACACACAAAAATGGAACTAACGTTCTTCACTATAATTTTCGTATTGAAGATCAAAACTACTAGAGTTAGCTGCTTTGTAACATGTATAATTACTGACCGATACTCAATATACTCATGCCAAAACATTTACCACAAAAACACCTAAAAAAATGTTAAGGCTGTCCATTAACCTAATAATGAAATGGAGTCATTCATTACCTTTCATTTCTAGACAGCATGTCATGCAACTAGCAGTACTAGCATCTATATGATGTTTGACTAAGCTGACAGAGAACCATGCATGGGACAGGAGCTCAGTTAAAAATTGAAAACAGTAATTGCCGTTTCAGAAGGTACTCTTAGTTTAACCACAACCCACATGCTTTACATGGAAAACCGAGAGGCAACAGTAAAAAATATTCCAAACACAGGTGGCTGCATGCAGTGCACGAAGAAAGCAAGTGTTCAGGTTGCAATGCAATCAAGCAAATGCATGCATGGTTCCCTCCTTTCCTTCTCTGCATAAAGCCCCCAAACCCATCATGCATGGCGCAAAAGATGACAAACTCAAACCAAACGGGGCACCACACATGTGTACATCTGGTCAAAGTAGATGGTTGAGTCTTGACCTACATAAAATATGTCGACGAATCTAGCTGCAAGAATTGTACGTACAAATAATCATAAAGAAAGGAGGGGACCTACGTGCAAGGGTAGTATATTTCATTGTAATGTGGGATCAAAGAAAGTGATTTCCAACTATCAGTTGACTAATGGTCCCAACTTGTCAATCCTACTTAATTTTATTGACAAGAAAAGAAATCACGCTCCTTTGTTAATCTACTGGTTATTATAATTCGTATACGGAGACCCTGTTTGTTCCGAAAAAAATTATATGATGGTCGTTTAATTAGTTTCGCACTGCAAAATTTCTGCATTTCTATCTGCAAGCTGGTATTGTGTATTCGTAGAGCATCCAAGGATAAGTACAGCTAGGAAATTTGTATGCTGGTCTAACACAAGCAAAATGTATACTCACTGAATGTTCCAAGGTAGAGGTCCTTGTTCCCCGCCACCCTTCCGATCCTTGCTTGCCATCGCCCATGCTGGTGATGTCTGCACGATTGCATGGACAAGGACACTTAAAACGCAACAACACGCAAATGGACAAACGTCATGACTGCAAGTGAAAGATGAGAGAAGTATTATTCACCTGGTGACACCTCTGTAAATAGAAGCGCCCCTGGAGAATCCACTGCTCTTCCTACACCATAAAACCATGCATGTTTTGTCAGAGACACTTGAATGGCAAAACTACAAATCAGAAGCATGCATGAAATGCCCAAGCATGTGTGCTGGCCAATTTGATTATCTGCATAAAATGTTTCAACATTGGAAGAAGAGACTGATGAGTTATAATTAGCTTGTATATACCTCCTTAGAGAAGCTACAAACTCTTGCCGTGTCATATTCTTCATCTCCTCAAGCTCCTTCTCATACTCAGCAACCTGAAAGGATACATACTTGGCCCATAAAGATACATCCAAGCACATAGATATCTTGATGCATGCTTTTAGTGCTGCATACTTGCATCAGTGTATTTTCTCTAGCCACATGGTCTATCTATGTGCTTACCGGGAAGTTGGTGGTGGTGCTAGGACCCCAGTATTTTAGTGCTGCAAGATCATAAGCCCTCGCCGCCTTCTCCTCCTTATCATAGCCACCTGCAGTTTCATGAACGAAATTTCTCATCATCCATCTCTCCTACATCAGATTGGATGGTACAATAATGCCTTTTTGGATGAGATGTTACGATACTGCATAGAAAACTAGAGGTTTCTTTCTTACCTAAATACACTGAACACCAGAAGCATCGATCAGACAGCAACAAAAATATGCACCAATGTCAGACATGCAAAATGGAGAGTTAGCTATACACAAACACAAATGTAATGGAGCTTTTGCCACTGGTTAGCAGAACGGGGATATGTTTTTACCTTGGCGGCCCTTGCGGCTCTGGCCTTCACGCCGGCAACTGTTGTCCCACAGATGGGCCTCGTACCTGCCCGTCCACCGGTGCCTAGAAATCACCAAAAATATCCCCTAAAATTTTAGAGACAGCCAAAACTCGTCAT
>OAMR01000238.1:967065-977856 GCA_900205405.1 Echinochloa crus-galli | reverse complement strand
TAATGAAATGGAGTCATTCATTACCTTTCATTTCTAGACAGCATGTCATGCAACTAGCAGTACTAGCATCTATATGATGTTTGACTAAGCTGACAGAGAACCATGCATGGGACAGGAGCTCAGTTAAAAATTGAAAACAGTAATTGCCGTTTCAGAAGGTACTCTTAGTTTAACCACAACCCACATGCTTTACATGGAAAACCGAGAGGCAACAGTAAAAAATATTCCAAACACAGGTGGCTGCATGCAGTGCACGAAGAAAGCAAGTGTTCAGGTTGCAATGCAATCAAGCAAATGCATGCATGGTTCCCTCCTTTCCTTCTCTGCATAAAGCCCCCAAACCCATCATGCATGGCGCAAAAGATGACAAACTCAAACCAAACGGGGCACCACACATGTGTACATCTGGTCAAAGTAGATGGTTTTGAGTCTTGACCTACATAAAATATGTCGACGAATCTAGCTGCAAGAATTGTACGTACAAATCATAAAGAAAGGAGGGGACCTACGTGCAAGGGTAGTATATTTCATTGTAATGTGGGATCAAAGAAAGTGATTTCCAACTATCAGTTGACTAATGGTCCCAACTTGTCAATCCTACTTAATTTTATTGACAAGAAAAGAAATCACGCTCCTTTGTTAATCTACTGGTTATTATAATTCGTATACGGAGACCCTGTTTGTTCCGAAAAAAATTATATGATGGTCGTTTAATTAGTTTCGCACTGCAAAATTTCTGCATTTCTATCTGCAAGCTGGTATTGTGTATTCGTAGAGCATCCAAGGATAAGTACAGCTAGGAAATTTGTATGCTGGTCTAACACAAGCAAAATGTATACTCACTGAATGTTCCAAGGTAGAGGTCCTTGTTCCCAGCCACCCTCCCGATCCTTGCTTGCCATCGCCCATGCTGGTGATGTCTGCACGATTGCATGGACAAGGACACTTAAAACGCAACAACACGCAAATGGACAAACGTCATGACTGCAAGTGAAAGATGAGAGAAGTATTATTCACCTGGTGACACCTCTGTAAATAGAAGCGCCCCTGGAGAATCCACTGCTCTTCCTACACCATAAAACCATGCATGTTTTGTCAGAGACACTTGAATGGCAAAACTACAAATCAGAAGCATGCATGAAATGCCCAAGCATGTGTGCTGGCCAATTTGATTATCTGCATAAAATGTTTCAACATTGGAAGAAGAGACTGATGAGTTATAATTAGCTTGTATATACCTCCTTAGAGAAGCTACAAACTCTTGCCGTGTCATATTCTTCATCTCCTCAAGCTCCTTCTCATACTCAGCAACCTGAAAGGATACATACTTGGCCCATAAAGATACATCCAAGCACATAGATATCTTGATGCATGCTTTTAGTGCTGCATACTTGCATCAGTGTATTTTCTCTAGCCACACGGTCTATCTATGTGCTTACCGGGAAGTTGGTGGTGGTGCTAGGACCCCAGTATTTTAGTGCTGCAAGATCATAAGCCCTCGCCGCCTTCTCCTCCTTATCATAGCCACCTGCAGTTTCATGAACAGAAATTTCTCATCATCCATCTCCCCAACATCAGATTGGATGTTACAATGCCTTTTTGGATGAGATGTTACAATACTGGATAGAAAACTAGAGGTTTCTTTCTTACCTAAATACACTGAACACCAGAAGCATCGATCAGACAGCAACAAAAATATGCACCAATGTCAGACATGCAAAATGGAGAGTTAGCTATACACAAACACAAATGTAATGGAGCTTTTGCCACTGGTTAGCAGAACGGGGATATGTTTTTACCTTGGCGGCCCTTGCGGCTCTGGCCTTCACGCCGGCAACTGTTGTCCCACAGATGGGCCTCGTACCTGCCCGTCCACCGGTGCCTAGAAATCACCAAAAATATCCCCTAAAATTTTAGAGACAGCCAAAACTCGTCATACTGAGCTTGGTAAGACTTGTTTTTTCAAAAAAAAAAACAACTCCTCCTCTTATGGTTTTAAAAAGAACAGAGAACTTGGTAAATTCCTACGAATACTGAGAAACTGAATACCAAATCTATCCTGCTATTTCAGAGAAAAAAATAACTCAAATAGTCCTATTACTTGCAGCTGCTGATCATTTGTTTCTGCACTAGTAGTACGTATTCACCCCATCATAAAAAGACTTGATAATCAGCAGCTACAACGAAACAAAAAGAATATTTTTCTTGAAAAAATCCCAACATTTATCCACCCACTAATCCAGTGAATCATGAACAACAAGGCATGAGGCATGCCTGTGCTGTGATATGCAGACACCAGCAGATACCAACTACCAAAGTGACCAGGTGCAACTTTGCATGCAGACAGGCATCATGCTAGTAGCAGTCTATGATAAGCATCGCCCAAATCCGAAGACACAGCTTGGCATAGATGGATCGATCTGCTCCAGCGGCTTACCGTGTGACGCCGCGGTAGATGGACGTCCGCTGGCCAAAGGAGTCCACGGCCTTCCTCTGCTCCGGCGCCGGAGCCGCGGCGGCCGGCATGGCCAGCTTCGGGTCGGCCTGGTCGAGAGAAGGCACCGGCGACGGCGCTCCAGCCGCGCCGGTCGGCAGGAAGCCGGCGGCTATGAACTTGAGGTCCGAGTCGTACATCTCCGCTGCCGCCGCCGTCTCGGCTCCGGGCACCGGTCCACCTCCGGCGGCGCCTCCGCCGAGGAAGTCCTCCAGCTTCGGCGGCGGCGCGGAGGCGGCGATGGCGGCGAGCTCGGCCGCGGCGCCCCGCTCCTGCTCCTCGAGATCACCTGCTCGCGCACACACACATGCACAACATCCCGTAAACGACCGAAGCACGGAAACCTAGACGGGACAGGAGGTAGCGCCGGGATTGATGATGAATCGAGGAAGGTACGAGAGAGAGTACTGACAGTGGTGAGCGAGGGAGAAGTTGAGCCATGGATAGTGGTGCGAGGTGTCCATGACGACGATGCCCGCGGTCAGAAGGGAATCGGCGACGGTAACTTCCGGGTGTCGAGGTGAGTTTTTTCCCCGAGCGCGACGGGCAGGGGGGAAGGTGAGAAAGCTCGGTGAGCTAGGCGAGAGGATTTCTCGGGAGGTGAAGAATGGGGAGGCGGAGGGTGATAAAATAGAGGAAGGAGAAGACACGGCAGCTCCGCGTAGCAAGCTAGCCGCTCACACTTGCACACGGAGGAGAGAGAGGGGGGTAGAGAGAGGAGGGCGCACGGGCAACGAGGCGGCGGTATATTTATATGTGGGTTTCGAGGAGCCATGTAGGAGGAGAGAGAGAGGAGAGATGCTTTCACCTTGCCCTCTCTCGCTACAGTGGTTTTGGCTGTTTGCTGAGGTGTGTAGGTTTGCAACTTTGCATGGCGTACGCGGTGGTGCTGCAGCTGAAAATGCTGAGGAGAGGGAGAGTATTCTATGGCTGGCGGGCGGGCCGCGGGGTGGTGCAGGTGCAGGGACGGGCCTCGTCGTTCGTTTTACAGGTGGAGGCGCCGCAATGGGCGGCCGGGGCGGTATCCTTGACCGCCTTCGAAGCAAAGGGCCGGCGCCGTCTGTATCCTTCCCTGTGCGGCTGTGCTTCGGCGCTTGCGTGCATGCATGCATGCATCCCGTCGCCTTGCCTCATGGATCTCTACTGGGGCTCGCCGCGCCTGCTTCTTGCTTTCGTGTCCTCTGCTTTTTTTCTTTTACCGTCTTTTTGTTTCTTTGTGCAGACATTTTTTTACCATTCTACTCGTTGCTCTTAGTACAAGTGAGCGATCGAGCATCTGCGTCTCAGCTAAATGATCATGCTTCTTTATAAAGGGCTTTGCTAGTGGAGCAATCCATTTCAGCCGCTCGTGTCTGTCTCCCCGTTGGGCAACGAGGCCGTAGCGGGCGAAAACGACAACACTCGGAAAGTCCAAACGCTCGCTACCTACGCTACGCAACGTAACATGCATGCATGGTCTCGTGGCGCTGCGCTGGGGTAACGCTCCCAGGAAAGGAAAGCTCCAGAGATATACATGCACATATATACGGAGTAAACTTTTTTTTTTTGCGAGATATATACGGAGTAAACTGCAGCAGAGACAAACGCTAGAATGTGCAGTCAGGTGTCAGGTCGTGTTTATCCGCACCGTACCAGCCAGTTCGTTCTCAGAAGAAACACAAATACTCACTTCGTATCATATTTAGAAGTCGTTTTGAACAACGACACGGTCTTCAAAATGTAACTTTGATCTTTTATTTTTACAAAAATATTTATTAAAAATAATATATAAATATTTTTATAAAAATATTTGTTAAGACAAATCTATTCATATGATTTTCACACTTCTAAACTCAACGATGTAAAAATTGTTCGTGATTTATATTTTCAATGTTTGACTAAAACCTTATCTAAAACGACATTTAAATGTGATACGGAGGATCGTCATATCAACAGTGCCGTGGATCACACACCACTCCACGGCACGCTGAGACCGTGGGTCGGACGTCCCAGATGGATAACCATCGCCGTTCCAGCTGCATGCTGCATTGTGTATGTAGTTTTTCATTCCCTGATCCGTATCCTGTGGGTCGGGGCAAACAGTCAAAGACGATCGATAGGACTGATAAAGCTCTTGTTTAGATGTTGAATTTGGGAGGGTGGATTTGGGAGTATGATGTCACTTCGTAATCATTGCATCATTGTAGTATTTCTTTTGTATTTGTAAAAAATTGTCCAAAAATTGATTAATTAGGCTCAAAATGTTCGTCTCGCAGAGCACAACAAAACTATGTAATTAGTTTTTGATTTTATCTACATTTAGTACTCCATGTATGTTATGACATTTTAATGTGATGGGGAATCTTCTTTTTACATAGTAAATTTGGGAGTAGAATTTGGGATCAAGGCCTCTGTGTAGCGGCATCGATCGTAAAGCTAGCGGCGACCAAAAGAGAGCCGACCAGGGGCAACTGGCTCCTTCCATGCATGGTCCCTCGCCTCAAAGAACACCGGAATTAAGGAGATGCTGCTGCTAATGTGTGTGTTGTCGTCAAGCCGGCCGGGCCAGCCGATGCAAAAACAATGGAACACGCTCCTCCATATTCTAGTTCTAGCTAGTACAGTAGTGCCCCATAGCATCATGCATCTTTTTTCGTTTAAGTTTCCGCTGTTTTACGTCTTTTCATCTTTTCTTCGTTTAAGTTTCCGTTGTTTTACTTCTCTTTGGTGTGTTTTGCATTGTTTTTGTATATGTGCTCCGATCCATTTGCGCAGATGGATTGACCTGACATAATCCGCAATTCCTCATGGCAGCATATGCGTTGACGACGCACGACAAGAACGTACATCACAGCACAGCTAGCGCCTCAAAACATGCTGTGGTGGCGCAACTTTCCTGTCGTACGCGCGCCGGCCGTCGTGTAACTCTCAGCGAGCTTATTCTTGTTCGCGGGCTACGACGACGCGACCCACACCCACACACTACACTAGTGATTAAAGGGGAGCATGGTCGGGGGCTTTATGCATCGCATGGAGGAAGCAAGGAAGCAGCCGGGGAGGCAACAGAGGGCCCCTCGCCGACGACGTGTACGTACGCACGCCTTTGGTTATTCGTCCCCGGCTGGCAGATCGATCCACACGGACCCCGCCGGCGTGGTCAGTCGCTAATCATGCGGCGCCGAGCACGCCTAGCTGATGACGCGATCGGTAGTCGCTAATCGGTAGTCGGAATTGCGACGCGCCCGCGCCGCCGCCCGGTGCCCGCGGATCGAGCCATCCGTGGCTGCTTCGGCCGTCGCGGCGCGGCGCGGCGGGCGCGCGCTGGCCGGCCATAGAGCGGATGAATGGATGATGATATCCTTGGGGTAGGTTGAGCGAGCGACGGGCCGGGGCACGTGCCGGCCGGCTGCCGAGAGCCCGAAAGCTAGCGCGGCCGGTGGCGAGCAGGCGGGCCTCGCGCGGCGGACGTCGGCAGGGGTGGTGGCGCGCGGCACGTGAGGTGGCCGGGGGGCGTACGTACGGCGGTGCCTTGGCCCTGCCGCGACCGCTTACCGGGAGGAGAGGACGATGCTCTCTGACACGTGTTCCCCGGGCGCACGTGCGGCCGTGCCCGTGGCGTGCCCCCGCCCCGGCCCGCCGCTGCTGGCGCGGCGCAGCGAATCCAACCGGAAGGAGTACGGGGAATCTGGTCAAAATGGACCGCCCCGACCGGGCTGGGGGGATAGAACTGGTGGTAGCAGTAAGCGGAGGGTGGGCGTCACGTGGCCGTGGCGTTTTTTAAGCGGATCAGCGTGGAAAAAGATTAATTACCTCGGGGTACGAGCGAGTATAACATTGGCATTGCGCCGCGTTCGACGATCAACACGTACGTACAGCACTCGTCCAACGTATCTCGACATCGAAATGTACGTATTCCTCGAGGGTTTTGGTACATTCTAAAATAAAAATTCATCCTTGAGACTTCAGCACCTCAAATTATTCTCAAACATTGTTTTAGTTTTCTGTTCAGAGGGGGTGGGGGCTTAAGCCCCTGTACCTATAAAAACATGTACAACACGTCGCTTCCCCGTAAGCTTATTTTACAAAAACACCCCCGCGAGCGACGGCCTTCGCACGCGACGCCTGCGTCCCGTTGCCCGAGGCCAAATCGACGAACTTCCAAG
Source organism: Echinochloa crus-galli (assembly GCA_900205405.1). NCBI lineage: Eukaryota > Viridiplantae > Streptophyta > Magnoliopsida > Poales > Poaceae > Echinochloa > Echinochloa crus-galli. Next base: position 971,220 of record OAMR01000238.1, on the reverse strand, counting down.
CACTGTACAAGTCGTGTTCTGTAAGCGCCGCCGAAGGAGACCGCAGATCTGGACGGCCGCGCCGCTGCTCCTCGGTGGAGGAGCTCACCCACCCTCCGTTCCAACCGTCCCGAGTGCCGCCGCGAGGAGAAGTACGGAGGAGCAGCTCTTCCTGCAGCGCTGCCGGCGGCGGCTCAAGCTCGAGCTCCGGGACGAGGAGGGAGGACACCGCATGCAGGCTGGCCTGCTCCTCGCACCTCTGCAACGCGTCATGTTGCTCGATTGGAGGATGCGGCCGCCGCTGCCCCTCATCCTCCGCCGGAGACGTCGCGCCGTTGCCCCTCATCCTCCGCCAGAGCCGGCGCATTGCTGCCCTCATCCTCCGCCGACGAGGCGGCCGCCGGTGAGCGCAGCGGGAGCTGTGGGCCGCCAGCCTTGTTGCAGGGGATGCAGGGGAATGGATACGCTTGAGATGAGCTCGGTAGGTATTTGGTTGAAATTTTACGTTTTAGATCTTTATAAGTATGGTTTTTACGTTGAGGTCCTTTAGATGGTAAACTTGACGTGAATTAAATAAAAAGTACAGTTTAACCCTTGTATTTTATGTGCGATACATTGTTTAGAATAAATAATAAAATAGTATACAAATATCATCTTTTGATTTAAATAGCCACATAATGGTATATATAAATACATTTGTAGTTGATTCTAAGCTACATGCAAAATATTAAACAGCCTACAGACAGCGTCTCTATCCACTAGTTGTATGAACTATCTGTATGTTTGTCTATACGCTAAATTCGAGATCACATAGACTACGAGTCGTCTGTGGGTTGTACATGCCTAACAAAGGTCTTATCCGTGTGGCCGTGTCAATCTATTTATGATGTACTTTTAGGCCTTGTTTAGATGCAAAAAGTTCCTTCCAAATTCATTATGCAAAAATAAGATTTCCCATCACATTAAAATATCATAACATGCATGGAGTACTAAATGTAGATGAAATAAAAAAACTAATTACACAGTTTTGTTGTACTCCGCAAAACGAACATTTTGAGCCTAATTAATCAATTTTTGGACAATTTTTCGCACATACAAACGAAATGCTACAGTAGCGCAATGATTACGAAGTGCCGTCTTATTTCCAAATTCAACATCTAAACAAGGCCTTATTTTTAGTTAGCAACTCAAATCTCTAGGCATTGGCAAGGTACGTACAAGATATATTGGACAGTAAAGAAAAATTATATTAGCTACAGATTAGGTGGCTAAAAATTCCTTACCATGTCATATAATGGACAGTAAAGAAAAATTATATTAGCTCGGGCATAGCAGGAACTCCAGGTCACTCTATGTTCCCCCTACCTTGAACATCAACCCTTGCTCTTTTATTTTCTAAATAGGACGTTCATTTCAAGCTTAAAAACAATGCACATCGACGTGGTCAGAAAGATCCCAGAATACCATTTGTAGACTGCAGATGCGCCTCCGGCCTTGACGTTAGAAGGGATAGCTCCGGACTTTACAACTATATCTGGTGATGACATCTTCAGTTTCGTCTTTTCTTTTCATATGGACCAAAAGACATGAGTCACCTTAGCTTTATTCGCGTATTCTCTTACTCGAAGACGGATTTCGTCTGCAATTTATTCCTGATGGATTATTCACAGGTACCCAGCGGCTACTTTACAGCATGGTATTTCAGGTTACGAATTCAGATGGTCTGCCGGATTTGGATTTCGTGGCCATTTAAAGTGGGTCAGGGCTGGTCTATATGGAAGCATTGGCCTGGTAAGAAGGGAAAGTAACACGGTGTGACTTGGTCGTGGTGGTAATTGCTACTAATTCACCGGTTTCATGGAGAAACCTTACTTGGTTGAATATGACAGTGACCTTGTTGAAGGCATTGCTTGGATTTAGATGAATTACTCTCTCGTGAAAATATTTAATCTGGTCTTAATTGGTTGGGTCATTACAGTATCAGCACGTGCACGCACCGTTTCCTCGTTTGAGACATTGTCTCGGGAGCTTACTTTATAGTTCAAGAGTTGCTTTGGTTTGTGAAGCGAATGAAGATGAACCGCTTGTGATAGTTTGCTAGGTCATGATGCTCTCATTTTTTTTTGTTTCTTTTTTGTTGGATGTGTGCATCTTAGTTACGTGGAGGAGCCCGTGTTAGATCTTATATAACCATATCATCTTGATTCCCTTTAAAAAAAATTAAACAGTCTGTGGACTGCGACGACGATGACAGCACAACTCGAAAGATGATCCTGCTCTGTGTACAGGAACCCAAAAAACTAAGAACGCCGCCGTAGCATCACAGTTTCTTTGTGCGAGCGTGATTCGGTAACCGTAGCGGTTCCACTATTTGCACACCAACAACCCAAAAGACAGTAGTAGGTGCCCTACGGCCGGCGGGCGGATAACCACGGACGGACGCATGCAAATTAAATCCTCTAGGGCCGTGTTTATAGTTCCAGGATGGCCTTGTTTAGATCCCAAATTTGGGGAGAGAAATTTGGGAGTATAGTGTCACCTTGTAATTATTGCGACACTGTAGCATTTCGTTTGTATGTATGAAAAATTGTTCAAAAATTGATTAATTAGGCTTAAAATGTCCGTCTCGCGGAGTGCAACAGAACTGTGCAATTAGTTTTTTATTTCATCTACATTTAGTACTCCATGCATGGTATGACATTTTGATATGACGGGAAATCTTCTTTTTGCATAGTAAATTTGGGAGTTAAATTTGGGATCTAAACAGGCCCTCAGAGTTCCGAATTGGGACTGCGCAGGCACGGTGGCAGGCACAGTGTAATAAATGCGTCACTGTAGCATTTTATTTGTATGTACGAAAAATTGTTCAAAAATTGATTAGTTAGACTCAAAATGTTCGTCTCGCGGAGTATAACAAAACTGTGTAATTAGTTTTTGATTTTAGACTGTCTCCAACAGCGTAGCTAAATGGGAACCCAAACCCAAAATAGGTCCGATACAGTACATTTGGGTCTCCAAATCCCTCTCCAACCGACGACGCAAACAGCGGACCCATTTTGCATCGCAGCCGATGGACAACCCAAAATTGAGTTCCCTTGCACCGCGACGCATTCGTGAGTGGTGGGCCCGCGGCGGCGCTCGGCGGGGACCTCAGCGAGGTGGGCCCACGGCGGCGCTCGGAGCTCGGCATCGGCAGGGACCTCCTCGGCGGTGCGGCGAAGCATCCTCGCGGCGCGGCGGGTCCATGGCCGGCGCTTGATGGGGACCTCCGACAGCGCTCGCACGCGCAGAGCTCCGCAGCAGCGCGTGACTGGCCCGGCGAGGCGGTTCCGCGGCGGCGCGCGACTGGGCTGGCGAGGTGGAAGAAAGAGAACGACGGAGGAAGGGGATGGGTTCTTTGTTTTTTGGTCGCTTGTTGGAGAAAGAAGTATTTGGGTAGCTGGCTTAAGGCCAACAAGCTAGTGCACGGGAGGAAGAAGAAGAAGGCCAGGAGAAGAGAGCGACCGGGAGGGAGGAAGGGAACGGGAGGATGGGTCTTCTCTTTTTGCATCGTTTGTTGGAGAGTGTAATATTTGGGTAGCTGACTTATTTACTGTGTGTGACCCAAATCATGAAATAGATAGCTGGTTTGGATCTCCATTGTTGGAGATAGCCTTATCAATATTTAGTACTCCATGTATATTATGACATTTTGATGTGATGTGAATCTTCTTTTTCATAGTGGCCCTGTTTAGTTCCCGGTCACTTCTAAAAATTCTCTCTCCAAACTTCACTATTTACCTATCACATCAAGTCTCTCTCCTCATGCATGGAGTACTAAACGTGGATAAATTAAAAAACTAGTTACATGGTTTTGATGTACACGACGAGACGAATCTTTTAAGCCTAGTTAGGTCATGGTAGGACAATGTTTACTACAAACAAACGAAAATTTCATAGTGGCCCTGTTTAGTTCCCGGTCACTTCTAAAAATTCTCTCTCCAAACTTCACTATTTACCTATCACATCAAGTCTCTCTCCTCATGCATGGAGTACTAAACGTGGATAAAATAAAAAACTAGGTACATGGTTTTGATGTACACGACGAGACGAATCTTTTAAGCCTAGTTAGATCATGGTAGGACAATGTTTACCACAAACAAACGAAAAATGCTACAGTGTCCAATGTGACATTTT
>OAMR01000238.1:879047-966382 GCA_900205405.1 Echinochloa crus-galli | reverse complement strand
AATCTTCTTTTTGCATAGTAAATTTGGGTGTTGCTTTTTGCATCTAAACAAGGCCTAACTCTTCTCCAGCTTTGCAGCAACGCTAGAAGAACCTGTTCTCCAGCAATTGTTTATTGCCTACCGTAAACCACATAGCCCACTGTACCAATTGCTTCAAGGCCTTGTTTAGATGCAAAAAGTGAACTCCCAAATTCACTGTAGGGGTGTTTTCCTGGAAAAAGGTAAAAAGTGAAGTGAAAATGTCATACTGGACATTGTAGCACTTTTCGTTTGTTTGTGGTAAATATTGTCCTACCATGACCTAACTAGGCTTAAAAGATTCGTCTCGTCGTGTACATCAAAACCATGTAACTAGTTTTTTAATTTATCCACGTTTAGTACTCCATGCATGAGGAGAGAGACTTGATGTGATAGGTAAATAGTGAAGTTTGGAGAGAGAATTTTTAGAAGTGACCGGGAACTAAACAGGGCCACTATGAAAAAGAAGATTCACATCACATCAAAATGTCATAATATACATGGAGTACTAAATATTGATAAGGCTATCTCCAACAATGGAGATCCAAACCAGCTATCTATTTCATGATTTGGGTCACACACAGTAAATAAGTCAGCTACCCAAATATTACACTCTCCAACAAACGATGCAAAAAGAGAAGACCCATCCTCCCGTTCCTTCCTCCCTCCGGTCGCTCTCTTCTCCTGGCCTTCTTCTTCTTCCTCCGTGCACTAGCTTGTTGGCCTTCTTCTTCCTCCTGGGCGCCGGCTACATGGGCGTCGGCACGAGGATGGTGGGCGCCTTCGCGACGCGTGCGGCGCCGGTGAACGCCAACAGGCGGGAGCGCTTGCTCCGCGCGCGCCGGAATGACAAGCACCGGTGGCTCCGGGCGCGGACCACGCGTGCCCGCCGCTCCCGGAGAAGGACGACGCCGAGGAAGATGATGAGGACGCGAAGCCGACGTTGTTATTGGTGTTGAAGCTGTTGTGCTCGAGCACCGAGATGGGGCTGGAGCTGCCCGGCCGCCGCGGGCTTGCCTCGCCGCCGGCCACCGGCCCACCGCGGGCTTGCCTCGCCGAGCCGGCCGCGCTCCGCCTCGCCGGGAGTCGCGCGTCGCCGTGGACCCGCGGCTCGCCTCGCCGCCGGCCACAGTCGCGTGGGCGACCGCCGCCGGCAACCACCGTGGGCGTAGGCGAGCGCCATCGTGAGGCTCTACGCGTGCGAGCGCTGCCGGAGGAGAAGGTCCCCGCCGAGCTCCGGCCGCCGAGGTCCCCGTCGAGCGCCGGCTGCCATGGACCCGCCGCGCCGCGAGGATGCTTCGCCGCACCGCCGAGGAGGTCCCTGCCGATGCCGAGCTCCGAGCGCCGCCGTGGGCCCACCTCGCTGAGGTCCCCGCCGAGCGCCGCCGCGGGCCCACCACTCACGAATGCGTCGCGGTGCAAGGGAACTCAATTTTGGGTTGTCCATCGGCTGCGATGCAAAATGGGTCCGCTGTTTGCGTCGTCGGTTCAAACTTTCAAAAATTCTCTCTCTAAACTTCACTATTCACCTATCACATCAAATCTCTCTCCTCATGCATTGAGTACTAAACGTGGATAAATAAAAAACTAGTTGGATGGTTTTGATGTACACGACGAGACGAATCTTTTAAGCCTAGTTAGGTCATGGTAGGACAATGTTTACTACAAACAAACGAAAAATGCTACAGTGTTCGATGTGACTTTTTCACTTTACATTTTACCTTTTTCCAGGAACTAAACACCCCAGTAAATTTGAGAGGAGAAATTGTGGAACTAAACACGTCACCGAAGGGACGTGATCGCACACAAGATAGGGACGAGACGACCGGACAAGGATAAAGCCGCTGCTGCTGCCTTCCGATACAGTGTGCCCTCGTGGCTTGGCCGCTGATCATTAGGCGGTGGTTCGTTGCCGGTTAAGTACTCCGATGATATTAATTCCGATCCGGCGAGTGATCCTCAAGGGAAGGGACCCCTCAGCCTCCGCGCGCTTTGCTTCCCGTACGCACCAACCAAGCTAGCGTAAACTAAGCCACGCGGTGCCCGGAAAGCTCAACGCCTGCACGTGCCCAGCACCACCTTCTGTAGCTCGCGACTGATCGAACCGCCCGGCATGCACCACCTGTTGGCGATTTAGGTGTGTGGATGATGGTTAGTTAGGTCGCAAACTACGGCGGAATCCTCCAGAAATCCGAGACACACGGCAGGCCTAAACAGTGTGTCGTCGTCTAATGTGTGTGGGCTTGCCTTGGTTTGCGTCTGTGCTCCATGTATACAGCTGATCCTTGCTATGCTCCGTGCATGTGCCCAGGAACAAGTTGGAGGGCGACAAAACGTGAGCAGCAGCAGGGCTGAATGAACGCCACTGTATAGTATTATACTATAGCATGCCACACATGCACGCGTGATTCTTTTTGCCGTTACCGTCTTTTGGGGTATGTGAAAGCTCGGAGGTGAAATGTCATGCATTGATCTGGCCGTTTAATTTGGTCTGAAGCAGAAAGTAAACGGAAGTGCCGACAGTCAACGATATCGCGGTGTCAATCTTTGACCGTGCCTCCGTGCGTGCGTGAAGTGTGCTGCACGTTTGCTGGGATCGATCGGCACGATAGATGGACGCCATGCATGCCAAGCACGTATATACCTGTCTCGCGCTTTCCGGTAGCCCACATGCCTGCACCAGGAAGGGGAAGACGAAGACGCCACAGGTGGATCTGTCGACAAGCATGCGCAGAGCATGTGTAGTGTAAGCACCTGCACATTTCTGGCATGGGTAAGAGGACTAGCTAGTAGCTGTCTAATGGCTGGTGCCAGATGCCCCAATTCTGATTCGCCATGCGATTATTTTAGGCGCATGAGGCAGGAAGCCCAAGCAAGTACGGAGTACTTCTCTTTTTTTTAATGAAAATCGATTACTCTTGGTATCAATTTAGTATATAGCAGTGCTAAAATGGGAACGCGTTGTTTTGCTTCAAGAAACGCATCATAGGTTTCTAGCGCTGAAAGTCTGAACTCTGATCCCTGACTGAATTAACCAAGCCAATGTACAGCGCATATGCACCGTGGCAACGAATATCGTCAGCGGATGAAATTTCCTTGTTCACGAGTACGGAAAGCAGTACACACGGTGGCCAGATCGCGTATTGATTATTTCTTGGGACAGCATGCACACCGCGCGCCCCATGCTTAGATTTGAGGATGCTTAGTTGAGTGCGTCTTGAGTCTTCTATGAAATACCCTACACTCAGAGAGACCATGATACTCCTCGGTAGGCTAGTAGCTCTACAAAACGCCACAACACACACTTGTTTGACATTGGTGCCGACCACGCGTTCCTATCAAATCAAGAGTTTATTAGCTGCTTATTAATTAGTACTGCACCCATACTACTGCCTAGCTCGTCTCTGACAAGACGCTAATTAGATTCGATGCGCTTACAAGTGTCCCCATCCACATTAGTCATGCGGTCTAATTTTCTCACCATGTGGAAGGACTAGGGAAGCGCTGGTGCAGACAATTTATGCAACCTACTTGAATCAGTTCAGTGCATTGCATACGGTTCCGCTAAAGAAAATTCAGTTGCATACGGTTGGCCTGTATAAAAACTAAGGTCGGCGAAAGCGACAAACAAACGGTTGGAAGCGATTGCCGTATTGCCTGACGTGTGTGTGTGACATACACGTTGGGCGCATGGCGTTTGTGCGCGTGCGTGTCTTGTGCATTTGTGCTGTTGTTGACTGCGAAACGGTGTTACGGGCTGGACATTGCCGACTGTAGTGAGGCCACGAGACCAATTGTTGACGCTCAAGAGGAAAAAGTCTATTTTTCGTCTCTCACGTTTAGTTGTTGTTCAATTTTTCATTCTCAATGTACAAACCAGAAAGCTTTGTTCCTCTATATTTCAAAACCGTATGTTTTACATCTAACCCGGTTTTGACCATGATTTAAACCGACGTGGCACCTTCCTTCCTCTCTCGTTCCTCCGAACCGCGCTGCAACGCCCCGCCACCCGCACCGCGCCGCCCCCGCCCGCACTTGGCCCAAGGATAGCCGGCCTTCGCTCCTAGGCTACTTCGCCCAGCGCCACCGGATCGGCGGCGCCACCTCACGGTGGCGGAAGGTCTCCAGACTCTTCCTGACGCGCGCCGGCACTTATCCCGTCGCCGGGCTCCCATCTCGGCCCGGAGCGTCGGTTCCTCACCTCCTTCTTCCGTGACGACGCCGGTGTCCTCGACGACACCAAGCCCCTCGCGGCGCGCGACGGCCTACTCATTGTACTCGTATGTGTGCCGCTTGCGCGCGCCGGCACTTACCCCGTCGCCGGGCTCCCATCTCGATCAGCCCGGAGCGCTGGTTCCTCACCTCCTTCTTCCGCGACGACGCCGGCATCCTCGACGACGTCAAGCCCCTCGCGGCGCGCGGCGGCCTACTCATCGTACTCGTACGTGTGCCGCTTGCTGCTTCCTCCTTCGTGGGCAAGAACGATAGCAGTAGCCTCCTCCTCGCGCGCGCGTGTGTGTGTGTGCAACATGTTTACCGGCAGGCACGATCTCCTCCCGCCGCTAGACGCTGGCTTCCTCGACGGCGACGGCGTGAAGGGGTACGCCCTTCTCACGTCCGTCGACCACCGCGGCGCCAGTGCCCTGCACCGTCCGATGCAGGGCTACTCCACCTTCTTTCAGGTGCTTCTCGTCGGCGTCGTGCGGGAGGAACGACAGCTTCACCTCATCAAGTTCTCCTCGGCTGCCGTGGATGGTAGGGCGACGGAGCTACGGCGGTGCGTGGGTGGGGGACGACGGCGCATGGGCGGTGGGGCGGCGCGCGGACGGAGGAACAGAACGGGAGAGAGAGAGGAAGAAAGGATGGAGAGAGAGTGTGTGTGCGGATCCCACCTGCCATGTCGGTCTAAACTACGTCAAAACCGGGTTAGGATGCAAAACACACGTTTTTGAAACATGAAGGGCCAAAGATTTTTGGTTTTGTACATTATGGATGAAAAGCGGACGACGACTAAACTTGAGGGGAAAAATGGACTTTGTCCCGCCCCAGACCCAAGCGTTCCAATTCGGGCGCACTCGGCCCGTGACAAGCCCTCAAGAAAATGCCACGTCCACTTCCCCTAAAATGCTCTTCCATCATTTCAAAAAAAAAAGCTCTTCGATACCCTCCTTCATTACCAGGATCTACAGACTCAACTCATACCGTAGGATTAAAGAACCGGGACTTACTTCCCTTCCATTTTGCTTATCAGTACTGTTGTGGTTTCAGTTTATATTGCCCATTAGCAGGGCGTTCATGAGTAAAAGCTCTCCGTATATAAAGGTAGGATACATAAGAGCGAATGTGTGAGCGTCGGCTTAACACGGTCCCTTTAAGCGTTGAGCCACTGAGTTGCAGCTGTATAAACTATAACCGCAACATTACCGAGGCAACAAGGTAAATGACTAGGCAACGACAGCAATCATTGCAATTGCATATCTTTATAAAAACGGAAGCAAAATTGTTTTCGGTGGTCTTCTAATGTAGTATACATAATGTCCTCATCTCAAACTGTATACATAATGTCTCTCATCTCAAACTGTATGATGTATCCCCCTTTGCTACAAACTTATCGGGGATACACCAATTTCAAGTTCTACAAATCTACAACAGCACTTATTCTCCCCAGTTTCCACCATCCATATAATAAATATATCAGGACCATGTTAGATGTCAAAGAATTACACGGATCAACTCATTTCAATATCTAAACAATGGCACGCTTCATTTCGAAAACTGGCATTTGGGTTGGCGATTACCATGATATACACCGAAGCCAGCTTTACTACCACGCGCTAGAGGCTAGAGCTATGGCTGATTGGTGTGATGTGTCACCATACATCACGGAGGTACCTACCTTCCATCTGCAGGCTCTTTACGTAGCTCTCAGTTTTGGAGCTATCCAAAGATCCCTAGGGTAAAATGCAAATGTCATGTTAGCGACATTATGACAAGCTTTACACCATATCTTAAGTGATGAAATCACGGTTGCCTACCTGCTCTTGGACTATAGTATGCAGAACTCTATGCACATCTCTAGCCATTCCCTTGGCGTCGCCGCATACATACAAGTAACCACCCTGTGAGATGATGTTCCAAATTTCTGTGGCCTGGTAACAAAACAAAGCAAATCTATTTCAGCCCAACCATGTAAACAAAGCCTTTTTTTTTCTTGACTGTGCAAAGGGACATTAAAACCAATCTTGTTTGTAGGGAACACTCAAGATGTGTGCTAAGGAATGTTAAATCGATGTTGTGTGTATGAAACACTCAAGATGTATGCTAAGGAATGTTGTAAGAATGTTGTGTGTACCAAACACTCAAGATGTATGCTAACGAGTGTTGTAAGCAATGTTGTGTGTATAAAACACTCAGGTATTGCAGTGTGTATCTGACCTTCTCTACCATCTTATGCTGCACATAATCTTTCGTTGGTCCTTCCCGAGAGAAGGCAACAATTAGCTCAGAAAGTGCCCCTTCCTGAAGGAAATTTTGCAACTCATCTTCATATATGTAGTCCTGCAATGGTCATACAGATTTGAGTTCCATCAATATGAAGTTGAGAAACACAGCCATAACCACATGTATTTGTTTCATTAACCAGCTATATTTACCATATTACGGTTCCTGCATCCAAAGAAGAGAATTGAAGTGCCCAGTTCCACTCCAGATTGTTTCAGAGCTAACCTTTCCTGCCAAGAGTGGAGGGAGACGGAGGATAAGTTACACTAGATAATGTCAACCAGAACCGCAAATACAAAAACCTGCTGGATTCCTTGGCAAAGCAAACCTGCAAGAAGCCTCTAAAAGGTGCCAGTCCTGTTCCAGGACCAATCATGATAATTGGAGTGGATGGGTCAGCAGGTAACTTGAAATTTGACTGCCTTACATAGATAGGAGCCCAGCTGCATTCTTCACTGTATTCCAATGGAATTGTATTCTGCCAAGCAGATGATCAATCAGACTGTAGGAAACTTATTGTAGACAATGAAAGGGCTTTATGTCAAAAAAGCAATGTTTCAAGAGACCTACCTTCATCCATGTCGAACAAACTCCTTGGTGGATCCTTCCTGTTGGTGAAGGACCATAAACTAGTGCACATGTTACATGAATTCTGGAGGGAGCCATCCTGCAAAAGAAGACATGTAAGTTCTATGAGGCCTCTCCTTGTGGTCTTATGGAAGGTAAATATACCACCTCAAGCGTAATATGGTACGCCAATATAAAATGAAAAGCGATAGTATCTTAAGCTTAGCTAGTGTCTATATCTAAAATGAAAACAATCTGGATAGAAGAAACCAAACAAAGCTACTTAAAATCACCAAGACATGCATAACTTCCTCTTTCCTAACCATTAAGCATGTAACTCTGGACCCCCACAAAACAAAAGTCCGGTACAAATTTAGTGTTGAATCTTGCCGATAAAGGTCGCAAATGGAGGAAATGAACGGGTTTTGTAAAACACTTACTTTGGAGATGATGATATTGAGTAGTATCGTGGTTGCAGACGAGGAGCTATAGCTGCGAAAAACACTCCCAGCGGTGGCTTAGCTGAAGGGAATGCAGCCATAACTTCAAGAAGGCTCCTCTGACTAGCAGTTATCCATTGAGAATACTCATCCTGCATAGAAAATTCTACTAGTCAGAAAAGGGAAAACTATCCACTTTAAATGGCATTAGATGGGGATTCTGATAGATTGACAACCTTTCCAGCAGGAGAAGCCAAGAATCTAAGTCGTTCAGCCTCAGCTGGATCAGAAGCGTGAGAAGCTAAAGCAAGCAAAGCAGCCTGAGATGTTCATCATTCACGAATCGGTCAAATGATCACAACAAAATAAAAGGAAAATGGTTAAAGGGCATGCAGACCTTCTTTGGTGGATTGAGTAGATCAGCATATCGTAAAAGTGCAGTCCGTAAGGTACACGGAGACGGGAAAGGTGGGGCCAAGGAACCTCCTCCTTTACGAGGAGATCCATCTTCTGCATCTGCATGGATAGAGAAGACTATATCTGGAGAAAGGTCAAGTAGCTTTTCAGCCTCCTCCACGGTTTCAATAGAATTTTCCGAATATACACCAACATGGTCTCCAGTTTCATACCTGAAACAAGTTTCCAGAATTCAATGTGTTATGGATCAGGAGAAATTCTTGAACAGAATTGTCTGGACTAACATAATGTCTTGTGAGAAATTTGGAACATAAAAAATATTATGCAACAATCAGTTCAAAGAACTTGTCACGCTAGTAAGAGGTTGAAAGAAACGGAATTGGTTTGATGTCTGGATTTTGACTTTGTTGATCCATAATCAGATATGTGTGTGGCCCTTCATCTCTAGCCTACCCAAACTACTTGGTGGCTCTTGTTGGGTTTCATCTCTAGCCCAACCCCAAACTGCTTGGGACTAAAAGGCTTTGCTGTTGTTCAGTAGTCAAATAAGTACAGACTACAACGGCCCTTCTTTAATCTCGGGTTTCATGGAACAAGAAATGGTGACTGACCTTGTCACCTCAATGCAATCAAACAGAAGGAAATAACATGACTTACTAATAAAAAAACAAATAAATTAGGCAACCAACTGAACTAACATGATTTTCACAGCAGCAACCAGTGACACAGATAGGATGAAGCCTGAACAGCCCCAAAATACAGAAATACAAGAGGAAGGGAAAATGTGGATCAAGAAGCTTACACAAGTCCAGTGCCAGAAATATCAAACTCCAGATGAATACAAGAGCGATCTGAAGCTGGTTTATGGAGCTCCTTTCGAACAGCAACATTAGACCTAGCAATTAATAACTATAATGTAAAGATAAATTCTGAGAAATAGGAAGACTCTAGCAAGTTCTCGCATTCAAATACCTGCAAGGGTGGTGAATATCAATAACACCAGTACCATTGGCTAGTGACCAAGATCTGTCTTGGAATGACAGGTCCGATTTTTCAATGAAAACAACTCTGTATTCAGGAATAGCAGCAGTATAAGGAGTTGATGCACCAGTTGTGTCATCCTCATCGCGGAGCAATTGGTCTAACTCTGGCCACACTTGCTCTTTCCTACAGATGACAACAAGGATGGGACAGTTCTCATTGAGCAGTAATTCCAACCACAATAGAAAGATAAAATAGTAACCTGGCATTTTCAGAATATTATCAAGGGATAAATTAAAATCCGACAAGAGCATCTAAAATGCACTGTAAAAGTAATATGCCATAACAAACTCAATAAGTTAAGACATCTTTATTTTTGGATGAACAGTGTAGACAAAATACATCCTACATGCATCAATATTCAAAAGGATTAGCAAAACTTTTGCCTCATATTTTTTTGTTATAGACATGGAAAAGGCATTAGCAAATAAATGAAAAAAGCAAAATTTCTCGAAAAAAGCCATTACTAATTTATAGAGCAACTAATTAGATCGTCAGTGTTTACATGTCCATACATAGCAAAATGAGTACATCATCTTCTTTATTGGATAAGGATATAGTAAGGGATTCATTTCCCCAATCCAGACCAGAAACAAACCCAGCTACAGGTACAACAAAGATACCTCTGTTCAGTATCCACATAAAGGACCAATTGACACTAAGAATTAGAACTCAGTTGTTGATTTGGCGTTTGAAGCAATAAACTAGATGGCTATTACCCCACACACACTTCTATGTCTACATGATAGGTATCTACCACAGCAAAGGAATGCACATCAGATTACATAACTGTAGGCTTCATACCATGCAGTGAAGTCATCCTCAATGCACTGATCATCATCTCCAAGGCCAACTGGAACAAGACGTTTCCCACCTAGATATACAAAATAAAAGAAAGAAAGTCATGCTTACATACAGGATCAAAAACACAAGAATGAATCATGCAACCAAAAGGAATCTCATTCTGTAGCACTGATCGTCAGGAAACTTTGATCACATAACATTAAGTAAGAACCTGCCATAGTGGCTCATGGAGAAAAGGTATGTGTTTAGCATGATGGAAAACCTTACATGAACATAAATTTGCTGCCACATGGGAAAGAGATTTATGATGATGATTTCCATAATTACCATAGCGTATTTGAGGGATGCAAAAGCGTTCTGGTTAAAGAATTTCCAGTGTATTGTTTTTCAGGTTGATAGTCAAAACACCGAGTCTGGGACAGAAACATCTATTATGCTGGGGAAATCCTAGTGACCTAATTATTTCGTCTTTTCCCATGGTGGTAAGTAGTGTAAATTACTTACCCTGCTCCTGTAGCAGCTCATCCACCACCTTTGCAACCTACATTTTCCATGAGCAATAATAAACCCATCATCAATTACCATGACACTGAATGGTAATCAGGATTTATCCAAATCATGAGAACAACTGAACAAGTAATTCCAGCCTATTAACCTTATTAAAATGTTCATACTGCCTGTTCCCAAGGCCAAAGACACCATATTTAAGATCCTTCAGCCAAACTTCCTTCTCTTTCCCCTGTTTCAAGCATTGAAAAAGAGGTCAGAAGAGTGATGCGATTAGCCAATCCCAACTACAGAGATTTCACAAACCTCAGTGAACCATTTGTAGAATCTTGCTGCATTATCAGTAGGCTCCCCATCCCCATATCTGCACAAGATGAATATAATTAGCCACAAAATGTAGATGAAAGAACAAAATGAAAATAGGTAAACTGTGTAACTCATAACAAGCAGTGTTGCCTGTTCACTAATGGTGGTGAAGGAAACTTTGCCCAAGTTAGTTACTTTCTCGTTACTGAAAATAATGTTTAAAATGACAAATCAAACTGTTTATCAGAACTGGGACAAGACAAATGGAGCCAATTCTCCACAGAAGAAATTGCATAGCAATTCCAACTCAGACAAAAAATGAAAGCCTTGTATATTAAATTATCATGTCAACAGTGGAGGATTATAAGGCACATAACTGTCTCTATGTTATAAAAACATTAAGTATCTTTGGGACCTCAGACATGTTTTGTAATACACCAAGTAAAAGGACTGGGCCAGCAGTTTATTTTAACTTTTTACAGCAGAAAAGGCAGGTGGATTCCTAATTAAGGAGTAACTGATAAAAGCCAGTCTACACAGTATTTGAGCTTTAACTAATATAAGGCAGGTGGATTACGGAAATGAGACACAAGACACAGCACAATTCACCAATCCACACAGTTCACTTGAGCTTTACAACATAGGGCAGGTGTTACGAAATTAAGCCGCAAGAGACAAATAGCGCCGCCAACCCATCCACACAGTTTGGTTGAGCTCATCAAGAACCAACAGGTGGATTATCATCTATGCAATTAATAAGGCACAAGAGACAAAATCCGCAATTCGCCAATCCATGCACTGCACTTTGAGCTTCAACAAGAGGCGTGTGGGTCGGGGACTAAGGCGCAAGCGACAAAAGGCACAATTCAGCAATTGACCAATCAGTGCGCAGATGAGAACTCACGTTGCTAAGAAGAAGAGCACTACGGTTTCCTTCTTCAGCTTCTCCTCGTACTCCTCATCCTCCTGAGCATAGTCATCCTGCACAGGTCCCAGAAATCTCTCAAATTCCAGGCACTAATGCCCAAGCTAGGATAGAACACACGTACGCATATAGATCGCGCAAAATTACCAGATCCACCACTTTGAACACGGCCTTCTCGTACCGCGCCCTCGCCTCCTCCGCCATGGACTGCAAGCAGAATCGCATCCGAGTCAAAAAGGGCCGCCGGATAAACTAAACTAAGAGCAGGCAAAGCTCCCTGATCGGATCGGGCATCGACCTTGGCGAATCCCTCGGCGGTGCCGGTCTGCGTGCCGAAGAAGACGGTGACGCGCTTCCGCCCGTCGTCCACGTCGGCGTCGGCGTCGACCTTCACCGGCAGCGGCCGTATCGGCGTTGGGGCCGGCTTGACCGGCGTCCCGCCACCGGATCGGAACCATACGGCGAGGATAAGCAGCCCCGCGACGAGGGCCGCGGCGGTGGCCACCAGCGCGGCGAGCGGGTCTCCCCCCGCGGCGGCGGCGAGCTCCGGCGGGATGACGGAGGCCGCCCACTCCCTCGCCGCCTCCATCGCTGCCATCGCTCGCCCGCTCGCTCGCCCGCTCGCTCGCTGCCTCCCCCGCCCGCCGCGAGGGTTTGGGTGGGTAGGAGGAGGAGGAGGAGGAGGAGACGAGATCGAGGACAGCAGGGGGTGGGGGAGAGGTGGGGTGCGTGCACCTACCAACAAACTAGCGCTTGCTGCTGCTGCTGCTACTGGAGACGGAGAGCGCCCGCAGCGGCAGCAGGGGCTTAAGTGACTTTTCCGCTCGCTTTTTTATACGGGAAAAACAAAAAAACTAAGGCTGTGTTTAGTTCCCAAAAACTTTCCAAAATTCTCTCTCCAAACTTCACTATTCACCTATCATATCAAATCACATCAAATCTCTCTCCTCTTGCATGGAGTACTAAACGTAGGTAAATAAAAAAACTAGTTGCATGATTTTGATATACACGATGAGACGAATCTTTTGAGCCTAGTTAGGTCATGATAGGACAACGATTACCACAAACAAACGAAAAGTGCTACAGTATACTACAATGTTCGATGTAACATTTTCATCAAATTCCCACTCCTCTTTTTTAACTAAACACACCCTAACTTTCTTTTGCGGGAAGGCGAGAGGCGTGGAGGAGCCTTTGTTGAGGCTTATATTTTTTGTGCGTGCGGGATCTTGATCTGCTCTGCTTTGCTCAAAAGAGGTTTTTTCTAGTTGGCTTTGTCTGAACTCTGAACTGGGATCCGCGCCCGGCATCTGCAGCTGTCCACAATGCGTTGCCAACGTAGAATACAATTGCGTGCATAAAGAAATACAGTCATTTAGTATTTCGTCAGAATTGCTGCAAAGGTGGTTGACAATATTCATGGATAGCACGCCACGCTGTTTTGCCGCGTTATTTGCTCCGGGCCTGCATTTCAGGCCATATTAAGCTTAGGAAAAGTCCATGTGTAAAAGGCAACGTGGACGTAGACGAAGACGATAAAGGAACGAGAATAAGTGGAAAAGTCTAGTAGCAATTTGTGGAGAGTGTTTTGTGGTCAAACAAAAAGTCATCCAGGCATCTTGCAGCAACAAATGTCCCATTTTTGGCCCTAGCAATCGAGTTGATGGTTACATCATGGTAGTGATGTGATGAGAAAAGTTGCATGGTTCAGAAGAACACAAATGGTCAAAATACATAATTTAGAGCTACAGCGAGGGAAAAAAAATCACAAGGCACCAAAAAGATGTTTAAAGACGAGTCAAATGAAATCATATAAGTTAATATAGCTAGGGGAATAAATGGGTTGTGACCGGAGAAAGGTTCCATATGATGTTGAATATATCCATAGGGTGCTCAATAATTCAAGATTGTAACAAAAGCAAACCTCATTCAGTAGCCAATTTTCTCAGGTACTCTTGACAACTATGCTATTCCTCAACCAAAAAATACCATCGCTTATTGACTTAAATAAAAAATGTCCAAAAATAAGCTAAATGCCAAAAATTGTTCGACCAACGCATCTCTAACAACACGTGCAACTTTCTGATTTTTTTGAAATAAAGTAACTTCGTGAAATGGAATTACATGATCATGAAAATATGACAACTATGTTATTCCTCAACCAGAAAATACCATCGCTTATTGACTTAAATAAAAATGTCCAAAAATAAGCTAAATGCGTTGTTCGAGCAACACATCTCTAACAACACGTGCAACTTTCTGATTTTTTTTCAAATAAAGTAACTTCGTGAAATGGAATTGCATGATGATGAAAATATGAAATATCTAAGCGGAGTATAGGTTACGTGCAAAAAAGGATAAAGATGATGGCCTGATTATCTTTGTTATATGGCACTTTTTTTATAAGGAAAACTTTATTAAATTCATGTTTGGTTATATGGCACTAGATTACGTGTTGGATATTCTCGATTAATGTCCAACTTTGGCTTTGCCGTGACTCTTCTGAGAAAGAGAGCAGATGAAGTATTGGCCTAGCCTATCAGTGCAGTGAAGGCTCTACATGAACCATTTCAATTTCAACATTTCTCCACTCCAAGATAGAAGTCCTAACAAAACATGACTACTGCACCGTTGTATCTAAAGTCAGAGCAAGTATGCCGTGAGAAATTCGAACTCAACTGCCCGGGCCCTGATTTGGACGAAGCATTGTGGTTCTTGCCTCTCGATTGCTCACCGCTGGCTAGTTGCTCAGTTGCTCGTGCAGTTTGTATTTCTGAATTTTGACGAAGTTACAATCACCATCCCAGTCACCGAAGACAGAAGATCGATCTCATGCAAGAACATTAGATAGATGATCACAAAAATTCCAATACAGTCTTGATGCGAAGCATCTCGTTCGTCGTCGTCCTCTTCTTTTTTTTTCAAGAAAACTATCTCACCTTCTTTTTCACTGTATCGACAAGGTCTGGTTGCTGAAGTTGCTGTGCGTCTGCAAGTGGCTGTAAACTTTGAGCAATCAATTTGTGATGACGGACTTATGGTTGTAAACAGGATGCAGCAACAGAGGATCCAGCTTCTTTATGGGCCATGTCCTGCGAAAGTATGCTCCCCCGGGCCGTCCAATTGATTGGGTGTGGGCCGCGTGGCACCTGGACTGTCGGGTTCGTCATATGCAGATGCAGACCAAACCCTGTTTTCCCTCTAATTGCAAGTGTGTTCAGTACAGGATTTCATCACACGATTACTTAGATCAAAACTAGGTAACTGTGACAGATGAGTTTCATGGTGATGAAACTCCTCTCACATCCCATGAAACTCTTCACTCTCTCCTCTGCCACATCAGCACATTTAATGCCATGAAACTCCCATAAAATCCCCACTGAGACTGGCCTTAGTAGTAGACTGACAACTTAACATGGCTCTTCCTCGCCAAAAAAAAGAAAAAGAAAAAAAAACATGTCGTGGATCCCAACTTCAAGAAAAAGAAAAACACGATGTACGATGACATGCATGGCCGAATCTTTGGCTTCGTGCTTCCTAAAAAAATGCTCTGACATGTATGGGTACCAATGTACGTACCGTGAAAGATTTATACGATGCATTGGCCAGCTAGGCCACGCCGATTCAGATACGTGTATCTGTATCGGATACAGATACGCTGATACGATACGTCATTTTTAAATTAATCTGATACGTCGATACGTTTAGAATTTAAATTTAATATTTAAAATAAGTCTTAAATAGAAGAATTTAATCTATAAAATAAGTCATAAATAGTTGGATTGGTGTTGGAAGCATTTAGCACTTGCACATATACTGCTAGTATCGGTTGCTGCCATCTAATTAAAGAAAAAAAAAGTTGATCTAAAAAAGTAGGGAGGAAGAGTAAGAATAGTAGTACTGAATAAGTATCGATGAAGTATCGGTGCCGTATCGTGAATCGGAAACGTCCGCGATACGTGATACGGCAGCCGACCGAAGTATCGGCGTGGCGTAGTTGGCCAGTATTAGAAACTGCTGCTTTCCTGAAGCACATGGAGAACTTTGTCACCGCGTCAGCCACCGAATTCATGCATCTGGATCAGCGAATGACTTCACCACCGAGCAGCCGTGCTGACCTCCACAATTGGCTCGAGAGAGCCGGGGAGTGAACCCAACCCAAACACGGATGGATTTCCGCCATGGTTGTGCTCGCAATCATCTAGACGACGATCCATCAGTGTCAGTGTCCATCACCCACTCCCGGCCTGCATGTCTTCCTCATGCTGCGTCATGACATCCGCGAGTTCCAACCCCAAACGCGACACCGACTCGGCGTCTGATACGTCCCTTTTCCCCGCCACGTACGCCGGTCGGCCGGTGGTACATACGGTGCCGGGGACCGGCTCCGGTGGTCTTGGCACTGTCAGACGCGTGCCAAATTAACACGCACGCTGAGGCTAGCTGAGCAAGCAAGCACGCAGCAGTGATCTGACGATGCCAGTGACGAATAATCCAACTCGTCTCGTGCCAGATCAGACCCATCGCCTTCGCATTATAATGACATTTCCCTACAACTATATTATATACTCATCTGTTGCCGGGAAATAATGGCACGCGGCAGGGACGACGCATCGACGGCGTACGCCGCCGAGTAATGGCAGTATATGTAGGCTATAAAACTAGCAGTGTCGATGGCAGTATTTCTGCCGGCATCCATCTCCATGACTCCATGTCTCGCCTTCCCATCCGGCTCGAGCTCATCGCGCGTGCGTACGTCACGTCGTCGTCGTCGTCTTTCTGTGGTGATTCTCCTCGTCGGCAGACGTACGGCAGCTAGCGACCATACCATGGCAGTTAACAGTGAAACAGGCCAGACGTGCTGTTGAGATCTCCACGCGCGCCACGGTTCACGCAACATTCCGTTGGCTTTCCCATTGATGCGCGCCGGCCGTGCTGGACTGGACTGTACCGCGGCGACGCGATGGCTACGGGTATCCGTTTCACTGTTGCGCTACTGCTCGCGAGTCGCGAACGGACGCTGGCGTTAACAGGGAGATCCCAACTGTCAATGGCACACACCCGGTCAGTTGCTTGCTAGATCAGTGGCCAACACTACTACTACATGGAACGGATAGATCGATCAGGTCCAATCCAAATATCCAATCAATCAGGCAAAGCAAGCAAACCATCAGCACATCATTGACTCGTTCGCGCTCGATCGGCAGAGCTAAGGCCGACACAAACTTGCATTGACTGGCTTTAGGTCTTTAACAATACTAATTAATAACAACATTAAGGAAGAACAAATAAACGATAATAAGTAGTACGCGTGACCCAGTTGATCGATCATCAGGTAGATACTAGCTAATTTTTAAGGCCTCCTCCGCATTTCTTCGTCCTGCTTGACGTCTTGACAGGAATAATTCGGATCCTTTTCGCCACACGAACGAAATCGCTGCGAATTCACATGCAGCACAAACTAACATGAGCACAAGCCAAGAAATTGAAGACGTCGTCTGTGTTTTTCATACGACGAAATTAAAAAAAAGGCACATGGAATTGTGTAATCAGGACTCAGGAGCTGATCGATCGGTGGTCTTACTTCCACTTGAGATCGCCGGCGAGGAGCAGGTCGTCCTCCATGTCCTCGTACGCCACCACGTGGCCCGGGATGGCATTGGCGAGGTCGAGGCCGCCGTCGTCCTCGCCGCCGTGGCCGTCGTCGTCCGCGTCGACGAACAGGCGGCGGAGCGCGGCCGCGAGGCTGCGGTAGCCGGTGTGGCGGTTGAGGTGGACGCGGTGGGAGATGCAGCGGCCGTCCAGGACCACGGTGACCGGCGGCACGACGCCCGCCGCGGCGTCGTCGTCGTCGCCCTTCAGCGACAGCCTCAGCCGCAGCTTCCGCTGCTGCGACGACGGCGCCGCCGGGGGGCGCCGCTTCGCGTGCTGCTGCTGCTGCTCGAAGCTCGCGGTCGCGCTCGCGCTGGCAGCGCCACCGCCGCCGCTGGTACTCATCGTCGTGGAGACTGGAGAGGATACCGGAGGAGGAGTGTGAGGTCTCTCTCACTGGAGTTTATGGCTGTGATGGAGAGAAAGTATTGGGAAGTGGAGGAAGTGAGAGCACTTTCCTCTCGATAGTTCGTTGTGTTTTTGTTCCGGGTGCAGTGCGCGAGGATTTATAGGGGGTGGAGTGTGGACTGGGTTTACAACTCGCAGTGACTTGCGCTCGCTCTGGATCGACGACACCTGATTGAAATATCCGAACGGCCGAAACCGGCGAACTAACCCAGCCGGAGCTGAGTAAGCTAGCTAGCTAGCCAGTTAGGGGTGTACGTTGTTGGTCGGGTTGCTTGCAAGAGAGAAAAAGGGGGAGCGATCGGTGGATCGACCCGAGACACACAACCCATAAACAAAGCTAGTCCAGATCGGCCGTGACGACCCGCTGGCCTCTAGTCATCGGTCGATCAGCTGGCCCGGCCGCACCGTGCGTGCGATCGAGGCGGGCGGCATCGGTGGGCGCGTGTTCTCCTGGGGATTGGGGGCGCGGGCGAGACCCACCGGCACGCACCACCCCCCGCCCCGCCCCCGTAGCGCGAGAGGCGGGGGTTTGTTCTCTCGCCGCCCCGCGCCGCGCGTGGGGATCGGAGGGGATGGCACGAGCACGACCGCGCGGCGGTTGCCGAACGGGCCGGGGCTCCGATCGACCCGCGCGGCTTTGACTAGGGGCCTAGGGCATTCTCGGCTTGCTCGGTCGCGGCGCCCGCGCGGCTGGCGCGGCCGATCCGATCCGCCGGCCGGGCGGGCCGCCTCCTCGGCGCACGGCGGCATGGGCGCGGGCACGTACGAGCGCGACAGTTCGCTCGACCGGCCGGCCGGGCGGGCGGGGCGCTCCCCGTGCAGTGGCCGCGCGCGCGGTTGCGCCTGCTGTCTGGTGAAAATAAGCGTTGAATTAGTACCCTGTTGGCCCCGGCATGCGTGCTCGTTCCTTTTGCGTGTGCGTGCATGATCGGGTGTGCGTGCAGTGCGGGCCGTAAATGCGGGTGGATCCGGCAGGCCGTGCGCTCGCCGCCGCCGGGCCGGCCGGTGTCTACAGCAGCGACTGGTACTGCGAGCACGCGCAGAGCCTGCAGATGATGCATCGCCTCCTGCAATGCACACGACGTGCGTCCGGGCCCGGGAGGAGAGAGGACGCGAGGAATTGATGTCTCCGTTGCGATTGCGAGATCGATCAGCCAAGTTGAAGCTTGCAAGTTGCAATACATGCCTACGTCCTGCTACAGTGCATGATATATACAGGTGCAATAGCTGTCGCGGCAGCACGGCGCTGCACAGCGATATATGTTTAGATCTCTCGGTTGGCACACCACGGTACTTCCGCTGCGGCAGCAGCTAGCACGGCTACACAACGATCGCTGTTTAGATCTCTCGGTTGGCAGCATGGTACACTACATATAGTATATATTGCTGACGTACGTACCCGGCCCTCAGGCCCTGCGTGTACGTACGTGCGGTTCGCGTGTATTTCTGCGCAGCCACATGCATGCGGTAGTACGTGCAGTGCCGCCTGCTTCGTTCGTTTCCATCGGAATGGATGGTGACAGGCGGCTGACAGCTTTTGTCAGCTCCGCCTTGACAGCCCACGTACGTGTACGTCGCGTCGATCAATACTCCTCCGTACGTACGCGACAAGAACGCCGTGTAGTCGTCATTTTGTACGTCGGGACTGAATACAATCGATCGGTTGCATCTGTACAGCCCCTGAAATAGCAGCAGCAGCAGTAACACCGACATAATATCAGTGTGATGCGGTACCTGCTGTAGTGGGATCTGTTCTCCAACTTCGGTTTCGATATATGTCGTCTGAATATGAACATCATGCTGTATATTGTATAATTTTCCGCGTCACGGGATCCATGCGCTACAGTGGGACAGCAAAGTGTCGTTCGCACGCCATATGCATCCACACGCCCGCATGTTAGAGCTCTTTTACAGTACCCAATACCACTTTTGAGTGGTATATGATATAGACATGGGTAATTTAGTAATTGCGACTACCCATTGCCGGTCGCCGTACAGAGACCAGAGATAAACGTCGAGAAAATGAGGAACAGAGGGAAATGAATAAGATTGAGAGGGAAATGAAATGACAGGTCACGGTAAATTTGAATGATCGAATGAAAAATTACTTAATTACATTAATTACAGTGATGCCATTTATATTTCTTTCAATAATACCTTTATACTACCTATATCACTCACCATATACTACCTATATCACTAGTCCACGATATAATGGTATATAATTTTTCTTAACTAACTTCTCCTTTTTAACTAGTGATATTGGGTACCCCTCGCATGTTTTCCTAGGCCGGCCGACGTGCGCTGCGCACATGCACAGTCACCGCTAGCTTACCGCCTCTGGCTTTGTTCCAAAGTCACCCGCTGGCTGCCTCTTTCGTTTCGTGGCATTTTTTTAACCTTTTCTTTTCCTAGACAACAGTGTGCCAAGTTAATTTGGACCGTACTAATTCGGACAGTATACTTGTTCTGCCCATGATCAATTTCCTGCTGCGGTGCCAAGTTGCAGCAGGTACACACCACACCACGCCACGCACCGGCACGGCGCGTGATGGGCGCTGGCTGTGTTCTGCCGCGCGCGCTGCTGGACTTTGAAGCCGCCGCGTTAAAACCATGAGCAAGGACACCACCAGAGGCGAATGTTCCGAATAATCCCCTGCGCGTGCGCGTGCACGCACAGGGGCAGCTAGCGCGACGACCTGGAGACTGGTGGAGAGAGGCCGTGGCCGGCCGACGAGGCGGGCGCCGAGCGCGCGCCGCGCCACGCACGCCGCGGCCGGGCTCGGCTCCAGTCAGCCCGTCGGTGTCCGGACTCGCGGCCCGCCGCACGTGCAGGGGGCGGTTGCGTGCGTCGCGCGCCTGTCTGCTGCTGCCTCGACGGCTCGCTTCGGGAGGCGATGTTGCGGTTGACGGAGTGGGCGACGGCTGTGCTGGAGCCTGTATTTTTTTTCTGAAAATCCATGCACGGGAGACGGGACGGGAGGATGGGCGGCTTGCTTGCTCTGGCTTCACTGCATTTTTTTCTCTCTCTCTCGTCCTCGTTGCTGATATATATGTTTGGTTGACTGAAGCTGTGCTTCTATTTTCTTTTCCATATATCATTTTCAACTTATGGGAGTTTGGAAAAACAAGTGAAAGACATGATTTTGTCGGTGATGTTGATGTTTTGTTTCAATCGGACCTATACTTATTCAACGGGACCATAAGATTAGATTTATGTTCCGCTTCACAACTTTGACCATTGCCAAAACTGCAAAAATAGAAAAGAAATTTTGAGTGATACAATTTGAGCTTCAACTAGAAAGGCGGGGGCTAATTGAACACGCTGTACATAGGCATAAAGCCTACGAATACCGGACATGAGAATCGACATCACAAAGTCCAGCCACAGTCCTGTTATAACGCAGATATTGTCAAATTGACTTGCTCTCCCATGTCATACAGAAGAAAACGGCAACCATCTGGAGGGTTAACGAACCGGCCACACAGATCGATTTGCCATTTAAAATTGTACACATGGTCAGTAGGTCACTAGGAAAGACGATGCAGAATCAACCACGATTATGCAGACATCATAAATAAACAACAATCCACAAAAGGGGAATAAAGCTGCTTCTGCCAGCACCAATCATACCCAAATATCATCCTGCGACCCAATAAATAAACCCAAAGAATACAGGGAAAACGGGCCACATTCACTCAATTAATTGAATATAACAGGCTGACAATTTTTAGTTTCTGTATACATTGAGACTACTCCTAGTACCCCTCAGTATCCACACAAATCCAAGAACTCCTTCCGCAGTTCTGAAGGAACTCCTTCCGCAGTTCATGAAGGAACCGTTGGTGTGTGATGTTCTGAAGGAACTCCTTCCGCAGTTCATGAAGGAACCGTTGGTGTGTGATGTTCCTGTGTTCTTGTGCCAACATGCTGTTTCAGGCAGGCTGAAAATTTCTATGGTGGTTGCACCCCCAACAAAATAGGATGACCAAGTCGTCAAAGGTATTTGGTACATTACTTACATCATCTGAAACCTCAGCCATCACCTGAAAAAAAGCACCAATTAGTCTAGTGTCATTGGTTCATTTTTTTCACTTCATTCCAATAAAAGAACAAGCAGGCAAGAAAGAGCAATACAGGAGACAGCAGCTAACATGTGCGCAGAAGAGAGTGTATCTAACTGTGAAAATGCTACTCACTCGATTGCGGATCAACATGAACAAAGAAACTGGCAGCAACTATCAGATAACACAGGATCAGCATAAGTCCTTTCAAGTAGTTTGCAGTGCCATCCTGTGATGAAACACAGTGCAAAGGGTCAGATACTCAGATATCAAATCTAACTCAAGCTTGCGAAAGACAGATAGTGAAAATGAAACAACACAGCCCTGATCACTATAATTGGGGAACCGAGGGAGACAGTGAAAAGGTAATTTTGGAAATATAAGAAGATACCAGCTAATAGCCATATGTAAACTTATGAAACTTGGAAGCAGCTTAGCTTCACCAGAATTTACAGGCATCACAGTTTAACATATAATGTTTCCTGCATACTGCATGTTGGATTGCCATTGTGGCACTTGTGAGCAAAAGATAGGAGAGCAATTCAGAGAAATTATATGTTCTAAGTTACTATAGTTTAATGGGTTGACATAAACTGAGTGTAGTAGTGGACAACGCAGCCATTAAAGCAATGCAGCTAATAACAACCAGTTAGCGAAAATTTCGTTCGTATAACACAGAGCACAGTATCACTTCAAACCAGTTTCACTACTCCTAGATAAATGATGAAATGTTACCAAGATGGGCATGCTACCACTGCCCAGGGGCAAATTGGACACATTCACAATCCACAGTTCCATATCATGCCATAAACGAATTGCAGCAAGTTTCATTTCAGTGAGTATGTTTTATGAAACCACTAGTATCCACCTTAATAACTTACCTGTAGCATAAATGCCACCACAAGTACTGTTATGAAGAGAGTTGCTGTCTCAAACAGTTGAAAATTCAAGTCCATCTTTTGTCCCATCATCCAACCAATAACAACACAAAATGGAATCTGTATTGGAGAATAGCATGTCAAACATCAGAAAGAAGGACAACTCTCTGCAATCAGTAATGTAGTTTCTGTTTATTTAATTGATTTTAGATATGGATTCTCCCCTTCAGATCACTTCAAAAGAAAAAGGAAAAGAAGAGTATGATGGGCAAGCTAAAGTTAAGAACAGGAATCTACATAAGAAGCAGGCCAAAGTTTGAAAAGGTGTATACTTAACATAACAAGAATGTGGATGAACAGAACATAATTGAGTCAACAAGGTCAAAAGTCAAAATAAGTACCACAAACATCGATATTTGTGTTGATGAGCCAATTGCAACACCTAGCGTTATGTCCTGCAGGAGAGACAATCACATATGCATGACAGCTGAACATCTGAGAAGAAATAGAAGCATGAAAGCTAAGAACATGGTAAGCACACGTGAACACTTACAAGCTTATCTTTCATGGCAAACATTATTGCACTAGCATGTTCAGCTGCATTGCCCACAATAGGAAGCAAAATGACACTTATAAAAGCTACCGGTAGGTTCAATGAATCGGATGCTCCCTGAAAGCAATAGATCAAAACAGTGACCAGTTACATCCTTGCAGAGGTATAAATATTACCTGTAAGACTAACAATGCACATCAAGGCAGGAGTATTACATGATTATATATGTCCTAACCTACGTATACACATTTCCAAATCTAACATGAGCATTTCCCTTGACAATGTTTAACACGAGCATCACCACAATATAATAACTTGTCAACTGTAGGAAGCAACCTTTAGCAAGTTTCAGTTGCCAAGGATGAATAAAAGATAAAGTTATTATGTATTCAGATTGGAGAAGAAGAATACCTCAATGGCATCAACTAGGTATTCAGAAAGGAAAGACACCCACAGTGTTAGCACTGCAAGCCAGGTGACAGCCTCCCACATGCCAATCTCAGCTTCTTCATCTTCTTCTGTTGCATCCTCATTAGGCACCTCCTCCTACAATATTTAAGAATATGGTGAAAATATGAGCACATGACCAAGACCAAGCAAGGAATTGTAACTTTCTACATTGTAGCAGCACAATATTCCAAGCATCACTTTATCACACGGATTTCGTTTGTCAAATAGCTTTTGCACTGAATCACCGACACAATGTGCACTATCTAAACTAACAGACTAAAATAGACATACCCATAATAGAAATTAGCATCACAGTTATGATCCTTAACACCAGCAAGGAAGAAATAAAATGAGGCAATGGACTTACACTGCCAATTGGACTGTAAATGTTGCTCCGGCCACTTAGTTGGAAATAGAGATAGCTTGCATATGCCACAAGCATAATGCAACTACTGAACCTTGAAAGGGCAACCTCAGATGCTCCTTGCCGCACTTCTGAATGTGTGAAGTGAAGGACAGCGGGAAACATCAATCCCATGACAGCCATCAACAGTAAACCTGAGTTGACAACTGCAGTTGCCTGCAGTGATAGAATATTAATCTCACTATCAGAGTGTATCTGTGGAAGAACACAAACCGTCACACAAACATCACCTTACTGAAGACTTGGTCTTTATTTCGATGAACAATACCACCAGCAAAGAAAGCACATCCCATAACCAATAGCATATTTGATAATATGGAACCCAATAGTGACTGCTGCACTACTCGGATCATTCCATTTTTCAAAGCATATATTGCGATGATCATTTCAGTTGCATTTCCAAATGTAGCATTCAGAAGGCCACCAACTGCACTTCAGGAAAGATGAAATTGGTTGTTGTTTCAAGATTCATTGGCTTCAAATTGACTATTAGCCATGAAGAAAAACTGACATACCTGGACATAAACTGAGTGTAGTAGTGGACAACGCAGCCATTAAAGCAATGCAGCTAATAACAACCAGTTAGCGAAAATTTCGTTCGTATTAACACAGAGCACAGTATCACTTCAAACCAGTTTCACTACTCCTAGATAAATGATGAAATGTTACCAAGATGGGCATGCTACCACTGCCCAGGGGCAAATTGGACACATTCACAATCCACAGTTCCATATCATGCCATAAACGAATTGCAGCAAGTTTTATTTCAGTGAGTATGTATTATGAAACCACTAGGATCCACCTTAAGAACTTACCTGTAGCATAAATGCCACCACAAGTACTGTTATGAAGAGAGTTGCTGTCTCAAAAAGTTGAAAATTCAAGTCCATCTTTTGTCCCATCATCCAACCAATAACAACACAAAACGGAATCTGTATTGGAGAATAGCATGTCAAACATCAGAAAGAAGGACAACTCTCTGCAATCAGTAATGTAGTTTCTGTTTATTTAATTGATTTTAGATATGGATTCTCCCCTTCAGATCACTTCAAAAGAAAAAGAAAAAGGAAAAGAAGAGTATGATGGGCAAGCTAAAGTTAAGAACAGGAATCTACATAAGAAGCAGGCCAAAGTTTGAAAAGGTGTATACTTAACATAACAAGAATGTGGATGAACAGAACATAATTGAGTCAACAAGGTCAAAAGTCAAAATAAGTACCACAAACATCGATATTTGTGTTGATGAGCCAATTGCAACACCTAGCGTTATGTCCTGCAGGAGAGACAATCACATATGCATGACAGCTGAGCATCTAAGAAGAAATAGAAGCATGAAAGCTAAGCACATGGTAAGCACACGTGAACACTTACAAGCTTATCTTTCATGGCAAACATTATTGCACTAGCATGTTCAGCTGCATTGCCCACAATAGGAAGCAAAATGACACTTATAAAAGCAACCGGTAGGTTCAATGAATCAGATGCTCCCTGAAAGCAATAGATCAAAACAGTGACCAGTTACATCCTTGCAGAGGTATACATATTACCTATAAGACTAACAATGCACATCATGGCAGGAGTATTTATATATGTCCTAACCTACGTATACACATTTCCAAATCTAACATGAGCATTTTCCTTGACAATGTTTAACACGAGCATCACCACAATATAATAACTTGTCAACTGTAGGAAGCAACCTTTAGCAAGTTTTAGTTGCCACAGATGAACAATAGATAAAGTTATTATGTATTCATATTGGAGCGAAGAATACCTCAATGGCATCAACTAGGTATTCAGAAAGGAAAGACACCCACAGTGTTAGCACTGCAAGCCAGGTGACAGCCTCCCACATGCCAATCTCAGCTTCTTCATCTTCTTCTGTTGCATCCTCATTAGGCACCTCCTCCTACAATATTTAAGAATATGGTGAAAATATGAGCACATGACCAAGACCAAGCAAGGAATTGTAACTTTCTACATTGTAGCAGCACAATATTCCAAGCATCACTTTATCACACGGATTTCGTTTGTCAAATAGCTTTTGCACTGAATCACCGACACAATGTGCACTATCTAAACTAACAGACTAAAATAGACATACCCATAATAGAAATTAGCATCACAGTTATGATCCTTAACACCAGCAAGGAAGAAATAAAATGAGGCAATGGACTTACACTGCCAATTGGACTGTAAATGTTGCTCCGGCCACTTAGTTGGAAATAGAGATAGCTTGCATATGCCACAAGCATAATGCAACTACTGAACCTTGAAAGGGCAACCTCAGATGCTCCTTGCCGCACTTCTGAATGTGTGAAGTGAAGGACAGCGGGAAACATCAATCCCATGACAGCCATCAACAGTAAACCTGAGTTGACAACTGCAGTTGCCTGCAGTGATAGAATATTAATCTCACTATCAGAGTGTATCTGTGGAAGAACACAAACCGTCACACAAACATCACCTTACTGAAGACTTGGTCTTTATTTCGATGAACAATACCACCAGCAAAGAAAGCACATCCCATAACCAATAGCATATTTGATAATATGGAACCCAATAGTGACTGCTGCACTACTCGGATCATTCCATTTTTCAAAGCATATATTGCGATGATCATTTCAGTTGCATTTCCAAATGTAGCATTCAGAAGGCCACCAACTGCAGTTCAGGGAAGATGAAATCAGTTGTTGTTTGAAGATTCATTGGCTTCAAATTGACTATTAGCCATGAAGAAAAACTGACATACCTGTCGGACCAGTGTATAGTGCAAGCTGCCTGTACAGCAACCATTGGCATCAGAACTCAATAAGAGCAGGAAAAGTAAGTAGACAAAGCTGCCTGTACAGCAACCATTGGCATCAGAACTCAATAAGACCAGGAAAAGTAAGTAGACAATTTAACAACTTACTCAGTTGCATATCCCAAACGTTCTGCTAAAGGTGTTATTCCTAGCATGCTGAAAAGGAAAACCAATCCCTGCAATTTTGATGTTGTAGGAAGCATGTCATAATTTACTTAACAAGGACAGGATCACCAAAATAACACACATTGAACTCAGTGGGGGAACTTGACCAAAGAACTTGTTTTTGGTGGTTTTGGGGGGTGGGGGGGCGGGGGCTACCATGTTGTTCAAGAGCGAAACTACTGTGCATAAGACTGGTTACTCTTAATTTCCTCTATACGTGTTATTTGAAGTTGATATTCACTACCACTGAACAAACGGGCGTCAGGCAGTAGCGGCATACTACCCTACATCTATGCGAACCATCCGTAGACGAGCCAGACAGAACCACAGTAGAGTTAGGTTTTCCATGATCAACACTTACATGCCTCCTAGAAGTGAAGTGGAGAATGATGGATGCAGGACCAAATGGCATCAGCAAGTTGAGCTTGGAGGTGAAAATGACGATCCTGATGCTTCTGAGCGTCCTCTCGACTGTACCGCGCGAGTTCCAGGACCCAGGCATGGTCGGCCGTAACCCACCGTTGGGCACCTGCGGGCTATTGACCTTGAAACCACCCATCTCGATTTGAGGAGTCTCCATCTTTCTAGTCTACGACCATAGCAGAAAACGTAGTACCAGTGAGCGAATATACATCGAAAGAAGGAAATTCGTTCCAAGGAAGCAAGGAGACGGACTAAATTTGATTCCATTCATGTAAGACGAGGCCCCAATTCCTACTTGAGTAAGCTGCTTCCCAAATCTACCGCTTGCTAATTAAGTCTGTGTGATCCTTAAAGCTACTCGCTAATTCAGGTATGCAGTTAATCGGCCTCCCAGATCCAAACCAAGCCTAACCAACCCAGCAGCGACAAACCGCGCATCTATCTACCAAATCCAAAAATCTAGCAACCGCCCCCAAATCCGAGCGCACCAACCAACCTGGACACTGCAGCGGAGACGCCGCCGCGATCGGCGTGGGGATTCGGGATCAGGAGTCGGACGGGCTGAGCTCCGGCCACCGCGGTTCCCTAGGAATCATCATTCGCCGCGCGCCGGCCGACAGGATGGTGGGTTGACAGCGCGTGCCGAGTCGTCGTCGCACCGCGCCGGCCGCGGCCGGCGGAAGCCCGTGCGGGGTTCCTCCAGGTGGAGAGCAGGCGGTTCGCTGGCTCCCTTCCCTCCCTCCCCTGTCTCTTATACACATCTAGATGTGTACCAGCACCGCAGAAATGACGACGACGATCAATTCAGAGTTGCAGAAGCCTGCATGCATCCGTGGAAATCTTTGTGTTTAGTTCAACATCACATCACTAAAATTTTCAAAATTCTCTCTCCAAACATCACTATTCACCTATCACATCAAATCTCTCTCCTCATGCATGGAACACTAAACGTGGGTAAATAAAAAAACTAATTACATGGTTTTGATGTACACGATGAGACGAATCTTTTGAGCCTAGTTAGGTCATGATAGGACAATGTTTACCACAAACAAACGAAATGTGCTACAGTACGCTACAGTATTCGATGTGACCTTTTTTTCAAACTTTCTCCTATACTTTTTGGAACTGACACAGCCATTTTCGTGGGCCGCGGCCGCAAATTTTCTCATTTCGTTTAGACCTTGGTCGCCACGCGCGTCGTATGGGTAAATTTACGGCGGGAGTATGGCAGATTGGCAGCCCATTGCCAGAGAATATACTTGACTAACAAAATAGACTTGACTAGGTTCTAATACTGGCCTTTGTGAAAGTGTATGGCCTTGTTTAGTTCAAAAAGGAACTCCCAAATTTACTGTGCAAAAAGAAGATTCCCCGTCACATCAAAATGTCATAACATGCATGGAGTACTAAATATAGATGAAATTAAAAACTAATTGCACAGTTTTATTTTACTCTGCGAGACGAACATTTTGAGCCTAATTAATCAATTTTTGGACAATTTTTCGCACATACAAACGAAATGCTACAGTGGCGCAATGATTACGAAGTGACATCATACTCCCAAATTCACTATAACAATTTCAACATCTAAACAAGGCCTATAGTATCTTTGCGAATGAGAGTGTGGATGACACGGCAGCAAGTGCGAGAAATGGTGTAACCAAAGTGCGCTTTATGAAACTTCTCCGTGTGGATTGGTTGATTGTTTTGTACTTTTGTACGAGTGCACTTGGGGTCCAAATCCAATCTATGATAGACGGTGGTCTGCACTTTAATACCAAGAACATCATTGTACCATGATCGGTAAAGGCATAACCTTTCTGTAAAAAGTGTGGCCTGGCCGTATATCGTCATGTTCATGTCATTTACTATAACAATTAGGGCAGTTGATTAGGTCGTCAAATGCAACTTGATTAGTATGGCGTATGCAAAAGTAGGTGCTTCGTATTTTCGAGTTAAGCAACTGGTTGTGGCTTGACAAAGTCCACGGCAACTGGTTGTAGTCTCACAAATACTAGAATGGAAGTTTCAGAACAAGCTGTTCCCAACTTGACAAGACATTACACAAGCCATTTTTTTTTAAAAAAAAACACATTCTCCTTTAGAAGTGCTAGCCAATTAGATCTTACAAGCATAGATCATGCTCTTTAAGCAAGTAAACTTCAAATTTTTTGTTTGATTTATTGGGGTTCCTCCTAAAAGAAGAATCCCCTCCAAAAATTAGCGTATGCTGCTATTTGCGGCGCACACACGGTATTCTTTAGTAAAAGGCGAAAGAATAGTTCGCTATGTGTGCACCGCGCAGCTGCGTGCTTCAGCAAGGTAGCCCTGGCCCTGCTTATATGCCTTACCCCCGGCTCGCACCGCGCACAGCTGAGCAGTATGGTACTAATTCCCGTATCGCACGCACGCGTTCCGCCGCGCACACGCGCTGGCGCGCTGCTGCGTTATCAAACTTGGGCCACTTCTGCGCTACCAAATACTCGGGCCGCCAGAGTCCAACAAGGCCGTCACCAACCACTACTGGGCCGAGCCCGCCGAGGACTAGCACAAGCGTTTTTACACAGCGCGTCCCCCTTGCCGTCTAACATTTGCCAGGACTGGTCCCACTTGCAGTCTAAGGGCAGCTACAAGCTCCTACTCCGAAAAATCCCCATCACGACACGACCACCGCCCACAGTGAAGACGTGAAACCAGCCATGGCCCTCGCCCTCGCCACCACGACCCCACTCGCGCACCTCGCCCTCGCCCCGCCCCCGATCTCCGGCTCCCAGTCCTCGCTGCTGCTCCTCCCGCGCCGCCCGTCGCTCGCCCCCGTCTCCCTCTCCCTCCGCTCCCGCCTCACCGCGGCCGTCGCGACCAAGGAACCCGAGCTCGGCGGCGGCGGATCGGAGGGCGGAGACGGTGCAGGAGGTAGCAGCGGCGGCGGCGACAGCGACCCGAGGGAAGGAGGCCCGGAAGGGGAAGGGGACGGTGAGGAAGAGAAGATGGGGCAGGGGCTATCCATGTCGCAGAAGCTCACTCTCGCCTACGCCGCGCTCGTAGGAGGTAATGCTTTTCCCCAGAGCGATCCTTTACAATTTGCAAATGACCTGGATTGGGTGTGAAGCCTATGCCTTCTTATGCGAATTGGGATCAGTTACAAATCACTACGAACTGATCTGTTCCTGAAACTGTTCTTTCTTAGCTAAGTAGCATTGAGGGTTGACTTGAGGGGAAGGGCTGGTCGATCCTGTAGTGTCCTGCGTTTGTTCTCCAGTGCCTTTATTATCTTCCTCCATTTTACTACTATCAGGTTCTTAGTTGTTTTCACTTTCCAGCTATCAGCATTGTCTATGGGATGGTAATGAGTCAGAATTATGCACCTTACTGTTGTGATGTCAATGAAAAATAGCACCTGAAAGTGGTGACAATTCACCAGCGTTACTACATGCACTCTGTATTCTGCATAGTGCAATGTTGCTGCCCCATTAGATGGAGATGACACATGTGCACAATTAAATACTGTTGCCCCTGAGAGTCGCTTAGGATCTGTTTAATGGCATTGGCATTGGTTGCAATTTAGGTAGGACAAACCAGAATGAAGATGAAATTGTTACGTTCTGGCAAATATAGAAGTAACTTACCTATCTGTGTAGAATGCTCTGCTTGCTTATTATCTAACATTCTAACTCCATTAATAGTTTTAGGCAAATGATATATTGTTATAATATTGCTCCTAGCATGAAGGATATATCATGAGCATCCAAACAAGCTAGAAATGGTTGACTTAATTCTCAACGAAATGATTCATTTCAATTATATAGCTGTCAGTGGTATTTCTATATGGTGCCTTTGATAGTTGGTGTTCCTTATTGTGTTTATTGATTATTGAAGTTAGCAGAAAGTTAGGGATTACTGGCATAACTGCAGCTCCGCCGATCAAGTCCTGCAATGTCTGCTTATCTATTTTAGATTCAAAACACAAAGCAATGTCCTTATTATCGCTCTCCATTTGACTAGTATAACCTATTTAGTAGTTTTGCACCACTTTTCGGTTCTCGTCGTTGCCCTTGAGATACTGATGAGTCAGAATTGTCTATTCCAGTGTGGTGTTATCTAGAAATGATAGTAATTGAATTCTATAGAAATTGGTGATAACTCACCAGTCTTATTTCATGCGCTGTCTTCTGTGTACTG
Organism: Echinochloa crus-galli; assembly: GCA_900205405.1. Taxonomy (NCBI): domain Eukaryota; kingdom Viridiplantae; phylum Streptophyta; class Magnoliopsida; order Poales; family Poaceae; genus Echinochloa; species Echinochloa crus-galli. Next base: position 934,853 of record OAMR01000238.1, on the reverse strand, counting down.
CACTGTTGGCCATGGCTGCATTAGATGGAGATTCTTGGCTTGATAGTGTACAAATGAAATCAGAATGAAGATGACATTGGGATGGTTGGCAAACATAGAAGTGTATCACATCTCTGTGTGCTACAGAATGCTCTTTCTGCTTATTATCTAATTCCATTAATGGCCTAAGGAAAATAACAATGGTATGATGTTGCTCGTAATATGAATTGAAAGGTACAAACTAGAAATGGTTGACTTGATTCGACAAAGAAGTGTTCTAATGCCTTAATATAGCCGCTGGTGGCCTTTCTGTTTGGTGCCTCTGACACCTGGGATTCCTTTCTCCATGTTTATCATGCTTGTTAAAGTTAGCAGAATGTTATGGGTTCCTGGCATAACCTCAACTCCTCCAATTGAGTTCTGCGATGTCTACTTATCTGTTTTAGATGCATTTGTTACTGCGTTATGCCTGAATATATCTTGAGATGAAAAATTTTAAGATGCTGACTGTTCTGCCAAAGGGCAAGGAGCTGATTGCCGTGCCTTAATATCTGTAGCTGGTGGTATGATGGGATATATGAAGAGTGGAAGCCAGAAATCCTTGGCAGCAGGAGGCATATCAGCCCTCATTCTGTACTTCGTCCACACTCAACTCCCAGTCAGGCCTGTCTTTGCGTCATCAATTGGTTTAGGTACGCAAAATCTTTTTCTGGTCATTTGGTCCTTTTCTTCGCTTGGCAGTTTTAACAACCTGGATTCTTCACTGACACCATTTTGATTTGGTGTTCTAGGTATATCCGCCGCTCTACTGTCAGTGATGGGGTCTCGCTTCAAGAAGTCCGGGAAGATATTCCCAGCTGGTGTCGTGTCCCTTGTATCCCTGGTCATGGTCGGAGGCTACTTCCATGGGATCTTGCGTAGCTCCCATTGATACAATCCGCTGCACTCCATCTGCCCTTCACATCTCCATCTTTATCTTGTTTTCTGTTTCATGCACTTTGGCACACCTTTGAGGTGTTTTTAGAATCAGAAGGAACTGTTGCACTTTGTGGTGGATGTTTTATTAGAGTACCCATTCTCATGTTTAGTTAATGTTCTGTGCCTGTGAGACAGATAGCAAATAAGCAATAAGCATGTGGGCCGGTACCGATTAAACCGTGAAAGACGAGCATGTTTAAAATCAGTTCTGGGTCTGGTACTCTGGTGAACTGGACCAGGTCATCAGAGATGCAGATTACACGTAGGCCTTGTTTACACGTTGAATTTGGGAGGTCGAATTTGGGAGTTTAATGTCACTTTGTAATCATTGTAACTGTAGCATTTTGTTTGTATTTATGAAAAATTGTTTAAAATTTGTTTAATTAGGCTCAAAATGTTTGTCTCGCAGAGCACAAGCAATTAGTTTTTGATTTCATCTGCATTTAGTACTCCATTTTGATGTGACGGAGAATCTTCTTTTTGCATAGTAAATTTGGGATTGCTTTTAGATCTAAACAAGGCCGTAGGGTGTGTTTAGTTGTAAGAAGGATGAGTAAAATTTGGTCGAAAAGTCATATCGGACACTGTAATGTACCGTAGCACTTTTCGTTTGTTTGTGATAATTGATGTCCTACCATGACCTAACTAGGCTTAAAAGATTCATCTCGTCGTGTACATTAAAATCATGTACTTAGTTTTTTTATTTACCTGTATTTAATGTTCCATGTATGAGAAGAGAGATCTGACGTGATAGGTGAATAGTGAAGTTCGGAAAGGGATTGCGAAGTTTGTGGGAACTAAATAGGGCCTTCCCTCCAAGCGAGAATTTTGGGTAGATCGCTCGAAGGCCCGGCATGAAAAACCTGGAAACTACTCCCTCCGTCCCATAATACAAGTATTTTTCGATTTTTGTAAATATATTATTTATTTTAGTATGACTTGGTTTATCATTAGATATATTTTAAGTGTAACTTATTTGTTTTATATTTTTATAATTTTTTTTTAACAAGACGGATGGTCAAATGTGACGTGTGAAAGTGAACCAATCTTATATCGCGGGATGGAGGGATTAGAAAGTGGTGACGATTCACCAGCGTGGCAGCGACCCGAGGGAAGGAGGCCCGGAAGGGGAAGGGGAAGGGGAGGGGGAGGAAGAGAAGATGGGGCAGGGGCTATCCATGTCGCAGAAGCTCACTCTCGCCTACGCCGCTCTTGTCGGAGGTAATGCTTTTCCCCAGAGTGATCCTTTACAATTTGCAAATGACCTGGATTGGGTGTGACGCCTATGTTTTCCTATACGAATTCGGATCAGTTACAATTCACTACGCTGATCTGTTCCTGAAATTGTTCTTTCTAGCTAAGTAGCACTGAGGGTTGACTTAGGGGAAGGGCTGGTCGATCCTGTAGTGTCCTGCGTTTGTTCTCCAGTGCCTTTATTATCTCCTCCATTTTACTACTATCAGGTTCTTAGTTGTTTTCACTTTCCAGCTATCAGTATTGTCTATGGGATGGTAATGAGTCAGAATTATGCACCTTACTGTTGTGCTGTCAATGAAAAATAGCACCTGAATTCCTTAGAAAGTGGTGACGATTCACCAGCGTTATTACATGCACTCTGTATTCTGCATACTGCAATGTTGCTGCCTCATTAGATGGAGATGACACATGTGCACAATTAAATACTGTTGCCCCTGAGAGTCACTTAGGATCTGTTTAATGGCATTGGCATTGGTTGCAATTTGGGTAGAACAAACCAGAATGAAGATGAAATTGTTATGTTTGGGCAAATATAGAAGTAACTTACTTATCTAACACTCTAACTCCATTAACAGTTTAAGACAAATAATATATTGTTATAATATTGCTCCTAGCATGAAGGATATATCATGAGCATCCAAACAAGCTAGAAATGGTTGAACTAATTCTCAACAAAATGATTCATTTCAATGATATAGCTGTCAGTGGTATTTCTATATGGTTCCTTTGATAGTTGGTGTCCCTTATTGTGTTTATTGATTATTGAAGTTAGCAGAAAGTTAGGGATTACTGGCATAACTGCAGCTCTGCCGATCAAGTCTTGCAATGTCTGCTTATCTATTTTAGATTCAAAACACAAAGCAGTGCCCTTATTATCGCTCTCCATTTGACCAGTATAACCTATTTAGTAGTTTTGCATCATTTTTCGGTTCTCGTTGTTGCCCTTGAGATACTGATGAGTCAGAATTGTCTGTTCCAGTGTGGTGTTATCTAGAAATGATAGTAATTGAATTCTATAGAAATTGGTGATAACTCACCAGTCTTATTTCATGCGCTGTCTTCTGTGTACTGCACTGTTGGCCATGGCTGCATTAGATGGAGATTCTTGGCTTGATAGTGTACAAATGAAATCAGAATGAAGATGACATTGGGATGGTTGGCAAACATAGAAGTGTATCACATCTCTGTGTGCTACAGAATGCTCTTTCTGCTTATTATCTAATTCCATTAATGGCCTAAGGAAAATAACAATGGTATGATGTTGCTCGTAATATGAATTGAAAGGTACAAACTAGAAATGGTTGACTTGATTCGACAAAGAAGTGTTCTAATGCCTTAATATAGCCGCTGGTGGCCTTTCTGTTTGGTGCCTCTGACACCTGGGATTCCTTTCTCCATGTTTATCATGCTTGTTAAAGTTAGCAGAATGTTATGGGTTCCTGGCATAACCTCAACTCCTCCAATTGAGTTCTGCGATGTCTACTTATCTGTTTTAGATGCATTTGTTACTGCGTTATGCCTGAATATATCTTGAGATGAAAAATTTTAAGATGCTGACTGTTCTGCCAAAGGGCAAGGAGCTGATTGCCGTGCCTTAATATCTGTAGCTGGTGGTATGATGGGATATATGAAGAGTGGAAGCCAGAAATCCTTGGCAGCAGGAGGCATATCAGCCCTCATTCTGTACTTCGTCCACACTCAACTCCCAGTCAGGCCTGTCTTTGCGTCATCAATTGGTTTAGGTACGCAAAATCTTTTTCTGGTCATTTGGTCCTTTTCTTCGCTTGGCAGTTTTAACAACCTGGATTCTTCACTGACACCATTTTGATTTGGTGTTCTAGGTATATCCGCCGCTCTACTGTCAGTGATGGGGTCTCGCTTCAAGAAGTCCGGGAAGATATTCCCAGCTGGTGTCGTGTCCCTTGTATCCCTGGTCATGGTCGGAGGCTACTTCCATGGGATCTTGCGTAGCTCCCATTGATACAATCCGCTGCACTCCATCTGCCCTTCACATCTCCATCTTTATCTTGTTTTCTGTTTCATGCACTTTGGCACACCTTTGAGGTGTTTTTAGAATCAGAAGGAACTGTTGCACTTTGTGGTGGATGTTTTATTAGAGTACCCATTCTCATGTTTAGTTAATGTTCTGTGCCTGTGAGACAGATAGCAAATAAGCAATAAGCATGTGGGCCGGTACCGATTAAACCGTGAAAGACGAGCATGTTTAAAATCAGTTCTGGGTCTGGTACTCTGGTGAACTGGACCAGGTCATCAGAGATGCAGATTACACGTAGGCCTTGTTTACACGTTGAATTTGGGAGGTCGAATTTGGGAGTTTAATGTCACTTTGTAATCATTGTAACTGTAGCATTTTGTTTGTATTTATGAAAAATTGTTTAAAATTTGTTTAATTAGGCTCAAAATGTTTGTCTCGCAGAGCACAAGCAATTAGTTTTTGATTTCATCTGCATTTAGTACTCCATTTTGATGTGACGGAGAATCTTCTTTTTGCATAGTAAATTTGGGATTGCTTTTAGATCTAAACAAGGCCGTAGGGTGTGTTTAGTTGTAAGAAGGATGAGTAAAATTTGGTCGAAAAGTCATATCGGACACTGTAATGTACCGTAGCACTTTTCGTTTGTTTGTGATAATTGATGTCCTACCATGACCTAACTAGGCTTAAAAGATTCATCTCGTCGTGTACATTAAAATCATGTACTTAGTTTTTTTATTTACCTGTATTTAATGTTCCATGTATGAGAAGAGAGATCTGACGTGATAGGTGAATAGTGAAGTTCGGAAAGGGATTGCGAAGTTTGTGGGAACTAAATAGGGCCTTCCCTCCAAGCGAGAATTTTGGGTAGATCGCTCGAAGGCCCGGCATGAAAAACCTGGAAACTACTCCCTCCGTCCCATAATACAAGTATTTTTCGATTTTTGTAAATATATTATTTATTTTAGTATGACTTGGTTTATCATTAGATATATTTTAAGTGTAACTTATTTGTTTTATATTTTTATAATTTTTTTTTAACAAGACGGATGGTCAAATGTGACGTGTGAAAGTGAACCAATCTTATATCGCGGGATGGAGGGAGCACGAGCCCCCCGCATATACAGTTAAATAGATAGATTTAATGGGCCCCATGCTGCTCGGCCTCTTAAGGCGGCCTTCTACAACTGCATACCTTCTATTCCATCATCTTGGGGACATGCCCTGTTCCCCCAAATCTCCCATCTTCTGCAAACGCAAGGAACGCAAACCCTACCGCGCCACGCCATCACGGCGCCGCCGGTTTCCTCTCCTCCACCGGCGCGTGGCGACTAGCAAGCCAGGCGCGAGCGGGATGGGGGAGGAGGTGGCGCGACCTGCGCCCACGGCGGAAAGCACCGAGGACGCCCCGGCGCTCCCGACGGAGGTCATCACGGAGATCTTCGCCCGGCTGCCAGCGAAGTCGGTGGGGCGCTATAGAAATTGGTGATAACTCACCAGTCTTATTTCATGCGCTGTCTTCTGTGTACTGCACTGTTGGCCATGGCTGCATTAGATGGAGATTCTTGGCTTGATAGTGTACAAATGAAATCAGAATGAAGATGACATTGGGATGGTTGGCAAACATAGAAGTGTATCACATCTCTGTGTGCTACAGAATGCTCTTTCTGCTTATTATCTAATTCCATTAATGGCCTAAGGAAAATAACAATGGTATGATGTTGCTCGTAATATGAATTGAAAGGTACAAACTAGAAATGGTTGACTTGATTCGACAAAGAAGTGTTCTAATGCCTTAATATAGCCGCTGGTGGCCTTTCTGTTTGGTGCCTCTGACACCTGGGATTCCTTTCTCCATGTTTATCGTGCTTGCTGAAGTTAGCAGAATGTTATGGGTTCCTGGCATAGCCTCAACTCCTCCAATTGAGTTCTGCGATGTCTACTTATCTGTTTTAGATGCATTTGTTACTGCATTATGCGTGAATATATCTTGAGATTAAAATTTTTAAGATGCTGGCTGTTCTGCCAAAGGGCAAGGAGCTGATTGCCGTGCCTTTGATATCTGTAGCTGGTGGTATGATGGGATATATGAAGAGTGGAAGCCAGAAATCCTTGGCAGCAGGAGGCATATCAGCCCTCATTCTGTACTTCGTCCACACTCAACTCCCAGTCAGGCCTGTCTTTGCGTCATCAATTGGTTTAGGTACGCAAAATCTTTTTCTGGTCATTTGGTCCTTTTCTTCGCTTGGCAGTTTTAACAACCTGGATTCTTCACTGACACCATTTTGATTTGGTGTTCTAGGTATATCCGCCGCTCTACTGTCAGTGATGGGGTCTCGCTTCAAGAAGTCCGGGAAGATATTCCCAGCTGGTGTCGTGTCCCTTGTATCCCTGGTCATGGTCGGAGGCTACTTCCATGGGATCTTGCGTAGCTCCCATTGATACAATCCGCTGCACTCCATCTGCCCTTCACATCTCCATCTTTATCTTGTTTTCTGTTTCATGCACTTTGGCACACCTTTGAGGTGTTTTTAGAATCAGAAGGAACTGTTGCACTTTGTGGTGGATGTTTTATTAGAGTACCCATTCTCATGTTTAGTTAATGTTCTGTGCCTGTGAGACAGATAGCAAATAAGCAATAAGCATGTGGGCCGGTACCGATTAAACCGTGAAAGACGAGCATGTTTAAAATCAGTTCTGGGTCTGGTACTCTGGTGAACTGGACCAGGTCATCAGAGATGCAGATTACACGTAGGCCTTGTTTACACGTTGAATTTGGGAGGTCGAATTTGGGAGTTTAATGTCACTTTGTAATCATTGTAACTGTAGCATTTTGTTTGTATTTATGAAAAATTGTTTAAAATTTGTTTAATTAGGCTCAAAATGTTTGTCTCGCAGAGCACAAGCAATTAGTTTTTGATTTCATCTGCATTTAGTACTCCATTTTGATGTGACGGAGAATCTTCTTTTTGCATAGTAAATTTGGGATTGCTTTTAGATCTAAACAAGGCCGTAGGGTGTGTTTAGTTGTAAGAAGGATGAGTAAAATTTGGTCGAAAAGTCATATCGGACACTGTAATGTACCGTAGCACTTTTCGTTTGTTTGTGATAATTGATGTCCTACCATGACCTAACTAGGCTTAAAAGATTCATCTCGTCGTGTACATTAAAATCATGTACTTAGTTTTTTTATTTACCTGTATTTAATGTTCCATGTATGAGAAGAGAGATCTGACGTGATAGGTGAATAGTGAAGTTCGGAAAGGGATTGCGAAGTTTGTGGGAACTAAATAGGGCCTTCCCTCCAAGCGAGAATTTTGGGTAGATCGCTCGAAGGCCCGGCATGAAAAACCTGGAAACTACTCCCTCCGTCCCATAATACAAGTATTTTTCGATTTTTGTAAATATATTATTTATTTTAGTATGACTTGGTTTATCATTAGATATATTTTAAGTGTAACTTATTTGTTTTATATTTTTATAATTTTTTTTTAACAAGACGGATGGTCAAATGTGACGTGTGAAAGTGAACCAATCTTATATCGCGGGATGGAGGGAGCACGAGCCCCCCGCATATACAGTTAAATAGATAGATTTAATGGGCCCCATGCTGCTCGGCCTCTTAAGGCGGCCTTCTACAACTGCATACCTTCTATTCCATCATCTTGGGGACATGCCCTGTTCCCCCAAATCTCCCATCTTCTGCAAACGCAAGGAACGCAAACCCTACCGCGCCACGCCATCACGGCGCCGCCGGTTTCCTCTCCTCCACCGGCGCGTGGCGACTAGCAAGCCAGGCGCGAGCGGGATGGGGGAGGAGGTGGCGCGACCTGCGCCCACGGCGGAAAGCACCGAGGACGCCCCGGCGCTCCCGACGGAGGTCATCACGGAGATCTTCGCCCGGCTGCCAGCGAAGTCGGTGGGGCGATTCCGCTGCGTCTCCCGCGCGTGGTGCGCCATGCTCTCGACGGCCTACTTCGTCGACCTCCACGTGCGGTGCGCCAACCGGCCGGACCACCCCAGGCTGCTCCTCACAGCCGTAGGGTCCGACTACGACTACCATCTCCACTCGTGGCGGCCCGGTGGCGCGGCCGAGAAGCTCATGCCCGACGATTTCTCGGATGGGACGATGATGCCTGTAACTAGGCCCTGCCGTGGCCTTGTCCTCGTCCGCGACGCCGGCTACGGTGGGTATTTCGTCTGCAACCCTTCCAGAGGTGATGTAATGGCTCTCCCAGATAGCGAGGCGCCCATGAAGATGACTCTGCGGAGTAAATTGTTTCAGCACCATCCGCCACCGTTGTTCTTTGAGGCGTCTTACGGTCTTGGTTACTGCACAGTGAGGAAGGAATTTAAGGTGGTGAGATTGTTCTGCGACCCTGAGTTTGAAACTGGCATAGCGAAGTCCACAAACTGCGAGGTGTTTGTCCTTGACAGGCCTTCATACTGGAGGCCAACTGTTGAACAGCCTCCCATGCATTGGGTGGAGGAGAAGAAGCCAGCCGTTTTCTTAAACGGGAACCTGCACTTCCTTTGCCATGATGGTGGCATCGTCACTTTCAGTATCAGTGATGAGACCTTTGGTTCATTACCACCGCCGTCAGATTTTGAAGATGCAGCATCTGTGCTGACAGAGCTGGATGGGTGCTTATGCTTTTGCTATGGAAAACCAGATAGTGAAGACCTTTATCTTGTATTTGTGCTAAGAGATTACAAGGAGGCCCGGTGGGAGATGTTGTGTTGCATTGATCGAACAACTTGGCCAGAATCTGAGCGCATGCTGCTGAAGTCACTCTGGATGGCCCCACTAGGCATATGCTACTCAGATGGTGGACACAAGATCATGTTTGGGACAGGTGCTTGCAAGGTGTTTGCAGTAGACATTGATGGAAATGCCCCACAAATTTTATTCACACCAGATGACACCATAGTTGGCAGTTGTGAGGATGACAATATCCCAGCACTAGGTCTGTATGAGGAGAGTCTTGTCCCTGTTGGCCGCACAGTTGCAGAGATTATTTCCTCATCACCAACAGCTGAAGCTTGGTTTGACGTCCTCAAGTGGCTACCGGCACGCTATGTTTCAGAGCTGAGCTTGGTCTGCAGGGAGTGGCGTGCAATGATCATGACAGATCACTTTATAAAATCGCATGTTATTCATGCAAACCTGAATAAGAGCCCCCGGATCATGTTCATCATGGATCCGCGCTTTGGTCACTATTGGGATCTGGAGGAATTTACTGATGGACATGGACCACACTTGATTGCCGATCTTGTATGTTCTCAGCCTGTCCACGGCCTTAATGTTGGGAGCTGTGCTTTCTGGGACTTCATATGCAATCCTGCCATTGGGTACTGTAATTACATAGCTTTTGACGACAACAATTACACCTTCTTTGCTGGCCGCATTGGGTTGGGATACGACTCGGAGATTGACAAGCATGTTGTGGTGCATGTTACCTACAAAGAGAAGAACCTGGAAACAAGGTATTATGAGCTGCAGTGCAAAATGCGATATGTGAATCAAGAGCTATGGCGTCCACTAGACCCTCCTCCTAGACCAGTAGCTTCCATGCCACCCACATTCATCAATGGCAAGATCTACTGGATGGTAGAGCCAAATCTTGGACCAGTTTCTGCAACATGCGAACTCGTGGCGTTTGATGTCCAGACACAGGAATTTGAAGTCTTGCAAGGTCCACCATGCAGCCATGACTCTGGGAATATGACCATCCTCCAGCTTCAGGATGCACTTTGTGTGGCTTATTCAGATGGAAGTGTGAATACAATTGATGTATGGATGATACAAGATTGTGGCCTCTGGTTTGTGAAGTATCATATAAAGCTCGAGAAGTTCTTGCCAGATTACTTGTCAGAGAACACCACACCATTGGCTGTTGATCCAAAGGATGGGCGGATTTTGCTGAATGGTGGTTGGTCATTGGGCTACTATGACCCTAAGACAGCAGAAATTGAAACCATCTACACTGAGAACATCCCAGAGCATGGCTTGAAGTTCTGTCCTATTATCTGCCATGAAAGTTTGGTCTGGCCATATAGCCTGCTCTAATCTGGGGTAGGTATTTGTAAGTACTTCTTAACTGCTTTAGCTTTTTTTCTTTTTGAAGAAATTCACCGTCATCAATGAGTTGCGCAACTTTAGTTGCATGAATTCTTACGTTATTATGGTCTTGGAGTTTTCTAAGCATCTCTGCACATAACTTTGACTTTCTTGGAAATGATAGCATAAAGACTTAACTTCTGCATCCATAGATTAACTCAGAGGATGGCATTGATTAGGTTTGTCATGAAACCTGTCTTCTTTGTATTGCATAGTATGAAAGAAATATTCAATGTCCGAGTTTTTATGAGCACTGGTTACTCAAATACTGCAGATTGTTAAAGCAAACAAGCAAAGGATAAATCATTTGCAGTCAGCATTTATACGATAAAATTTCATGAGTCTGGCAGTATGTCTACAACACGGCATATACAACAAGCACAAAACAATACCACATTATGTTCTGAGGATCTGAATTGAAACCTCTGATAATGTTGAAAACGGTTAATTGAAGGACCTGAGCTTTGGGTAGTAGTTGAGCCAAAGGTCTCTATTGGCAAAGTTGAAATTGTTTTCTTAATGGTCGCCTGCATCATCAATGCCCATACTGGGTTTAACCAATAATTTTTCTTCTTTCGAACCTACTTTCAGTTTGTCCTATTTACATTTGCCCTTCATGTGTCTATCTGCGAATGGAGCCAGTTTTTCTTTGTATACCTGCAAGGAAGTATAATTCCGTAGGTTCATGACATTTTTCTTTCGTGGACAATACTTATCAATATTATTACTAGTCCAGACTGTATTCATCCCTTCATTTCCAAATTCTAATTCACTGCATCCTGTTATTTGTATGGTGCAGAAAGGGTTGACAAAGCACTGCCTTTTGAGACCGGTTTGACAAAGCACTGCTGTTGAAGCTCTGTAGCTCAATCTACGTCGGTGCCTCATATACCTCAATACCTGATACCTCCACATGGTTCCCATTTATCCTTGTCCAGCTTAAGCAAAAACTTGTAATAGTAGCAAGGCTAGTGTGTTTGAGTAATGCCGGTGAGATTTGCTTTTAATTCGTGCTTGGCGAAATGTTAGGATTTGCTTCACTTTAATGTCTCTGGCCTTCTAGGAATGTTTTCATGAAATGTGCTGTGAAATTAGCATATGTATCTTTTAGTTTCGAAAGTCTTATGACCGTTCAGTCTGGATACTGAGTGAACTTGCATCGGCTACCTACCCGAGCCCCGAAGCAAGGGCCTCGTGCTTGCCAGAGTTGCCGTCTGCAGGCTGCTCCGGCGGAAAGCGCAACGCAAACATGAATGGCACGGGGCCGAAAGCGCAGCCGAGATGCCTTTGCGCGGCCAAATCTCGGCATGTGTTTCGTCTCGATCGTGACTACAGCGGCACGGTGACGGAGCGAAGCAGGCTGCACTAGTTCTGGCTGGCGCGGCCGAAGTTGAACCCGCTGACCGAGTATGGGCAGATGATCGTTCCAGTGCTAGACTGGAACCGTAAATGGCAAAAGGGAACACAAAAATGCAACCCAACTCACACAAGATAGGATGATAATATAGATGGGTATATCATTACTAGACGATCATTTTAACACACATAAGAGTCAGACAGACGACCGCATGATGTACAACGACATATTCATGGCATAGCAGCTCGGTATGCGGGTAAACGACTCCACGGCAGAATAAACCAACCTAGCACATAGACAACAGAACTGCGATAATAGAGGTTCCGTCCAATTATTAGTACGGTTCTGAGCTGCTGCAACACAAGCGAACAACACATCCCTGCCTCTTCCACGACGTCAGACACTCAGCCTTCACCGTTTTGAACATCATTCACGGCTCCCTATCTTTCGAGCTACTGGGCCTTGCCCTCCGCGGTCACCTCCATCCCAGGTGATTCCATGCCCTCGGATGACTTTGCAGGGCTGTATGGAGCCTTGTTCACGATCCTGTTTCATGTGGATTATGATCATTAATCAGCTGAATTCAAAAGTCCAGAAAAAAAGGGGTATCGGAAAGTAATGTTAAACTACAGATATTTCACACACAAAAATGCTAAACTGCAGATAATGGCCAACCAAACCCGACAGTTTACCTCTGGAAGTGACATGGTTTTAGTTTGCAAGACAAACGATAAAATGAACCTTTTCAAGCAGAACAGGAGAACATACTGGAATGCCTAACTTTTCAGATTTATGTTTCCTACCAGAAAAAAAAAAGAAAGATATGACCCGAATTCATTTACATTTACTGTAGTCCGGTATCCCTATGTTCAGCAGCTAAATGTGGTATATCGATTTCATGCTATGAATACCACCTAAAACAGAAGACATCGAGGCAAAAATATGAGCTATGAAATGCACGGCCTTCCAAAAACGATCTTTGTGTATGTCCTGTTCATCCAGAGTTAACATCTATATAGTATTAGATCTCAATTTGCAGATATTCAGTGCACAAGAGTACATGACCCGAGGTGCTTCTATGTATTGTATTATGGAAGCACGCTTTCTAGTCAGACTAGCTGAATAAACTTTTTTGACATTGTATGTTTTAAAAGAATAGTCTTTTTTATTTCATGCAAGCGTCAAGCACTTGACTGAAAAAGGTGCAATCTTTCAAATACAACTGTTATGACAAAGGAATTTAGACGTGTGCTCTAACCAGAGGAAAAAAAAAGGCCCAAAACATATCGCTGAATGCTGTGGCACCACGCACGGCATTTGGAAACTTTATTAATAGTTTAAAGCTAATAATCTATAGAGGAAGGTGCCTAAGAATAAGCTTCAGAACATAATATATTCTACTGCTATCGCCCTAACCTGTCACGGCGTTTCTCGAGGAAGCGCTGAAGAGAGTGCCTCCTGGCAATGGGGAGATCTGCTCAACAGAGTAAAGTAGTTTAAAGGCACGTTACACAATATCAAGGCAAAAAAGGTATTCCATTTCTTGATTTCCCAAAAGATGTAGTGGTCTTACCGGCCTGAAGCTTGCATATTGAACTAGGGTCAGCAGCAACCTGAGGCTGCCCAGTTGCTACAGAAGTGCTCTGCAGTGATGGAGACCGTGTGAGCACGGGAGAAACTGCTGCTGGGGCAACAGTGGCTGCAGGCATAATTGGAGGCTTAACAGCAGCGGAAGCACTGCTTTTGGTGGCTGCTGCAGCCGCTGCAGCAATAAGCATGATTGCTTGAGCCTGTAAATACCAAATTAGTGTATTAGCATACGTATTGTAGCAGTTAGCCCAATAAATAACAATGTATATGTAAAAAGGTGAAGATAATGACCTTTTCTGGTGGCACTTGGTCATATACACATACTGATCCACCAAAGAAAATTGTAAGCTGTGCAGGCTTTGAGGTCGACATTGGCAACATTCCAGACCTTGAGGTAAAAAATTGCAGGATATTAAGAACACAAAGGTAACTTAAATGACATCAAATAACTGAATTAAAAGTAGAGAGATACATGACACCTCTTACTAATCATGCAGATGAGAGCATGTAATGAGCTCAACACACTGGCATGATATTGAATGTGTGCATGCGTGCGTGTTGAAAGTACGCATCCTACTTCCTAAGTGACTTGAAAATGGAAATATGGAGGTAGATCTCCAATAGAAATATGTTCCTACTTGGCCATTGAATGGATTGTCTAACAGCTGTCACTTACATGCTAGTCTGGCCAGTGACTAGGTAATCACCCTTAAGGGGCTGAGTGGTACAGATATCACACCCAGTCATAAAGCATTTAGTCAGTCACCAAGCATTTTTCATTGAATCAGGTTAATTCAAAATGAATGTGATAATAGCAGAACCATACATGAAGCTGAGCAAAACAATAAAATGCTTTCGAACAAATATGGTAAACTAAGCATGGTGCAGCTAACATATCTGTTAAAAATCCCAATTAACCACATCTAAAGAACCATCACGTTCACATGCTTGCAGCAAACAAGGAAAGTAGTATGACATGTGAGAGGAAATCTTGAGAACCAGTTGGATGTCTTGATTTGGTTGGCAGAAACTACATCCTTGGTCCCCTACCACAGGAGCTCTCTTACCACAGGCCTGTCTCCAGTTGAAGAGAGGGGTGATAGTGCAGTTAAATATTTTATTTTTCTTAAGAGACCTTTTTTTCTTTCATCTAAATTGAAGTATTATAGTGAAACTGGCTGCCTGCTAAACTCAGTTCCATCAGATCTATTCCTGTTTCCCATTTTTTAGTTTAAAGTTTATCAATTGTTAACCTGATCCTACAATTCACTTTAGAACTTCTGAAAAAGCTTAAAGAATTTCTACAACAAAAAAAACTCAACCAATGAGGGAGGAATGGTTGTTTGGATCTGTACCCTTTCAGCCAAAGTTTCTTCGCAAGGCCTAACCATAAAAAAGCTAACCATTTTGGACAAAACAAAAACTCATCTACCCAATAAAACTAAATCGGCTCACTTGAAAACTTATTAAGATTTAAGAACCTTCAGGATTGTTTTGAATATTGAGTGCCTGGGGCCAAATAAGGAAACTTTTGCCATTAAGCCAGCCATGGAAGGAGTTCTGTTTATGTGTTTCTTGAGATGGTTCTGTTTATCATTAATCAGAACAGGAACATAGAAACACGTTTATCTGTTTCTTGAGATGGAGGAATGGTTCTGTTTATCGTTCATCAGAACAGGAACATAGAAACACAAGCGAGCTTAAGGATAAGGTCTGCAAACGCCAATATACGCAGAAACTCATCAACGCCTTCCCAGCATCTGGGTGAGAGCATACGCTGCTAATCTCACACCGAAATCTATCTGGCCCGTTGCAAGGCTGCTTCCACGAATCCAGGATGAATTGTTAACAGCAGCACAGCGCCAGGAAGAGCAGTAGAACACAGGGGCCGCAGAAGCAGAACCGATACAGCGACGGAGCATTTCGGACGCGTTCCTAAATCCGCCACGGTGGCTCGGAAGGAATCGTCGCCCTGAACGCGCTTCAACCAGATTTGATTTGATTCCCCGAAAGCTACGGCCACACGCGGCACTCCCGTGATACCGCGGAAACCCAGGGTGCCCAGTGCTAAAGCGCATCAACCACCGGCAACAGAGAGAGGAAAGGGGGAAGAGGAAGGCGGGGAGGAAAGAATGAACGAACGAGAAACGAACCAAAATTTCACCAATCAAGGTGCAAGCAGCTACGAATCACTCCACGGAAACATAATCCTGGGAGAGCCCTCGCTCGATTCCGAGGGCGAGGGGCGGGGCCAGGACGGAGAGAGGCTAGTTAGTACCTGGCGCTGCCGTTGGCGAGCGAGAGGCAGAGGTCTTGGGCTTGCTGCGACTCCTGGGTCTTCTCCTCCTTCCTCTCTTCTTCCTTGCGCGCCTCCTCCTTCTCCCCCTTCTTAATGTTCCTCTCCAACAGATCCATCTCAACTACTTGCAAGCACTTCTCCCTTTCCGCGGCGTGGGGGGGGTGGGACTCGGGAAGACTCGCGAGGACTTGGAAATAAAAATGGGGAAAGCCGAGGGGGGAAGACGAGAGAAGAAAGGGAGCGCGCGGCGCGGGGTTTGTGAACAGCAAACGGCGCATGTGAATATCGTGACGGGTTTATATTTTGGAGTATCTTAACCTCCCAACTGCTGCAAAATAAATTGACTATTTATTATTCAGCTTGGCACCTTGCTTCTAATGAAAAATACACCAAAGCTCACTTTGGTGCGGTAAAACGAAAGCGTGGCTGTGAGTACTGCTGAGCAGGAGCGTTTTCGGTAATCTTTCTTTTTTTTTGCCGCTGGTGGATTAGGTTACATGTAAATTACCGACGGCAATTTTTCTACTTTTTATTAACTGCGGAGCTTTTAGTCTGTCAGATTCATTTATACTATGATGATGAAATATTGACTTGGTGTTTGTGTTGTGTGTAAATGGACTCGCCACAATTAGCGAAACTGCAGCCAATTCACCATCCACCAATCACATGAGGGCTCGTTAAGACTATCTCCAACCGGAGATGCAATGGAGACCCAAACCTATTTTTGGATCGGCACAGTGTTTTGGGTAGCCCAAAACCGCCTCCAACAGATGACCCATTCACAGGACCTATTTTGCCTGCTCCCTCCCACGCGACGCATAGATAGCTCGTCCCTGCCCCGTGACCCAAAGACGGAATCGTAGGAGTGGAGCCGGGCGCCAGCGGCTCGCGCGGAGGAGTGGAGCGGGGCGCCGGCGGCTCGCGCAGAGGGCTCTGGCGGCGGCCGGCCAAGGCAGCGCCCGAGCGGGAGGGCTCCAAGGCGGCGGCCGAGCGGGAGGCTCCGGCGCGGCGACGGCGGCTCCTCCCGAGCGGGCGACGGCGGCTCCTCTCCCCTGCTCCCTCCAATCTCCTGCGCCGGGCGGCCCGCGGCGGCAGGCGGCCAGCGTACGGAGCGGCGGCCCCGTGGTAACGGCGGAGGGCTCTGGCGGGCCCTGCGCAGAGGACTCCAGCGGCGCGGCGGCGGAGCATCGCAACGGAGGTTCCGCTCGTGCCATGGTCGAGCGAGGAGGGGGGATGGAGATGATTTGGGTCCTCTGCTGGAGTGAATGAGATTTGGGTGATGACTCTTTTTACTGTGGACGACCTATATGATGGAATGGGTCTTGTATTTGGGTGTTTGTTGTTGGAGATAGTCTAACACTCCATGCGGCCAAGCAAGAATACGTGGGTCGGACGCAAAGAGTTGTACGTGTATTTTTTTTTTTTGCGTGAAAGAATTGTACGTGTATCATTTTTTATGTGTGAAAGAGTTGTACTTGTATCATTTCCATAGCATGACAATTTGATAAACATAGTATGGCACCTGACTTTGTTTTTTCTCTACTAGTACAATGCATTTGCGATAACTATTTGTAATGGCCCGGGGAATGAGTACGGCACGTCACTACTACAATTGCAACCAAATACAAACTCGAACAGTACCAAAAAAAAACTACAGTAGGTGGCTAGCTACTGGCTAAGTGGTAAACTATGGAGTATCATTTGACAAATTGTAGCATGTACATATTCCAATGTTGCAAATAGCGGGCTATAGAATTTAGCGAAGTACTTCTAGAAAAAGCTATAAGGGCTATAGCGCAGCTATAGCGGAAGCTATAGCATTTAGCGGTATGCGAAAAACTATCAAAATATAGCCCTAAACATTACCAGTTTTATGATTTTCAGCTCATATTTCGTAAGTACATGCAAACATAAGTGAATATATAAGGAAATGAGCCACAATTCATGTCACACCCGGTTTTAAAGGCAAAACCAGATGCATCTCATATGTGCGCCAGGATCAGTTTACACACATATGGTAGACGTCACAAGTGAATATCCATAACCATGCATAACGAAAGAATATTAAAGTGCATTTATTACAATCTCAGAGTTGACACAAATGTCACAGCGGAAGACTTAAATAAACGTTCATCTAACGAAGCAAAAGTGACTCCAACTCCACAGGCATTGACTGGGGGAGACTCGCCTAGAACTCCTCAAAATCAGCAGTGAAATCCTCAAAATTCTCCCAATCTGAGCAGCATTCCGGGTGTAGTTGATGCAATAAAAGAAAGAAAGAAAACAAGCATCAGCACATAACGTACTCAGCAAATGTAATATGACATACAAGGCTGAGGCAAAAAGGTTGGCTGACCATACTGCAGTAAGCACTTTTAGTTGGTCAAGTTTTATTAAGCAACTATTTACTAGCAAATGAAAGTATATACCACCCACAAATTAATGAATGTCATATTCCCAACATATTCATATAACCACGATTTAGATCATGTTCAAGTATGATTATCATGTAAGGGTCCAGGCCGCTCTTGACCGTGAGCACGGCTGTTATAACAGTTTTACACTCTGCAGAGGTTGTACACTTTCACCATAAGCCGTGATTCCCATTGCCCGAGAGCATTGTACCCTTCCCACACCACGTGGACCGAATACTGGGTTTCACTATGAGACCTTTACAAAAGCACTCTAATAAATGATAGCCCGCTAAGGTTTCCGGTTCAGAAGCAAAGCATAACCCTCCCTAATGAGATCTGTCTCTTACCAAAGCCCACAGCTCAAAAGGACCGAGCTATACCCCGTCAACCGCCGCCCCCCATGCCCCTTCCGAGTAAAGCTACCATAAACTAGAGCACCTAATTAGTCAGTCAAAGCCAGAGCCACATGGCACTCATGGTTGTACTGTTTTCCTGGGTGGTTCTCCATGTTCCAATTAAAAAGATATGATCTTGCCAATTAATTATTTAAAAGAGTATATGGAACATAGAGTAGGGGTTCATTAACCAATCCCAGTTGAGCAAGCTAAGCATCATCTACCATCAAAATTAATTAAGTAACCCAGTTTCAGGGACAGGAAAAATATAGTGGCTAGGCAAATCCTTAAATAGGAACCCATCAAATTAAGACACATGCATGGATGGTGAAATTAATAGTTATTAGGACATTTGCATGACATAATACACTATGCAAACATTAGTGAATACATAAGAAAATGAGCCGCAATTCACAAGATATATCATAAATCGTACCTTGATGTTCATAAATCACAAGTATATAAGTTCATAAGTCAAACATAGCCATAGCGGTGTTAGCGGAGCTAAGCTATTGAATTTAGCGGCGCCATTTCATGATATAACGGAGTTAGCGGCATTAGCGATAATATTTGCAATATCGTAGCGGCAGCTGTCTCAAAAAGCTATAGCGGGTTATTTGCAACATTGACATATTCTCTTCCTTCCTTCATGATGGTAAAAAAAAATAAACCAGACGTGCAATAATAAGCATGTCAATATGGCCAGGAGAAAGAGAGTGGAACATCAGAAAAAGTAGCAGACTAAACTAAATACCTATTCAGTGAGCAAAAGTAAAAGATCATGACCTCGCATCTCATTTGTCCTAGTACTTAAAAACAAACAAACACGACTTCAAGTAATACCACTACACCAGGTCTTGCCAAAGGTGGGAATCGGTTACACACGATTCAGACGCAGTGCGCCCGTGCATCTAAAATTCACCAGAGACTATAAATAGAGGTCGTTTCTCTTTCGTTCAACCTTTCTCAAATAGGAGAAACTCGTTATAGCAAACAAGGAAAACCCCCTTTGTTTTAGTCTATTTATCTACAAAACACACACAATAATTTCTCAGGATGCATTTTTCACGGAAAAAGTGTTCCTTCATTCCCATGCATCGTGTTCTGGAGTCACAAAGCCACATCACACTTGACCCGCCTTGAAACGTGATGAGCTGCACAAAGCGATCGAAGGGGACGCGCCATGTCATCTGCCGACAAAAAGGAAAAAAAAAAGACGACCGGAAAAGGCGCAGCCTCGTTCACCCAAAATGAGCTCAAGTTGCTGTCCGGTCAGATCCCACGGTTACACGTACAGGTCACGTATTCAGGCCGGGTGGTTACTTCCCGAAATGGAGTACACGATGTGACCGCGTCTCTACCCAGCTTCTTCTGCAATGGCAGCTACTTCACGTCCAGATATACTGTACCCATTCCACCTGTTCAAGCAAGAACAGAGTAAAAGACAGGCCATCAACAGAGGAAGGAAAAGAAATTACTGTTATCTCCATATATTAGCGGATTTCCTAAAGTTAAATTGAACCACGCGCTCTGATCACGGGAGGCTTTAACCGGTGCTCAGCTCGCTGGTGCTGCAAAAGTAGCTCCGTCCAGAAATAATAAGAAACGATCAGAATAAACTAAACTCGAACAGCAAATCATTCCGGCAACCACCACCGGATCATCGATATCTCCGGTTGATGTCGTGTTCGTCAGGCCGGCATGGGCGCGCGCATGGCATTGCAGCAGGTGCGTGCAAGGTGGCGATCCATGAGCTGTCTGATTAGTTCTAACCGACAGGCGACAGCACCACCAAAGGTGAAGGAGAACCCGAGAACGAGAAGCCGCGTTCGCGCGTGGTGTTGGTGATGCGGCGGTGCTGTGTCGCCATGGCTCGCTAGCTGTTGACTCTCGCAGAAGCCGCGATGATGATGAGACAAGGCTCGATGACCTCCAGATACGATACGAGACGAGACCAAAGTCCAGGCGGCAAGTGCGCGTGCGTGCTGTGCGCGCGGCACTACTGTGAGCAGTGAGCACAACAGACAGAAAGACACCAAAGTCCAGGCGGCAAGTGCTGCTTTTGCGGATGGTGCTGATGGACAGGAGTTGACTCTGCCGCCGTCCAGCAGTATATACGGAGTATATTCCATGGTACCAGTTGGATTGGATAATACTCCCTCCGTCCCAGTATATAAGCATTTGTAGGGTTTAAAATTTGTGCCAAAATGTAAGTATTCCTACAGATAGGACAAAACTAAATGGTTGGTGGGGTAGGTGAAGAGTTGATGAGTAGTGTAAAATAAGAGGTATAGAGGTCTTTTACCTTAGTTTGAATGCTTGGAATGCTTATATTGTGGGACTGAGGGAGTATATATAGTTTTGATCGGCTGATTGTAATCGAAAAGAAAACATTTTGCTAAAAAGAAGATGCAGCACCGCGGCAGATGTTTCC
Source organism: Echinochloa crus-galli (assembly GCA_900205405.1). NCBI lineage: Eukaryota > Viridiplantae > Streptophyta > Magnoliopsida > Poales > Poaceae > Echinochloa > Echinochloa crus-galli. Next base: position 914,036 of record OAMR01000238.1, on the reverse strand, counting down.
CTGCAATTCAACTAACCGCGGTGCATGCAACTAACCCGGTTACTACTAAAATGTTGATAGGATGTGCCGTACTAATGATTAATTTTTTTAAACGGTGGTTAGCGTATGACAATTTAACAAGGTACATAATTGTAGAAAAAAGGACGCTTTCCTGACCCTGACAAAGTTGTTGAAATTGCGCCAATTCTGGGGTTAAATTAGGGTCGTCCTAGCTAGCGACTAGTAGTTGGTTTCCAGTGATTGATCATGCCAAATTTTCCAAGGATAGACGAAGTTGCCTTTATCCCTTTACGCAAGGGCGCAAGGACACCTCTCAATTCACAGTCATTAACAAGGTCAGATCAAGCATGTGGCTCCCGTTATTTATTATCGCCGGCCGGCCTTTGATTAGTGTACACTGGAGTGGACTGGACAATGGCAAAATGATAAAAGCCGGGAGTGTCCTTTAAGCTAGGTCAGTCTTTATTTTATTTTTATCCCCCCTGTTTCTAAACCTTTTACTGTAGCACGTTAGTTAAGAGTGACACCAAAGATCAAATGCGGTTAGTGGAGAAGATAAATAACACGATCACTTCACTTTTCTGGTGCGTCCAACGCACTCAAAAAATAATCTAAGACCCTACTAGCCGGTATCTTCAAGAGTTTTCTACCGGGAAAAAGTTCAAATTACTCCCCTTAAGTATAGCTAAAGTTTGGATAACCCCCTAAAGTAATTATTGGTTCAGTTTACCCCCTAAACTATGTCATTTGGTTCATTTTACCCCTTAACACAATTTGTCTTTTTTTTATTTCTCCATGCACAAGTGGAATTTAAAGTTTAACTTTTACAAAATTATAGCAGACAATATAAGACATGTTAAAAAAATATATCATAATTTTTTTGTCACTGTTTTGATAGGGTAATATATTTAATAATAAAATTATCCTTAAAATACAATATTATATAGAGAGTAGTGATGAAAAATTCGTAAAATATTTTCTAATATAGATTATGATGTTCACTACCTCCCTGCAAATTCTCAAATTAAAATTCATCTTGTGCATGGAGAAAAAAAAGAAAAATTATGTTAAAGGGTAAGTTGGACCAAATAATATAGTTTACGGGGTAAATTAAACCAAAACATAGTTTAGGGGGTTATCTGGACTTTCACTACACTTGAGGAGAGTAATTTGGATTTTTTCCTCTCTACTAAAGTAAAAAAAGAAAAGAAAAAGGGGCTGGGGTTATTGTGCCGTTTCACTAATTTCACCGTGCATTGTTTGTTCGGACTTGGTACAGCATACATTTTTTTAGATAATAGATAAATAAATTATCCGGACAGCATACAGAGATTAAAATGAACTCTAGTGTCTTGTCCACATGATGTTGTGTTTTGGGCGCAGGTACATTGTTTCCTTACAATAATGTTGTACGGAGCACTGCTACACTTGGGTTGGTCTGCCTTCAAAAAACGAATTAAGCATGTGTTTGGACTTTTGGACAGACTATTAGAAAACTCTCGATAATCCGCCGTGCGCTTGCTTTGGGTCAAAAGATTCCTCGAGGTGGTTAGGGAATAGGGACACCGGGAATCATTAGCCCCACTGCCGTCCACGCGAAGTGTACGAGCTCACAGTTGCCAAAGCTAAGATTATTTAGCTAAAGCACGCAGCTGGCCATCCCTACCTTAGCTAATAACCCAAAATTTTGTTAGCCTTCGAGATACTGTAGGTGCCTTTCTCTGCTCGCCTACTTTTAGCCGTACGATAAAATATTCGGAGCAGCTTCGCGTGCTTTTGTTGCTTGTGGATTTAGAAAATGAAATGAAATGCGGTATCCAGATCATGTAGGTATAGGTAGGGGTGGTAACGGATCATGGTCCGTTTGTTTCTTTACAATCTATCTTGGCCCTAACAAAATTTAGCTCAAAAACTAGTATTATTTTGATCCGGCCCTAATCCGACCTGATCTTTAAAATTTCTAGTACAAAAGTGAGGGCCTAATCCGGCCCGATCCTTAAAATTTCTAGTAAAATTTCTAGTGCACGATCTCATTAGGAGAGTGGCACAAGTTTAATCAAGTTGCATGCGCTCAAATGCAATGTATGCAGTTATCTAGTACCCCTCCGTAGGAGTATTGATTATCTCATACGTTAGCGGGTGCAAAAAAAAAAGCAGTATAGTTAGGGGTGGTAAAGGGCCCTCACTTTTGTACTAGAAAATTTTAAGGATCGGGCCGGATCAGGACCAGATCAAAATAATACTAGTTTTTGAGCTAAATTTTATTAGGACCAAGATAGATTGTGAAGGAACAAACGGGCCATGATCCGTTACCACCTCTAAGTACAGTAGAAACCAAAATCAAAACACAGCGTATTTCGTTGAAGCAACGGCCTTCCTGAAAATTTGTGAAGCAACGAAAACTACGCAAAAGCCCGGCCGGGGACAGAAAGGGAAAAGCGGGGGGCAACGCAGGGGCCAACGCGAAAGTGACAGGGCGCGTGGCTACGACCAAAAGAATGGACCTGTCAGGAAGCTTCCCGCGCTATACTACCTATACTGTACGCACGTGCGGGATCCCGTGCCAGCCGCATACGTTTTACTTTAAATTTCGATATACGCTTAGCTACAGGGCCCACCCACCAGTCCGCTTCGGCCTGACGGTGGACCCATGTTGTTTTCGCGATGGGAAAATTACAAAATTTTGGAGGGGTTATCCTGAAAGGGTGGGCCTATGCACACTGTACAAGCGATAAGAGGGCAGCACTAAGCTGAAGCCAGCTAGCCAGATTGCTCGGCACCAAATCTGCTAGTATCATAGATAATCAGTGCGCGAACTGTGTTAAGCAGTAGCTGAGCATGACTAGTGTTCGGGGAGGTATGCATGGAAGCAACGTATCCATCAGCATGGCCCGTCATATTCATATACACGTATTTGAAAATTTGAGTGATCAGGTCACGGCAGCCTAGAAAGCGAACGATCACGCACTGACAACAGACTCCTACACCTATACACTTTCGCCCTGTTCGTTTGGATTGTTTCCAGCGAGTCAACAGTGTTTTCTCTCAGCGAAAACCAGCGCCAGCCACCAGCCACCAACCAGCCAGCAGTGTTTTTCTCTCAGTAAAACCAGCGCCAGCCACCAGCCACCAGCCAAACAAACAAGGCGTTTGGGTCGCATTGCAAGAATTAGTTTAACCGCGGTTTTTCAATTCCTCCGTGGCTTGCCATTAATTAACACGCTGGAGGCTGGACGACGCACAGTACTGCAGTGCTCATGCACTGTTCATTATGCGGGTATGCGATCTCTGGATAGAGTAGATCAACCAGAATGATGCGGCCGGCCGTGCCGGGCGACGTTAATGTGCTTACTGCACCTGATTTTTTTTTTGTTTTTTTGAAATACTTACTGCACCTGTTTTCTTTTTGAAATACTGCACGTGCTATCGTCATTCCCTAGTCTGACTCTGGCGGATCCTGCTGCTCTCGAGTACTGCTACGTACGCGTATCATCATAAAAACTTCACACTGTATCGAAGGGTGTACTAATACATATTTATTTGAAGATTAATTAGTCCCGGCCCATGTGGAAAACATGGCCTAGCCAGGGGGACGAGCGCGAGCCAAGGCGCCGGCAGTCCGTGCCGTGCGTACGGCTGCTGGCGCCACTTATAATTTGCTTTGCCGCCGCGCATGCAAAAGCAAATTTGAAATTCCATTCGAGAGATGCTCGAGCGAGGAACACAAGAGCGGTAGGGCACGCGTACCCGACGGGCATGCATGGACCTTGCCGCACACACGGGATGAACCGTGGCAACAGTGATCGAGAACGAACAACGCTGACGGCAGCGACCGGTGTTTGCTGTGTCCTCGCAGAAGAAACGCCGCGAGCAGTGTACGTACGCAAGCAAAAGGGATGGTATGTACACGCGAGCTATGTACGTACTATTCCACGGTCTGCATTCGCATGTACGTACGTGCAGGGATCGATGAGACGTCGCGCGCGTCGCTGCAGTCCCGTACTATACGCCGGTGCACGCACTGCCGTGCCTAGCTGTGATCGGGCTTGTTCGTTTGTGATCGATCACAAGCGCGCTGTTGTCATAATGCTATGGCATCAAACTTTTCTGTCCGAGGCCTTGTTTAGATGCAAATTTGGTGGTGCAAATTTGGAAGTATGAGGTCACGTCGTAATTATTGCGTCACTGTAGCATTTCATTTGTATGTGTGAAAAATTAGCCAAAAACTTATTAATTAGCCTCAAAATGTTCGTCTCGTAGAGTACAACAAAACTGTGCACTTAGTTTTTGATTTCATCTACATTTAATACTCCATGCATGTTATGACATTTTGATGTGATGGGAATCTTCTTTTTCATAGTGAATTTGGGGTGGCCTTAACTAGTAGAAGATACTCCGTATATCCGATGTGATATATCTTCAGCAACTCGCGAGCTGTGTCGGTCCAGCAACCGGCGTCCTTCGGCCCTCAAAGAAATGAAGAGATTCCTGAGCAATAATATTCTCAACGTGAGCGTTTGCTTGCCTTGCCGGCTACAGTCGTACAGCTCCTACTGCAGCCGCAGGAATCTTATCTTTGACTTCCCGCGTGGTAAAATTAAGGTCTCCTCAGCCTTTCCCGCGTGGTAAACGTGAGCGCTACATGACTTCTGCTAACTCGCTCGGCTACATGACTTCTTCTAGGCATGCATACATCCACTCGGAAGATTCCGAGGGTCAGAGGGCGGGGCTATCGTTCATCGTAGACGAAAGAGTGTCCCTCTGTAAAAACTGAAAAGATGTATCTCGGTGACTCGTGTATAGTAGTCATGCCGTGCAAAACAGCCACGAAACTGCCGCGGTAAGTAATCGGGCACTTGTCAAGCTAATCAATGAAGCTAAGCTAGTTAGCGGAGATAACAAACCTGTGGCCTCTGCAGTTTACACGTGTGCAAGGTAAAGGGAGACTATGAGATGTTGTTTGCACAACTGCAGAAGCGAGAGAGGGCAGCAGCTGGCTTCTGAAGCCGCATCTATTTCTTCGCAGGTACGACAGGTAGATTTTTTTTTTGTTCGAAAAGAACAGGTAGTCACACAATACGCAAGCTGTTTTGAGCAGCAGCTGAGCTTTACTAGTTGTTGTCGCTCTTTGGGAGGTCCAGCAATAACGGATCCATCAAGCATGGCTGTCATGTTTGAAAATTGGACGCGTTCCACGTCAGACGGCAACTGAGAAAGCAACAACAGAGTCCTACTCATACTACCGCTATATACTACGGAGTACACTGTATTTTTTGGGCACTTCGGGAAATCAAAATCGATTTCTTTTCCTGTGGTCTGGCATCATCAACGATCCAACATGCCGTATTTGCTCAGTGGGAGTGGTCCTGCAGTGACACGTGTTATTATTCCCTTGTGTCCTGGTCGGTTTGCATCAGTGATGCCGGCGTGCGTCAACTGTCATCCCGTTTCTGCAGCAGCTCTGCAGTGTAAACCTCGCACAGTGCCGGCACTGCCTGCCTGCAGATCGTGATCCATCCCTGACCGATCGACCACGGAAAAGAGTACTCAAGACTCAAGACAGTCAATTGATGATGAATCGGGTCGGCTGTTCACGCTAAGATTCCTCTCACGCGAAAAACATGGCCGGCCTAGGGTCGATAGCGAGGGGATGGGAGCAGGGCAGGGCAACGAACCAATTGAAGGCGGTGTCAGTCCGTGCTTTGGCACTTTGCTTTGCCCCTTCGCAAAAGCAAATTCGACAGATCGAGACCATCAGATGCACGGCGATGCGATGGAGCAAGGAGATGACCATGACCTAGTACTCGCTGGCATCGGCGGCAGAGAGCCACGAGAAAATGTACGTGTGGTCGGTCTCTGTCGTGCCGGATCCGTGTGTCCCGTCCGATCCGAAACGATCGGTACGGGGCTCGGGGCATGGATGGGGCTTGCCGCACGGAGCACGGATGAGCCGTGGCTACAGGGAACGCAATGCCGACCAGTGACCAACCCAAGAATTCACGCACGCAACGCAAGCAAATCATCTCTTCTGTTGCTTTCCCTTGCTCGGTCTGCATCCGCGTGTACGTGTCCGGTGTCCAGCTAGCGATCGATTTGATTCGACGCCGCTGGCTGCAGCAACCGTGCCGTTGCCTGAACGATCTGATTCTGATCGGTACCGGCCGGTCGGCGCAGGCGCGTTCGTTTGTCGCAAGGCGCCATGAATTAATATTTGCTGGTACACAAGGCAACGTTTGGACTGAAACTTTTCCATCGCTTTTAACACAGTTTGGTGGGGTTTCATTTCATTTCACGATCGCGTTTGATGATCCTGACGAATGCAGGCACGGCCTTGGATTTGTTTGTGCCGCGCGCCTAGTGGCTACTGATGCATGTCCGGTCCCGTCAGTATGTACCTCCACATAGTCTTTTCAGTGTTCCGTTCATTGTGTTTGCGTCCAGCAGAAAACGAGTGATCTCGGCTTGTTGATCGGCTAACTTTTCGATCTTGTAGGGCACGATCGAGCTCATCCTTTAATCGTAGTAACTCAAGCCGCCGCAGGCCAATAGTGAGACCCCAGCACGCCCACGTGGCGTACTTGGGCGCTGCCGGTCGTGTCACGTTTAGGCCTTGTTCGGTTTGACGTGGATTGCCATAGATGAAGACATCGCTTGGAAACATAATAATTCCCTCCATATTTCATTTTATTCGGAAGGATTTCATGTATAAATTAATTTATTTTCCACCCCAATCATCCTCATGTGTATTGCAAGGAAATGGATTTATCCAAACAATATTACGAGGGATTGCCAAGAAATTGATATGATTGAGCTACATCTTCCGCCGTTCTAGTTTAGTTATATTAGGAAGTCACGAGAGAAATGAAATGTCAAATGTGAGAGCTTCTTCAAGCTATCCAATCGTGTCGGCTGAATTTCGTGTCCACTCATGTTACCATGCGCCTCTCAATTTCTGTGAAAAACACCGTCGTTTTTGCACATATTAACGTGCAAACAAAACATATGAGGTGCCGTCATGTTGAATTGTCTTTTAGACTTTTGCGATAGTCAAGCTATCCGGCCTTGTCATGTGTGAACATGAATGAAATTCAAAAGTTCTTCACTTTTCGGTGTAAAACCTACTACGACAAAATTGGTCGTTAATAATTTGACAAAATTTACAAAAAAAACAAGATGAAAATTGAGCTAGTGAATTTTTCTTTTCATTTTTGGAGAAAGAGGGCAGTGGCCAGTGGGGGTGGTGTGGGGGTAGTGATCTAACCAATGGGTCTTTATGTAGGACTAGAGGCTAGAATAGCCGCCTTTTATCATCACTCTAGAGACCATGTTATCTCTTATACTAGGGGCCAGAGGCTAGAATAGCCCCCGTGTCACTTGGACGCATAGGGACAAGGTTCTCTCTATGATACGCCTGGCCGATACCGCTCTCGAAATTCTAGCGAGAAACGGCACCGCGGGGGTTCGAACTGTGGTCTTGGGCTTGAAACCCAGACCTGCTGGCCAACCCGGCCCATGTTATCGCTTATACTTCTGACTGATGCCTGTCCTAAAAATTCCAGCAAGAGCCAAGAGCTAGCGGCACCGTGAGGATTCAATTTCTGTTTGTTTACTTTAGAGGTGACCAGCTTGGTTCTCCTCCCCTCCCCAACGGGTCTTTATATTCTCATGAAGCTCTTCTTTGGCTATCATTTCTTACCTTTAATTTGAATTCAAATCCATTGCCTAACATTCATGAGACTAAAATCTTCTATACAAGCAAATGATTGCAACGGAACAAGCCCATGAAGAGAAAACGCCTTGTACGTCGTGGCTCGTGGCGTCCTGAAACATATGATAGTGTAGCTAAAACACAAGCAGTGGATAACAGTAATTTTTTTAGAATAGAGAATCATACAAAACTATGTTTGTGCTCTCCACTACAGATTTCTCTCAACTCTCAGCTATGCCACATCGTGCTTACGTCATCCCACTTATCCCCGCCGCACCCCTCCTACCTTCTCCACCCGCGCCCCGCCGCCGCCTCCCCTCGCCTGCCCACCACCGCCTCCTCGCCTCTCACCCACCTCGCCGCCTCCCCACCGCACCACCCCCTCACCTTCTCCACCCAACGGGCCTCACCTCCTCCCACCCCCACTTATCTGCCTCTATAAATCGCCGGTTCGAGCCCAAGAGAGAGGGAGAACAGAGGGCGGCACGCCGGCACATGTGGGGCCGTCACACGCCGGCCATGGTGCGAGCTTCTCGCCAAGGGGGCGCGTGCCAACTCGCCCGCCTTCTACGACCTCGCCGCCGCCTGCTCCAACCCTAAGCTGCTCCAGGAGCTCTGGAAGGTGCACGACTTCGTCCTCCGCTCGCCCTTCTGCGGCGACATCCGGATGTACGCCAGGTGCGCCGCCATGCTGCACGCCCGCAAGACATTCGACAATGGGAAAATTGGATCATAGCATCAAAAGAACCAAGATTTTGATATATACCATCAAAAGATCAAAGTGTAGATTTTTACCATCAAAAGATTACACGTTACAGCTATCTACCATTCTGTTTACCCTCCGTCAGTTTTGTCCTCGCTATACATCGTCATCCCCTTCAGCTCAGACACAGCGCCAAGGATCAACGAGTCACTCAAGCTCATCCATGGTCATCGTGGCCTGGTGCCCTGGTCCCTGCGAGGGACGCGACTGGAGCAGGAGCGCGAGCACAAGGGCCGCTCGGCTGCATGCTGGGCAGCTCCGCATCAGATGGAAAGAGGAGGCAGGAGCCGCAGCATGCTAGCGCCTCGAGTGAGTTAGATGCCGTCGAATCGCAGGAGTCGGGATCTCAATTGATGCAGCAACTGCCTCCTGGCCGCGTTGCTCTGCCAACGCTCTTCGTCCCGCTCGCCAACACCACTGTTTTCACCCGCGCACGTAGCTTCTTGCTGCCTCCATGCCCGTGCTCGTGTTTCTCTTTAACTGCCATTGTGTTTGATGGGAAAGCAAAATTGAGAGCACACGAGGGGAGAGGAGGCCATGGGCGATTGGTTTTACAAGTGCTTGGTGCAAAATGCTGACCGGTGGTGATTAATTTGGCCGGCGGCTCTGTTGTCTGGGCGAGCAGAGGCAAAGAAAGCCAGAGAAGAAAGACGGCAGAGGCAAAGAAACCAGAGAAGAAAGACTGCCGTTTGAGCCGCCGTGGCCGAAACTGACGGGAGGGTAACAGAATGGTATACAGCTGTAACGTGTAATCTTTTAATGGTAAAAATCTACACTTTGATCTTTTGATGGTATATATCAAAACTTTTGGTTCTTTTAATGCTATTGATCCAATTTTCCCTTCGACAATATGCCTAACCGCGAGCACTCGGCAGCATCCCTTCCCCTACCCCGCGATCGAGCCGTTGGAATCGCGCGTCTCGAGCGGGATCCGGCGCGGCCCCGGCCCGATCCGATGCTCTCCGGCGGCGACGACGGCATCGGGATGGCGCGGCTCGCGTTGTCGCGTCTCCCCACCGCCGACGGCGAGGGCGCCGGCCCGTCCACCTCCGGGGCTGCGGACGACGACCGCTTCTCCGGCGCCGTCATCTAGAGCCTGGACTACGAGGTCATCGAGAACTTCGCGTACCGGGAGGAGCAGGTACGCGCCGCGCCCATCTGCTTCAGTTGCCCTCCTCGAGCGGTGTGGCTTTCGTGTGCGGTTAGCTTAGTTGTGGTTGTTGTCGGGTGGGTGTGCAGGCGCAGCGGAGCAAGTTCTGGGTGCCCTACTCAGACTTAGGGGCGAGGCAGGCCGAGGTTTGGCGTCGTCTGCAGCGACGTGTGGCTGAAACTGAACTGGAGCCAGCCATGGCACGAATTGGGATCGAGCTGCTGACAAGGGCGGGGACGAGCCTGAGCCCACAATAGAGAGGTCTCGCTGGGGGCATCGAGAAGAGATGGAACTAGAGATCCCGCAGAATAAGCTGCAGCAATATTGGGTACCGAAGGGAGAAGAGAAGCAACCTCGCGAGCCTGCTGATCAAAAATAGGTAACAAGCAAGCAAAATCCTACTTCCAGCAATGGATGCAAGTGTTGTGGCCTGAAGAACCATACGTCTGAGAATTGCAATCGTAGAATGCACTGTGAGTTGTGTGGATTGAACAACCATACATCATTGAATGTAAGAGAGAGCCTCTGTGGAACTGTATCCCTGAATTGTGTGCTGCACAAGTCACAAACCAAAGCTTCTTCTACATTGAATAGAATATCAACAGTAGGGCCTCCAAGGAAAAAGCCAGTACTGCTATTATCTCTGTTGTAAGTGGGTCTGTTACAGCCAAACAAATTGAGAACGAGTTCACAACTGTGATTAGTAATGAGATGTGGATATGGAGTGCTAAGAAAATCTCTGAGAACAAGTTTTCCATGAGGTTTCCCAATGCTAAAATGGTGCAAGATTGGGGGTACTTTAGACCCCTGGGCACGAGGACCGTTGAAGCTCAGATTGTGATTGATCCTTGGTCTCCTATTAAAGTAAAAGGGGAGCTGCAGCATGCTTGGTTTAAATAGTTTCAGGCATCCCATCGGATCAAAGATCTTTGAGGACAAGCCAAAGTTGGTGGGGAAAACTCTGGAAATTGATGAGAAGACAAGGTACAGGAATGATTGTGTAAGGATGATAATTGCCTGTAAGGATGTGGCTCAGGTTCCAGCAGTGGCTGAAAGTTCACTGGGTTTGTTTATCATGATTTCTTCTTTGAGAGAGAGATAGTTGCACCTGCTCAAAAACCTGTCCCGGCCTCCTGTGGAAGCTTCTAAGATAGATTATTGTGAAACATGGCGTTTAAGGTACCTGCATCACCTGCTCTTTGCACTCCCTTCTGCTTATTTAGCTAGCGTGCATTTCCACAAGGGTGGAACAACCCAACCATGCAAGTAGTGCCACCGATTTTAGGTATGGTATTGGAGAAGAGAAAAAAAAACATTTTTAAAATTCTCTGTCCTGAACATAAATTGTGCTCTAATTTTTCTATTAGTTTTAGTGATTAATTGTTATAAACTTATAATGTTGTTTTGTATCATAATATGATACAAATATTATCACTCTTTATTTTAGTGATAAAGTAGCTGTAAAATCTTTCTTATATCCCGCAGCGACGCGCGGGGAATCACCTAGTATATTAGAGATATCCCAGCCGCTGCATCGATCCATGCATGAAGCCGTTCATTATTACAACTTTAATGAATAAACTAGGAATTAAAACAACCAAAGTATCTCAAACACAAAGTTTTGTAGAGAAAAAACTAAAGGGGCTCGTATCGCCATGACTTAAGATTTGGATAACAGTAATAGCAGTGCAATTGACGATGATCTGTTCATCATGCAAGGTTAATAAAATTGCATCGTTTTCGCCCTCATGCTTATTGTGGGATCAGAGCATTAGAAACTGAATTTTAACCACACCGGCAAGTTTGTGATCAGTTCTTGCCGGTGATGACATCTCTGAACCAGTAGGCCGAACTCTTGGGGTAGCGCCTGAGTGTCTTGAAGTCCACGTAGACCAGGCCGAACCTGGACGTGTAGCCCAGCTTCCACTCGAAGTTATCCAGCAGGGACCAGGCGAAATAGCCCACGCAGTTGGCGCCTTCGTCGATCGCCTCCTTCAGCTTGGTGATGTAGCTCCGGTAATAGGCAACCCTCGTTGCGTCGTGGACGCCGTGGGCCACGGTGATATTGCCTGGGTCATCCATGCCTGTTGTCGGATCCACTCACCAGGGTTTCAGACTTTCAGTCATGTTATGACATGCTTGTTGCCAAAATTTGCAAGTACAGGTTCAGTGTCTATATATTGAAATATTGCCAAAGCTAAGCGAGTCGTCGATTTATTAGTTTTTTTTTCATTTTTCCTTTTGCACACAGGTATCAGGTAGCAATGTAGCACCGCAAGGAGGACAGGAGTCGTACCGTTTTCAGATAGGAACATTGTGGGGTTGCCATACTTCTCCTTGACGTAAGTGACAGCTTTGTATAGTCCCCACGGCACGATATAAAGCCAATCTGAATTTGCCTGAAATTAAAATTACTTGCTTCATCAGCAAAGAATATATGCCTATACAATTTGCTATGACCGCATCCACTATATAACTCAAATAGAAATAATCAATACCCTTGGTCCAATAGGCACACCATAGCGTTCATCTGCAGCATCAATAAATGCAGAGGAATTAGGAATTTGTTTCTGATAGTAAGAAAAAACTTTACTCCTTCCAAAAACAAGACAAAGTACTTTCCCAGGGTCTCAGGCAGTTGCGTTAGATGTAGTAAATGGAGAAGGAGGGGTCTTACAAACAGATTCAGCTCTCCAATCAGATGAGTAGCTAAGGAGAGTAGTTGCGTTTGGCCGCTGATCACGAACGTAATAAGCAGTGTACTGATTGACTCCAACATAGTCGATAGAGCCTTTGACTATCTTGGCCTCCTCAGCTGTGAACTTTGGAAGCCTTTCTTTCACGATTTCTTGAACTGATTTGGGATATTCACCATAGATGATTGGGTGCAGAAACCTGAAATATTCAAATCCTAGGATGTTCAGAGGTGATACAAGGTAAGATCTAAATTTCCTATGGATCAATGAAAAATTAGGACGAGTTGAAACAAAATGAGCATATGAATTTCCTAGCTGGAACTGAATGTTTGGGATGGAGGGACACAAGAAATTAACATTTCTATCCCATTGACAGCAATGCTCAAGAAGCAACGGACCAGCTAAAACTAAGAGTAACAGAACCTGAATCAAACCCAAATATACTGAAGAAAGTTCAGTAAACATAAATAAAAGTCAAAGAATATTACCATCCTACATGGAAGTCTCTTGATCTTTGAGCTGCAGCTTGGTCAGCTATTGAATTTGTAAGACCCTCATACCAGACAAAATCCAAAAGAATTCCAATCTTTCCCTTTTGTGTAGGCTGAAAAGGAAGTTTGTAAAAGGAGAATTTAGGAGTTATAAATGCTACTCCCCTGTTATAAATTTTAAGATATTTTATTTTGTTAGAACTTCTCTAAAGTTGACCAAGTTTATAAAAAAAATGCACCAATGTCTATAATATCCAATTAGTTTTATTAAATCCACTGTGAAATATGCTGTGATGGTGCATTTAGTTGATTAAGGACAAACTAAAACATCTCATATCTTGCAATGGAAGAACTATGGTTTTATATCTTTGTAATATAGAACTCAGTAATCATCAGTTCAACAAAAAAAAAAGGAGTAGAAGTTACCATGATGTGCATTAAAAAAAACTAACGCTGCATTATATACACAATTTCATTTTTTTTGTTGAAACAAGTATTATTTTTCTTAGCCTGTTTAACCTAGGCACTAGGTCAGATTGCTTAGAACTAGAAGTTATTTGTTTTTTACCTGATACTTTTGCCGGTATCTCTGAACAGCAGCAGCATGGGAAAGAATGAGGTGATGAGCAACGATGTAAGGCTCGGTAGCCGAGTTTCCAGCCTTGCATTTTGTGCACCTTCCAGGTGCGAATTTACCATCATCATATCCTAGGGCAGCAACGACCCTTGGCTCGTTAAACGTCATCCAGTTCTTTACTCTGTCACCAAATTTCTGGAAGCAGAAATCAGCATAATCGGCAAATGCTTTCCTGCATGATTCAGTGTGTTAATATGCAGGCATTATATTTGATAATTTAAATCTTCCAGTTGAATAGATGGACAGAGGCCGAGGGCAAATTCCTACTCAAACAGAATATTTATCCACTGCAGTAGTCTTCTCGATTAAGTGGTTTCCAATAGTAAATTTTTCTACCAACAGAAGCTTATTACAAAGTTTTTTACCAAAATTATTCAAAGGTTTTTACCAAATGAAAACACATGTTACACATACCATGTACTACAAATGAAACCTATGGAACCGTCAAGTTTCCACTACTACTTTGGAAACAATGTTGTATGTTGTATTCCTTGAGAAGTATACAGCCAAGTCCAGCCTAATCTGTATACTCTGGAAACCATCAAGTTCCACTTTTTTCACTCTTATGCGTTTAGTGAATAAAAAGCTGAACATACTTACACCACTTGTCTGTTCAACAGCCCTCCATATTGGACCTCTAGTGCATTGGGTAAGTCATAGTGATACAGATTAGCATAAGGTGTAATGCCTACAAAAGCAGAGTAAGTTTCAGCAGAAACTCAAAACAACTGCCAAAGTTGTGAATAAAAAACATTTATATAACACCGTAATCTATACAGTTACCTATCTTCACCATGTAGTTTATCAGCCTGTTATAGTATGCCACTCCTTTCCAATTCACTTTTCCAGTTCCATCTATAGTAACAATATCCCATCGTCACAGCTTAGTTTACTAGCACCAGGAGTAGAGAACAAGTATATCCATAAGAAAACATAACCCCAAATGAGCAGAAAGAAGGGACAATACTTGGGAATATTCTTGACCAAGAGACTGAAAATCGGTAAGCATCAAACCCCATATTTTTCATGATATTCACATCCTCCTGCATGAAAAAGAATAAGTTTAACTTCATTTTCTAATCCAGAGAGTTAGTCCTTTTCTTTGCAACCATCTGGAAAAGCTTTAGCAACTGATGACTAGTTTTTACAAACTTGTAAGCTTGAAAATAGGATCAGAATAGCACAATGGTGACATGTTTGGGGCTCTTGCTGAAGAAATATTCTATCAACTTTGTGTTATATATGGAGGAAGTTCAATTTTGTCACCTTGTAGCGATGGTACTCGTCAACAGTAACGTCCGCGGTGGCATTGTTTGCAATCTCGCCTGAAAGCAGAGCAACATTATGGCCGATCATATTGAATCATGACAAACCAATCGAGTCCATATTTTTTTTCGAGTCCATGAAAGATCTTGTATATATAATCCATGGAAGTATTTCAGAGCTGCAGCAATGATTCATCTGAATATGCTCACCGGGTATCTTGACGAAAGCGTCCCATATGCTTGGCCCGCGGCCGTCCTTGAGCGCCATGCCCTCGACCTGGTACGCCGACGCCGCCGTCCCGAACACGAAGCCCTTGGGGAAGCTCCGCCGGCTCAGCCCGCCCGTCCACCCCGCCGCCTTCTCCTGTGTAGGCTGAAAAGGAAGTTTGTAAAAGGAGAATTTAGGAGTTATAAATGCTACTCCCCTGTTATAAATTTTAAGATATTTTATTTTGTTAGAACTTCTCTAAAGTTGACCAAGTTTATAAAAAAAATGCACCAATGTCTATAATATCCAATTAGTTTTATTAAATCCACTGTGAAATATGCTGTGATGGTGCATTTAGTTGATTAAGGACAAACTAAAACATCTCATATCTTGCAATGGAAGAACTATGGTTTTATATCTTTGTAATATAGAACTCAGTAATCATCAGTTCAACAAAAAAAGGAGTACAAGTTACCATGACGTGCATTAAAAAAACCTAACGCTGCATATATACACAATTTCTTTTTTTTGTTGAAACAAGTATTATTTTTCTTAGCCTGTTTAACCTAGGCACTAGGTCAGATTGCTTAGAACTAGAAGTTACTACAATGTTTTTTACCTGATACTTTTGCCGGTATCTCTGAACAGCAGCAGCATGGGAAAGAATGAGGTGATGAGCAACGATGTAAGGCTCGGTAGCTGAGTTTCCAGCCTTGCATTTTGTGCACCTTCCAGGTGCGAATTTACCATCATCATATCCTAGGGCAGCAACGACCCTTGGCTCGTTAAACGTCATCCAGTTCTTTACTCTGTCACCAAATTTCTGGAAGCAGAAATCAGCATAATCGGCAAATGCTTTCCTGCATGATTCAGTGTGTTAATATGCAGGCATTATATTTGATCATCTAAATCTTCCAGTTGAATAGATGGACAGAGGCCGAGGGCAAATTCCTACTCAAACAGAGTATTTATCCACTGCAGTAGTCTTCTCGATCAAGTAGTTCCAATAGTAATTTTTTCTACCAACAGAAGCTTATTACTTAAAAGTTTTTTACCAAAATTATTCAAAGGTTTTTACCAAATGAAAACACATGTCACACATACCATGTACTACAAATGAAACCGTCAAGTTCCAACTACTACTTTGGAAACAATGTTGTATGGTGTATTCCTTGAGAAGTATACAGCCAAGTCCAGCCTAATCTGTATACTCTGGAAACCATCAAGTGCCACTTTTTTCACTCATACGTTTAGTGAATAAAAAGTTGAACATACTTACACCACTTGTCTGTTCAACAGCCCTCCATATTGGACCTCTAGTGCATTGGGTAAGTCATAGTGATACAGATTAGCATAAGGTGTAATGCCTATAAAAGCAGAGTAAGTTTCAGCAGAAACTCAAAACAACTGCCAAAGTTGTGAATAAAAAACATTTATATAACACCGTAATCTATATAGTTACCTATCTTCACCATGTAGTTTATCAGCCTGTTATAGTATGCCACTCCTTTCCAATTCACTTTTCCAGTTCCATCTATAATAACAATATCCCATCGTCACAGCTTAGTTTGCTAGCACCAGGAGTAGAGAACAAGTATCCATAAGAAAACATAACCCCAAATGAGCAGAAAGAAGGGACAATACTTGGGAATATTCTTGACCAAGAGATTGAAAATCGGTAAGCATCAAACCCCATATTTTTCATGATATTCACATCCTCCTACATGAAAAGAATAAGTTTAACTTCATTTTCTAATCCAGAGAGTTAGTCCTTTTCTTTGCAACCATCTGGAAAAGCTTTAGCAACTGATGACTAGTTTTTACAAACTTGTAAGCTTGAAAATAGGATCAGAATAGCACAATGGTGACATGTTTGGGGCTCTTGCTGAAGAAATATTCTATCAACTTTGTGTTATATATGGAGGAAGTTTAATTTGTCACCTTGTAGCGATGGTACTCGTCAACAGTAACGTCCGCGGTGGCATTGTTTGCAATCTCGCCTGAAAGCAGAGCAACATTATGGCCGATCATATTGAATCATGACAAACCAATCGAGTCCATATTTTTTTTCGAGTCCATGAAAGATCTTGTATATATAATCCATGGAAGTATTTCAGAGCTGCAGCAATGATTCATCTGAATATGCTCACCGGGTATCTTGACGAAAGCGTCCCATATGCTTGGCCCGCGGCCGTCCTTGAGCGCCATGCCCTCCACCTGGTACGCCGACGCCGCCGTCCCGAACACGAAGCCCTTGGGGAAGCTCCGCCGGCTCAGCCCGCCCGTCCACCCCGCCGCCTTCTCCCCAGCCTCAGCCTCCGCGTCACCGCCGCCGACACCATCGTCGTCGGATGCTCCGGCGCTAATGAAAAGCAGAAGAAGAAGCAGGGCTAGCACGCAGCATTGCACGCCGCCTCCTGGATGACTAGCATTCGGCATGATTCTGAGCCCTGTGAGGCGCGCGGTGGCGCTGGCTAAAGACAAGAAGGGCTACAGCCTACAGGGCATGGGATTGAGTGTGACACAGCGCGCGGCATGCGAGAGTTCAACCGCATTTGGCATTGGGTGGCATGTCGAGGACGGAGAGGCTTGTCGGCATCCGGCGAGAGATGGTTGTCCTAGGGCCTAGGGGACTAGGAAGTTGTACTAGTGTCTCTGTTGCACGCCGAGAGTGATGGCCGAGGACGAGCAAAATGACACGGCCAGCCCAGCGCCACCCAAACCCATCGCTGCATGCCGGGAAGCATCAGGTTAACAAATCACCTTGTCTTTCACTAACTGAAGTTTCAAAAATGAATCTTTCAAAAACTAACTGAAATTTCAGTAGCAGGCAAGTCTCGCATTCAAATCGGGCCATCGAGGAATTTTGGGCCTCACGACGATTATGGGCTAAACAACTATCGCAAAATTGGCCTGTTACGTATCGGCCCATGTATACTGTATCTCTTTTTTTTTTCTGGGTATCCAACGGCTTCCCGTCCCTCCGGCGGCGACGGCTCTCCGATGGCGGCGGATACGGGAAATCGGCTGGATGTGGGCGAGGTCCTCGCCTTCGCCGACGGATTCGCCGGCGTGCTCCGCGGCAGCGACGACGCCTACGCCAACGCGCAGGTTCTGGTGGGCGCGCGGAGGCTGCGGTCCGCCTGCCGCTCCGAGTCCGACGACCTCGAGCGGCAACTGAGAGGTCTGGTTCTCTTCTGCTCTGCTGTCATTTTTTTTTCTCTTTGTTCCGTGCAGTTCGTTGCTTCTCGTATGGTTGACACGCGTGTCTGCTCCAGTTAGAAATTTGGCGTGGAAGATTTTGGAGAAATGTTCGTTGCTATTTTTGTGCTTTAGGGTGAGTCCATGGTAGGGGCATTTTTTTTTCGAGAATACGCAGGAGAGCTGCTTTAGGGTGAGTCCATGGTTGGGGCATTTCTCTGCTAAGTGAAACAAGGCATATAATCAATTCGTTAGCGATACGATAATGTAAATCATCTCGTTTTCTTCGTTTTCTTATGAGCAAAACTAGAGTTCCAGCACTCACACACCTAAGGAT
The DNA here is from genome assembly GCA_900205405.1 of Echinochloa crus-galli. NCBI lineage: Eukaryota > Viridiplantae > Streptophyta > Magnoliopsida > Poales > Poaceae > Echinochloa > Echinochloa crus-galli. The sequence goes on along the minus strand of OAMR01000238.1, from coordinate 895,580 downwards.
TCAGCTTCGAGAAACAACTTTGTTTCCGGCGAGCAGTGCTGACCAGATGGTGGACATGATCTGTAATCTGTGGCCACCTGCCGGGCAAAGTACTCAGCTGCTCTTCAGTGGCCGTCTGCGGCGAGGAGGGGAAGGGCCAATAGAGGAGTAGTTCCTAGTTTCTTTTCGCTGCCTCCCCAAACTTTGGTTGTTTTAGTTTCTGTATAATTCCCAAAATGTAAGCCGTATCGTGTGCGTGCGCCCTGGAGGGCCCTGTTGTAAAACAACAAATTTCTTCTTCTTAATGCAAAGATACACAGCTCTCCTGCGTGTTCTCGAAAAAAAAAAAGAAACAACTTTGTTTCCACACTTGCAATGGCAACGAAACAAAGGTCAAGCTCTAGATATACCTGTCTCAGTGATCAAAGGTCAAGCTCTTGATAAAAGAATTTCTTATACTATACATGTTAGCAATGTACTATTCCGTAGTGTTTTCTCTTTTCCAAATTCCAACAGCCAGCTACCCTGTTCTGAATATTTGCTAGTTTTCTGGAGATCCAGCTCTAGATGTACCTATCTCAGTGATCGATTGCTTGGGAAGCTTACAAATTGGCAGATGGTACAGAGGAATGTAGGTACACTGTAGTAGTTTGACTTTCCAACAACATGCTAGCCTCTTCTGAATATTTTCTGGCTTTGGAAACCTGCATTCTTTATTGAGTTCAATTCACGTGGACGAACCTAAAAAATCGTGGTAGTGTATGTTCCTTTGTTTGCACTGAAAGCAGCACGTGTTTCTTAGAATTAGTGCAGCCTATATCTTCATGAAAACAGAATTAATTCTTCAGTTTACGGAACCAGTAGGGATAAAATTACCAAGAAATTGTTGGATGGCACCTGAACGTAGTGTGGAACAATAAACTTCAGAGGTAGCACATTACTGCCATCTTTATGTCATGTTCCTTTTGCATAATAGATTATCAGGAGAAAGTATGCTCCTGCAAGGAAAACATACACAAAGCAAAAGCAGAAACCATTGCTGATGACGAACTGAGCGCAATGCAAAATGAGATGGAAGAAAAATTTGAGGAAGAGAAACAGTTTCGCCAACATTTAAGATAAGTACTTGCCCCAGCATTTGTATCATCTGGAAAGTTGAATTTCTGGAACTTATAGTCTTTAAGTTACTTATATACTCTTAGCTGTCAACACAATAGTACGTGATGAGCTTGATAACCTAGACTGTCAAAGAGCTACTATAGAAGAGAGGAAGGATGCTATCAAGAAGAAGAAGAAGGACATGAAGAAGGCAGAGTAAGTTGAGAATCATTCAGTATGTTACTTATGAATTCTCTGGATGTTCGGCTTTCCAAACTGCACTCATTTTTTAAAACTGTCTGGATCCTGAAAATCTTTGGAAATCCTTTCACACAAGAGCTAGCTATATTAATAAGTAGTGTCATGCTATTGGGTGCACTAACAATAGTAGAGTTTTTTTTTTTTGCGTGTAGTAGAGAACAAATTCACTGACTTGAAATAGACATATATTACAGCAGCATTGTGGCAAACATTAAAAATAGTTGAATAGTACTTGATCCAATAAAATTGAATTATGCCTCCTAGTTCAGTTTGATTTGATCTTCAGAAGTGCTATCTCTATTGCCTCCCTGTTTTTGAACTGAAATAAGTGACTGACCACGTTTCTTCAAGCAGAAATACACTTTCCATGTGTGTCTCAGTTACAAATATCATGCCAAATTTGGAATACCAGGACAGGATTTCCAGCTGTATCCTTTCAGTTTATTACTACGTTTCCTATTCAGAGAAAAATAATCTGAATTCCTGTTACATTAAAAGCCTTTGCACTTCGTATCAGCTTCCTCGTACAGCCAACGAAAGACATGGCTTGTGAAAGTCCTTAGCTTTGATCAGATATTGTCGACAAGAATGGGAAGAAGATACAGAAGTGCGAGTTTGAGAAGACAGTGCCAGCCTTTGACATCCGCGACACACTTTGGAAGATGATTTAGGGCCTGCCGACCATCTATTTTTAGAGATCTCCTATTTTTATGGCGGTGAGAATTGTGCTAGTATATTGCGGAAGGGCTTCGGACCCCGCACCTGCACGGTTACAGACTTACAGTTTGGCGTGCTGTTTCTATAATTTAATTTTGAGTTACACTGTAATGTTTCGGATATGTTGGCAAAGATGCTTTACTTGCTCCTAGTTTGAGTTCGGAGTACTAGATCTTTGTCAGGCATTAGCTAGATGGGCCAATATTATTAACCTTTCAGACAAGTCTAGAGCTATTCCGTGCTGTGCTATACTGCTATCGACAATCGTTGCCTCCACATGATATGCTGTAAGATTCGCGGGGTGTTGCTGAATTTACATTGCTTTCTTCTATTCAGTTTTGTTTGCCCTGAAGTTTCTCCTTTGATTATATATATACAACCGGTAGGTTCTGACATCCAGATTTCATGAGAGACCATGACCATGATCATTTGCGGTTTGCACTTGCAGTAGGTTTATGAAATGCTGTGGCGAAGAGGATGATGAGTTGCTCACTTGCGGCAGGCTCGTTGGCTTGCACACTTGCAGCAGGTTTATGAAGTTCATTTTGGAAATGAGGTTTATGAAGTGCTGCTGAAGGAAAATAAGGTCCCAACTAAATCCTGTGCGCTCAATTCCAATCGGACGATCTCAGCCGATCCTCATGCAGCCGTGCGGCGATGTGCAGTGTGCCACCGACTGATCAAGCGGACCCACATGGCAGAATCAACTAGCCACCCACCAGTCTCCGAAGTCCAAAAAACCCCAGGTATCGTGTGACCCACGGACTGAGACACCCTAACCAGTAGCCAGCTCACACGCCGCCGCCGCCGCCGCCGCCGCCGCGCCGGCGACGGCGATCCCGATGGGCGCGTCGGCTTCCGTCCTCTCGCTCCCAACGGCCGCCGCGCTCCCCGCAGCCGCCGCCGCCGTCGCCGGGGCCGCAGGCTGCTTCGCGCTGGGCTACCTCCTCGCCCTCGCCCGCCTCCCGCGCCACGCGGGCCTCTCCGATGACGACTCCGAGGACGACTCGGAAGAAGATGATGACGAAAACTCCGGCCGCAGCAGTGCCGCCAAGCGAGCGGGCGGGCAGAAGAGGACCGGGCTCCGGCTGCTCTTCTGGGCGCGGAACGTGGTGACCAAGTCCGACTCCGCCAGGGAGACGGAGAGGGCCAAGGCTCAGGCCGCCGCCAGCCCCCTGGAGATCGAGAACCTCGCAGAGATTATAGAAGATTTCAAGATGGTACGGGAGACTAAGTTCATGATTTCACTATTTTTATATGTTGGACGGCACTTCACTGCAGGATGAGGGTATAATGTCGAAATTAAGTTGGTTTTTTTGCTTTGGTGGTAGGTGCTGGTCGTCAGGAATGATTTGAAGATGGGGAAGGGGAAGATCGCTGCACAATGCAGGTGAGACTTCCCTTTAACTGTAGCATCATTTCAAGATGGTTATATACCGGGAGCTCGCACAAAATGTTTGCCTAGGTTGTGCACTATATGTGGTTTTGAAAGTTGTTTGATGGACGACGGCAATTCCTCTGAAACAAAGCCTGCCTGTCTTGTCTCCAACACATGATATTTTAGAATTCATAACTGTTTGAGAGGTGCAGGTAGGATTATGATGTCCTTTGAAGCACTTATGATGAATGAAACATTGTATTACTAATAAACAAACTGTGGAACCTGTACTAACATTTTTTTGGTACAGAAATGAAATTAGTAGAACAAAGAAATTGGTCGTTGTGTATGACACATGGTGCCAGTCTCTTTGTTCTTTATATGCTGACATTTATTCAGTATTTTGAATTAGACAATAGCATTATAACCCATAATTTGGTTTATCTATATATGCTGTACTACAATACACAAAAGTGCATATTCCTTCCATCAAAAGTCAGTTAGACAGAGCGTTGGGGAGTATTTTGTGCTAGGAGACTTGGACTCATATGGTCATAACCCATTCTGTAGTTTGTTTGTCTGAAATATGACAGTTTTGCAATAATAGCTATACCATCAGTCATCCAGTACAATTTATTAACTGTATTTTGATGGCAAAATTAGGGTAACCCTTTTCTTGGTTGCTCCACATGGCAATACTTATGCTGCATCTGAAGTTTGCTGCCTTCGAGAAAGTGGAAATGGTCCAATATAATTTTTTAGTCAGTCATCTTTGGCCAGACAGCCATGTAACTTCAGTTGCCATAGAGAATGCATTGTTAATATCTATGATGCATTTCTCAATGTTTTTGAATGAATTTTCACCGTTTTCAATATTTGTGCCATTTTCACATGATATGCGCTCTGTATTTGGCTATGAAACATGTGGACATTTAACTTTGATGAATTAAATTACCAGGCAACAAAATTGATGTGATCTTTGCCCCCAGCACTTCAGACATTACCTTCAGCAGTTAAAGAGTTATCATATACGTTTCTGCCATTTGTTTCTTTGAAATGTGAGTAATGTTTGAGTATGTTGCCTTCCTCTTTCTGTTTTTGTAGCCATGCAACTCTTGGTTTGTTCAAAAGACTCCAACAGAGAGCGCCAAAATCTCTAAGAAGGTATTACTCCACAACAGTTTCATGTTGTTTGAAGCTTCTTCCAAATGTTCAATTCCATATTCCACTGAGGCAGCAAAACATATGTCAAATTTGCTTTGCTCTCTACTTTTCATTTTTTGCAGGTGGGAACGGTGTGGGCAAGTTAAAGTGGTTGTGAAAATAGAAAGCGAGGAAGATATGCTTGTTTTACAAGTAAATATTCTTTCTTCTTGCATATTGACTATATTGAAAGTGCTTTTGTGACATCCAAACATGATTAATGAGATGAGCATGAGCAGAAAATAATTCCTCGTCCTGAAATGGTTTCATCATTCTGTGAAGTGATGGCTTCATTTCCTACATATAAAACTCGACCACAGGAGATATTTTGTAAAAATGGAATTTTTTGTACTTGCATTGTCTAATCCCTTATTATTCTTTTACCTGTCACTTATGTTCCTTACTCCATAGTGTCTAATTTACCTTTTTGATGTCAGGGGAGAGCAAAGTCTTTGAATATACCAACTCACATAACCATAGATGCTGGAAGAACACAGATTGCTCCAAGTGAGTTTTTCAAGTTTTTACTTGTAACGTTCTCTTCCATCTCATTGTTTTCTATTTTTTTGAATTTTCTTTTCTCTAAACTTGAACTTTCTGTAGATTCAAGAACGGTCATGGCTATTCTTGGTAAGTTGCATTCAATTCATCTGAGTATGTTCTGCATATTCTTACTTTGTTCTTTTTGCTGATCTTACTTTTTCCACCGAGCAGGGCCTGCTGATATGGTCGATGATGTCACAGGTGGTCTGAAGCTACTGTAAACTTCACCCAGTCAGCCTTCTCAAGCACCCAATATGGGTGTTTACAGAGACGTGCTGTAGTTTTACAATCCACATTGGACTTGCACTTTCACTGATCTGCTGCTGAAGAATGAATCTTAGGACTCATTCATTGACTCAGTCTTGTTGTCTGTGGATTTATTCAAAAGGAGGTTGCTCTGTTTGTAACTTGTTTCAACGGTTATCTTTGGCGCTCTGATTTCAGTTCTTCCAGTTTTGGTTGTCGAGAACTTATGGACCATTGTTTTTTCCTGTAACATAGATAAGAAAAAGGTTCCGATATCGCCCCTTTATTGATTTTACCTATTGTGTACACAATACCGAGTTACTTAACAGAAAACTTGATTGCTGATGTGCGTGAGAAATTAGAGTTATATGTATTTCGCACCACTTATGGGCTGCAACTTTAGTGCCAGACCCACAGATTCTCGTGCACAAATGATAGGTTAATGTTGCTCTTAGCCATTGTTAGGAAAAGTGTCGCTTAAAACACTTTTTACCGTTCTATTACTTGGCTATTGCTAGATCAATGTTGCAGCCTGCAGCGCTTGCGTTGAATCAACCAATGGATTTTTCAAAAAAAAAAAAGATCAACCAATGTAAGGAACGCAAGAACAGTGACAGTGCTCCAGTTCAGAAAATGGTTTACACTAAATTTTGCACAAAGCGTCACTATCTTGCTACACAGACGTGTAAGTGCTTCATAAATAAAATCTCTGTTGTTTCCAAGTAAAGAAACGGGGAAAAGGGATCCGCGGTTTCTGTGAGAAATCTTGAGCAACTCTGACAAATAGAAAATAAACCCGATCCAGCAGTTATCGTGATTTCCGGATTTACATTTCAGACAAGACGATCTTATTGATTATGGTAACTAATTCCTTTGCCCTCGCTTTATTAATTCCTCCCGGTTCAACTGCTCTGCACCGGCTGTTCTCCCTAGCCAGGCCCCCACGCTGATCCCTCAGCAAATCACGCTCCACCCAACAACCACAACCATATCCATGCGACGCCCGATCCAGTTCCAGTACCACCCATGTGATTCAGTTTCAGTACCACCCATGGATTTGATTTTCAGATTCTGAGCATGGGCGACTGATCCGACAGAAGAGATGAGTACGACAGGTCCCCACCCATCTGATTTATCAGTCTTTTGCTTTGCAATTGTGTTGGCTTCTGAAACGTTCCTGGCTGCCTGATTGCTCTGAACTTTGGTGTAAGTTGGAGAGTGAGTTTTGTACGCTACGAACTGATGTCTGATGCAATGCAAAATGGACCAGGATTATACATGGAAATATAATTCATTGCGATTGCTAATTCTTGGACAGCCGACAAGTCAAATAGGAGTACGAACAATTGCTGCTACTGCTGGGCTCTTTGCCGGCGGGGCCTCCTGGTTCGCCACCGTCATTGCACGCAACGAACTCGCCGTCATCACCACACCGTCGCCGATGGCCGCACTCCGAGGGCGCCATTGCGGAAACCTGGTGTCAACTGCTTACTGTCATGTAATTCTCCTATATTAGGATATGACCATCTCCTGTTTTCTCCCAAAACCTGCTGAACTACTGTGCTTATAGCTCTTTTGGCTTACAAAAAGCCCTATATATGAAAATTCAGGTGGAAACACGATAAGATTTCTTCAGAGCTCAGTCTGTCAAGCAAACACGATAAGATTTCTTCACCCCCTCTTGCGTGTACACTGTCGCTATTCAACATCCGATGGGTCCGCAAGATATAGGACCACTTTTAGAATAGGATAACCTTTTTAAGAACAAATACGCACGTGACGTCCTTGCCACCAGCCAATGTTTTTTTTTACCTGGCACTAGTGCTACTCTGTATCAGAGAGACAGAGAGGAAGCCTGAATATTTGATATCAGTAACTCTAGCAGTAAAGGCTCCAATCGATACAGGGGGATAATAAATATGAAACCATGATCCAAATTGCTCCGGAAAGAAAGTATTTATTTAATGAACAGCAAGAGGAAAACCCCATATCGGCGTCGCCCCCGCGTCGCCCGCGCTAGGGCGGCTCACCCGCCGCCGCCGTCCCCGTCCCCCTCCCTCCCCTCCCTCCACCTCGCCGCCGCCGAAGGGCGCCGCCGGAAGCCCGGCGAGTCCCGGAATGGTGGCGGCGGGACGTTCCTTCCGGCGACGCCTGCGGATCTGGGCCGGCGGCGTCCATGGCGCGGATCCGGACCTGCGGCGCCCGGTGAGCTGCGCACGGCGTCCCTGACCGGCGAGCAGGCTGGTGCGGCGTGAAGTCCGCGGTCGTGAACGGCGCATGGGCGGCCATCGAGGGATGACCCCGGGAGGAGATGGCGGAGGTGGCGGCGACGGCTAGGGACAACGGCGTCTTCTGGATCTGACGTCGGCTTGGCCTCCGATGGTGACTCCTCTCCGGCAGATGCGCCTTCGGCCTTGGTGTTGGATGGGATAGCACCGGACTTTACAACTACATCTGGTGATGACATCTTCACTTTCGCCTTTACTTTCATATAGATCAAGAGACATGAAGTCACCTTGGCTTCGTTCGCGGATTCTCTTACTCGAAGACGGATTTCATCTGTAATTTATTCCTGGTGGATTATGCACGGGTACCCAGTGGCTACTTTGCAGCATAGTATCTCAGGTTACGAATTCAGATGGTCTGCCGGATTTGAAGTAATCGTGGCCGTCTAAGTGGGTCAAGGCTGGTCTATATGGAAGCATTGGCCTGGTAAGAAGGGGGAAGCAATACGAGACTTGGTCGTGGTGGTAATTGCTACTAATTCACCGGTCCGGGAAGAAATTCCTAGGTCTGACCTTAATTGGTTGAGCCTGACAGTGACCTTGTTGAAGGGATTGTTTGGATTAAGATGAATTACTCCCTCGTGAAAACATTTGATCTGGCCTTAATTGGTTGGATCATTACAATGTCGGCAGGTACACGTGTCGGTTCCTCGTTGGAGGCGTTGTATTGGGAGCCTACTTCAAAGTACAAAAGTTGCTTTGGTTTGTAATACGGATGAAGATGGAGGCGCTTGTGGTAGTTTGCTAGGTCATGGTGCTCTCTTTTTTTATTTCTTTTTTTATTTTTTCATGGGCTGTGTGCATCTTAGTTATGCAGAGGCTGGGTTGGATCTTATATAATTGTATCATCTTGATGTAATTGTCTAAAATCAATAAAGCTTCCCTTTTCCAAAGAAAAAAATGGACAGCAAGAGATTTGGAGAGATTTTATTAGAAGAGAAAGAGCAACTAACAAAATCGAAAAATAAATCCGATCAAGGATGCAGTGATCGTGGTTGCTGAAGTTACATTTTCTGACAGGAACCGATCTTTATTCTGATTTATTATGGCAACCAACTCCTTATCTTTCTTTTTTTTTCTCACTTTGATGCCTCCCAGTTCAACTACTCTGCGGCCTGCTGCCGTTCTCACCGAAGATCCTGTTGAGTATTGCAGCGAGCCTGACACCTCCTTGTGCGATTCTCTTCTGAACAACCGGCAGTGCAGAGAAGAAATAGTCATCTGCATTTTCAATTCAGGTGAATCATCACATCACATATCTTCTAAGCTCATGAAATTATTTGATCTGGTATTCAGAGCCCACTGTACCTCCTAAGATGGAGCCTTGCTCAACACCCGCGTACGCCACGTCGCACGACAGCCGCGCACTCTCCATAGCGTACCTGCATTTGCTTTCAGCGGTCAGCCGCTTCTGAAGATCGATTGGTAGGTTTACTTCTAAACAAAGTTCGATCGACTTGTTGCAGATCATGAGCTCACTTGTCAGCACAAGTCTTTGCTCGGCTAGAGCATGCCTCCCACTCCCCCTCTTCATTGGACCACGCATCCTGCACATGCCAACAACTCAATCAGTCTAGTTCCCAGCACTAAGATGGGAAAGCTGAATTGAAGCACGCTACATAGTGCCTTAGATCACTTGTACTTACAGTGATGTTCTGCATGATGACCTGTGTCATGATGCTCAGGTCATCGTTGTAGAAGTCCTTCATGGCTTTCTGGATGATGTCATCATCCCACACCTAAAACCAAGCAAAAGCGTAGGTCGAAATCTACTCCTCGGAAGATCTGATTCTGCTGCTAAAATGAAAGTCAACGTACGCGGTGAAGGTTGGTCGTCGTTGTGTTGTACCAGTGGACAACGATGGTGTTGCCGCCGTAATCGACAGTGTTGCCGCAGTGGAGTGGCTGGTGGATGTCGCCGAGGAAGTGCGCCAGGAACATCAGGCTTATGGTCGGATCAACCACTGGTGGCAGTGTCGTCCCAAGGATCAGACAGAGAAAACATACATACATATACAGTTGGTAGTCATTTACACATGATTCGTTCTACAAACGCTTACATGGAGCTGATGAGTTCATCAGGGCTGCAGTGTAGTTGTTGATTCCTCCAACCACACACATATCCTTCTGTCCTAGGGTGTTGTGGCAGTCCCCTGCTCAAAAATAGCACAAGCACCATGAGACAGCAACACAACACACTACACCAGCAAGGCTGTACAGGAATATGCCGGCGAGCTTACTGTCGTAGAAGAACTGGCAGTCGCCCGGCGTGTCGGCGAAGTGCAGAGCGCCCGACCACGGGTACCGGCGGCGCTCGTCGTCGGCCCACGAGCACGTCTCCGCGAGCACGCCGCCGGCCCACTCCGGCAGGAGGTTCGTCACCGCCGCCGAGGCCTCGCTCGTCAGAAAGCTCTGCGCACGCGGCAGTTTCAATTTCAGCTCATCAGAGATCCGATTGGCCTCTCCAATGCCGGCGGCGCCGGTACCCGACCAAGCGTCGTGTTACCTCGGCGATCTTGCAGACCATGTAGTGGCCCTCCTTCCGCCATGCGTGGGCGGCAGGAGCTCTCGCCACCGCCGTGATGAGGAGGACCTGAAGAAGCAAAACATGCCAGCCCATCTTCCTAGCAGCTATGCTATCTCGTGTCACTCTGTGTTGCAACGAAGGTTTTCTCACTTCACACTAGACTGTGCCTTGTTACTACTGCCTTTAGGCCGCGTTTAGATGTTGAAATTGGTAGGGTGAATTTGGGAGTATGATGTCACTTCGTAATCATTACGTTACTGTAGCATTTCGTTTGTATGTGCGAAAAATTGTCTAAAAATTGATTAATTAGGCTCAAAATGTTCGTATCGTAGAGTACAACGAAACTGTACAATTTGTTTTTGATTTCATCTATATTTAGTACTCCATGCATGTTATGACATTTTGATGTGATGGGGAATCTTCTTTTTCAATAGTTATATATATATATATATATATATATATATATATATATATATATATATATATATATATATATATATATATATATATATATATATATATATATATATATATATATATATATATATATATATATATATATATATATATATATATATATATATATATATATATATATATATATATATATATATATATATATATATATATATATATATATATATATATATATATATATATATATATATATATATATATATATATATATATATATATATATATATATATATATATATATATATATATATATATATATATATATATATATATATATATATATATATATATATATATATATATATATATATATATATATATATATATATATATATATATATATATATATATATATATATATATATATATATATATATATATATATATATATATATATATATATATATATATATATATATATATATATATATATATATATATATATATATATATATATATATATATATATATATATATATATATATATATATATATATATATATATATATATATATATATATATATATATATATATATATATATATATATATATATATATATATATATATATATATATATATATATATATATATATATATATATATATATATATATATATATATATATATATATATATATATATATATATATATATATATATATATATATATATTATAAACGTGGCTAGGGCTTGCACCAAGTGATCGGCAAATTAAGATAGTCGGTACAGAGACAAAGTGTGCTCAGTTCTCAACTTTTGCTAAATGAGGCATGAGTGTGTGAGGCATATTCTACAAATGCTATCGCTACAATTCGCTGTGTTCAGTTCCAAAAAGTGGATGGGAAAATTTAAGGAAAAAGTCACATCGGACACTGTAGCGTACCGTAGCACTTTTCGTTTGTTTGTGGTAAACATTGTCATACCATGGCATAATTAGACTCAAAAGATTCGTCTCGTCGTGTACATCAAAACCATGCAGTTAGTTTTTTATTTATCCATGTTTAGTGCTTCATGTATGAGGAGAGAGATTTGATATGATTTGACGTGATAGGTGAATAGTGAAGTTTGGAGAGATAATTTTTGGGAAGTTTGTGGAACTAAACACAGCCAATAATATATTCACTCCCAATAACAATTGTATCCACCACAAATTAAAGGCAAATCGATGCGGTGCATCGTTGTACACTTTATTATTCCAACAACATGAGGATTCCCTCCGATAAGTTCAAGATGCCATGGTTATACAGTTACCGCTCTACAGTTATACACGTGAGGCTCGTGTCTCATTGTCTGTCACTAGGGTTTGCACCAACTGCAATATGACAACCCATAATATAGCTAACCTAGAGATAAGTATGCTTTATTTTCCTCAGCTTTTGCTGACAGGTGACAAGAGGGTCAGAGGCGCATATATTCCTCACATGTGTGCTGCTGCTTTTCTTCGGTGGCTCTGTATAGCACTGACTGACTGACTCACACGTTCATGTCCACCACCAACCAGGCAACCACACTGATGTGATCATTCATGTGTTGAGCATGCACCAGTGTGATCCGATCCGATGACACTGCTGTCCTGACGTACAGCGTTATGGGAATGCTTTTTTTTCCCTGTTTAGTTCCCCGTCGGATCACTGAACTTCTAAAATTTTTTTCTCCAAACTTCACTTTTCACCTATTACATCAAATCTCTCTCCCCATACATAGAACACTAAACGTGGGTAAATAAAAAACTAATTGCATGGTTTTGATGTACACGACGAGACGAATCTTTTGAGCCTAGTTAGGTCATGGTAGGACAATGTTTACCACAAACAAACGAAAAGTGCTACAGTACACTACATGTCCGATGTGACTTTTTCACCCCACTTTTTACCTATTTCCATGGAACTAAACGCCCCCAACAACTCGTTACGGGAATGCGAAATGATGGCTAATTTCTGAACAAAAGGGGAGTGTACAGTAGTAGTTGGGAGGCTGCCCCGACGCGACAGCAGGCATCGCTGCTGCAGTGGTGCAGCCAACGAGCCAACGAGTGTCATTTGGCGCAGTGCTTTTAATTTGTTTCTTTTTTCGATCCTCTCTCTTCTTTTGTTTTCGTCTTTTTGAGCTTACCCTAGTTCCAAGTCATACTATGAACTCCAATATTTTAAAGATGCCGTGTAAGATAATGATAACAAAAACATGCTTAGTACTTCAACTGTTACAAATTACTATTCACTTGTTGATTTTTTTACAACATTTGAGCATTGATTTTATTCAAAAATTTAGTCTAAATATATGAAAAAAGTTATGCTAACTCTGATGATGAAATAAATTAAAAAAATAAGTGATACTTACATAATTTTTTAATAGAATAAATGATCAAACGTTTTATAAAATTTTTTAAATAAATAGTAATTTGTAATCGAGGTAATACTACTCTAAGGTCAACTAATTACTATGAGGTGTTTGCATTCTTTCAGATTTATTTGTTGACAACGAGACACTTGAAATCTAGTCTAATTTTTCGGAGATATTTAAGGGCAAGGAGCGTGTCTATATCGATAGAGGTTAGTGATTATGCGTATGCGTATTGTATTTCTAAGTGTCTGTACCTGTACGTACTCGCAAAAAATGAAGTTTCTCCTTTGGCCGGAATATAACACATCCACTGCTGTGGTGTTTGATGACACACGTACTGATGGTAGTGTGGTACCGACTTCACTTTATCCATTGCCGCACTTTCGTGACAGACTGACCGCGTATGACTTTTTCTTATGAGGCTGACAGCGGTACGACTTGTTTGAATGTTTGTTGCTTTGTCACGCTTCGTGTTCCACTGTTCCGGTAGAAGCGCTCGCTCTGCTGTTCAAAAAAAAAAAAAACGCTCGCTCTGCTCATGCTTCTTGGATCGTGGCTATGGGCCACCACGAAAGGTGGGCTCCTACAGTTGGGCTTGGTTTCCACGGAGGCTGAGCCCAAAGTCCTAAACGGGCCGTACCTCTCTCCTCCCACCACAAAGCCCGCTTGCCCCCACAGTTTCATGTTTTTGGTAGGGCGCGCGGTTGTATTCGTGAAGGAACTAGGAAGAGAAAAATATACCCAGGACTCGGATTGGATTTCTGCTTTCTTTTGAAACCACAAGCCTGAACAGTATTCCACAGGAAAGGAATTGAGGAACCCTTTGATCCAAACGCCATCCTTCCAAACCCTCTGGAAATACACCTGAATGCGGATTAAGTTTTTTTTCAGGTGAGCAGCAGCATGTAGTAGTGGTGAGTAACTGCTGTGTGGGGAAAAAAAAAGTCACAACACCATGTATGCATAACTACGTCTGAAGTTTTATGTTCTCTTTCTAGAAAGAAGTTTTATGTTCTCAGACGATCGATGCATCGACTTGCCGTTTCAAAAAAAAAAAAAAGCATGCCACTTGCAGACGGCTTCTTCTCTTTTCATCTTCTTTTAACATTTCTTCTTACGTCAATCTGAAAGATACACAGATACAGGAACTAAATTTTACTGCACAGTATGTACAAGTGCTTCAATTTTGTAACAAATCGTGAACCACTATGACGAATAGAAAATACACTAGTCCTGGTATCGCGTGATTACTGAAGTTACACTGTCAGACAAGATAATCTTATTCTAATTCAGAATGCAGACTAATTCCTTCCCCCCTTGGTCTTGTTTAATCTCTACTTGATCAACTGCTCTGCAGCCTGCTGTTCCCACCGAATATCTTGTTGAGTATCGCAGCAAGCCTCACGCCTCCTTGAGCAATCCTCTTCTGAACCACCGGCAGCGCAGCGAAGAAATAGTCATCTGCATTTCAATTTCAAGAGGGTCACATCCACCCTTTTCTCTTCCAAGGGGATTATAAACAACTCAATAGGTTCACAAACTTAAACTCATGTAGTCTTCGTTCTGAACCTACCTTCCAAGGTGGAATCCTGCTCAACACCCTCGTACGCGTTGCAGGCCAGTTTTGAGCTCTCTTCAGCATACCTGCATTATTAGTTTGATTCAGTTTGTCTCTGAAGACTTGAGTTTTGTTCTGTAGCTAGCAGTATCACGAGCTTACTTGTCAGCACAAGTCTTTGTCCGGCTACGGCACGTCTCCCACTGCTTCTCTTCGTTAGCCCACGCCTCCTGAACGGCCAGAACCCAATCAACTTTACTTACCACCGGTGGTAACAAAGGCAAAAGCTCAAGTGATGGATGCACTTGTACTTACAGTTATGTTCCTCTGTATGGCCTGTATCATGGTGTTCATATCGTTGTCGTAGAAGTCCTTCATGGCTGTCTCGATCACGTTCACATCCCATACCTGAAACAATACAAGTTGTGATACTATTCGTGTGAGATGTCAGAACAAGTAAGCTGAAATAAAGGAGTGGAGTTGCTGATATTATTCATTGTCAAGAAGGTAGCGTACATGGTGAAGGTTGCTCTTCCTTCTGTACCAGTGGACGATGATGGTGTTGCCGCCGAGATCGGCGCTGTGGCCGCAGTGGAGGGGCTGGTGGACGTCGCCGACGAAGTGCGCCAGGAACATCAAGCTCTCCGTCGGATCAACTGGTGGCAGTGCAGGGCAAAGGCAAATGATGTAAGGTGTTGCCTGAGGTCAACTCACACGGTGCATGGTAGTAGCTAGGGTAGTTGACATATATATGATCGATGCATGCATGTTTACATGGACTTGATGAGTCCATCAGCGCCGCGGTGTAGTTGTTGATCGCTCCAACCACGCACATGTCCTTCTCTCCATTCGTGTTGTGGCAGTCCCCTGCTCAGAAGTACCAATCATATTATACTGGAGTATAAGATAAGCTATAAGCTCTGAACTCATTACTGTACAGTTTGTACTGGCTCTAGGATTTCTTCAGCTAACCTTCATTTTTTTTCGTGTTTTCTAGACTTAAAAGAAAAACCTTTTATACTTGTAAAATAGTAGTACAAGAAACCTGCATGCCGTTCATTACAACCTGCACACTAGGATTATATCGATGACGATGACTCAAGCCTAACTTCCTTGCCCAATCAAACAAGCAAGGAGAAGGAGAGACCTATGCTCCGACGCATCCTCGCAAAGATTGGCAGGCAGGTCGCAAACAAATTCAGTGCAGGCCGAATAATTCTAGGAATCACTTGAGATCCCTCAAATATGGGAACTTCTTGACCGGACGCCCTTCTCCGTTTGAACCCGGCCCAACCACTTGGCAGACACCGGTTGCTTCTGTAGCGAGTAAATGTACGTATGAGCTGAGCCATGACAACGACGTGTCATGCGTCGGCATCTAGCTCTACGACTCGCGCTAATGGGTTTCTTCAAGCAAAGTTCGCAGTGATGTTCGATCGCGACATGGTTAAATCAGGGAGGTTAGCTAGTAGGAAAGCTTGCTGCGCGTTAATGGAGAGAACGAGATATCAACGATCTGATCGGAGATTTTGCAACTGCAATATCGCATGGAAACAATAATGTTGATCAGAGTCCTGGAGGGCTTACTGGCGTAGTCGAACTTGCAGTCCCCCGGCGTGTCGGCGAAGTGCAGTGGGCTGGACCACCGGTACCTGAACCTCTGCCGGTCCGCCCACGAGCACGTCTCGGCGAGGTCACCGCCGGCCCACCCCGGCAGCAGGTCCTTCACCGCCGTCGAGGCCTCTTTCGTCAGAAAGCTCTGCAAAACATAGTTCAGGCTCGATTGCTGCTTGTGCTAGACTGGAAGAATTCAGGCTCATTCAGTTTAATTACCTCGGCGATCTTGCACACCATGTAGTGCCCCTCCTTGCCCCTGTCTCTTATACACATCTAGATGTGTATAAGAGACAGCTCATCGTC
>OAMR01000238.1:854215-876866 GCA_900205405.1 Echinochloa crus-galli | reverse complement strand
AGTGCAACTTTGCGCGACGAATCTAATGAGCCTAATTAATCCATGTTTTGCTATAGTAATGCTACAGTAACCATTCTCTAATCGTGCGGTCAAAGGCCTCATTAGATTTGTCTCGTGAATTAGTCTAAAGTTGTGAAGATAGTTTTATAAACTGACTTTATTTAATACCCTTAATTATTGGTCAAAGGGGGTAGAAAAATATTTCCAACCCTAAAGAAACACGGCCCATAGGACGGAGTACTGCCTACTGGAGATTTTGAAAATTGAGCTCGTGAAACAAAATTAACGCGGAAATCTCCCTAAAAAATAGCGTGGAAATGGGCGCGTCTTTACAAACTTTTAAAGTTTGAATCTTAAATTACGTGTGCGCCTTATATTGTGGAAATTGCGCCTGCGCCCTATAGTTAATCTTTCATAATAAAAATTTTATCTAACAAAAATAATACCATTAAATTTGTATTTAAATGTACTTTTATATAACTATGATTTTGTTGCTACAATCATTATAGTATTGAAGATATTAAGAGTCAAACGTTAGTATGTGAGACTGTACCAAGTTTGACCGCGACTTGTATTTTAGGACTGCGGGAGTAGAATAGGGCAGCCACCCCCACCCACCATCAACCATGTACAGTTGTAGCCACCTGCTCTTCCTATCCAAAACTGAATTTTGTTATTTGACAAATGTTAACGTGCAAATCATGCATGTTTTCTTATCAGGTTATTTGTTTAAAATATGTGCGCATGCAGACATGCTTACTCGTATCATCAAGGATGCTACATTGCTACCTTACAATAAACTTAGCATGTGTTTGGTTGGTGGGATTAAAGTCAAAGGTTGTGCGACGGAAGCGAGATCGGCCTCGCCGTGTCGTGCGATTGGATCTGGAGTGCGCCAATCAGCCGAGCGCTGCTATTGGCAGATCCCTCCTGCAAGATAGCAACGTCGTTTGTTATGTACCGCACATGTGCACAAGCACCGCCTCTGTCAGAGGAAGTTTGAAGGAAATGAGAGAGATGGCGATCGAGATGCTTGTGTTGTGTCTAACCTATCATCGATTACAATACTGATGCTCACTTAGTCCGCAACCTCGAGGGTCACATGCATGTATATATGATGTGTTCAGCAATAATCCAACTCGATCAGCAAAATAAGAGCCTAGCCAGTGGGTAGCAGGTGTATAAGTAGGGGAGCAATACCAAAGCAGCTGGAGCTAGTTGAGCTGAGAAAAACAAAAAAGTCTCGATCGTAAGAGTAAGCGAGACTGTAGCAAGCAAATCTAATATAGGAACATGGGGCTGCTCCTGCTGCTCCATGTCGTCCTCGTCACAGTGGTGGTGAGAGCTCCTGCGGCTCACGCATGGGGCAAGGACGGCCACTACATGGTGTGCAAGGTCGCCGAGGTAACTAACTGATGGCAACCACCACCAGCTAGCTAGCTAGCTAGCTAGCTAGCTGGTGGTGGTTGCCATCAGTTAGTTACCTCGGCGACCTTGCACACCATGTAGTGGCCGTCCTTGCCCCATGCGTGAGCCGCAGGAGCTCTCACCACCACTGTGACGAGGACGACATGGAGCAGCAGGAGCAGCCCCATGTTCCTATATTAGATTTGCTTGCTACAGTCTCGCTTACTCTTACGATCGAGACTTTTTTGTTTTTCTCAGCTCAACTAGCTCCAGCTGCTTTGGTATTGCTCCCCTACTTATACACCTGCTACCCACTGGCTAGGCTCTTATTTTGCTGATCGAGTTGGATTATTGCTGAACACATCATATATACATGCATGTGACCATATTGGGACATGTGAAAAGTGTTGATGTGGAGGTGAAAGGTTTGATCAAGATGGTCCATGCGGCAGCTTTTGTTATATGGATGTGGGGCTACACAATAAAGCGACCAATGAAAACGTGAAGCAATAACCATCGCGGTCGCTTGTACATTTGGTTATGCATTGTACTTACAGTGATGTTCCTCTGTATGGCCTGTATCATGGTGTTCATATCGTTGTCGTAGAAGTCCTTCATGGCTGTCTCGATCACGTTCACATCCCATACCTGAAACAATACGAGTTGTGATACTATTCGTGTGAGATGTCAGAACAAGTAACCTGAAATAAAGGAGTGGAGTTGCTGATATTATTCATTGACTCTGTTCGTCAAGAAGGTAGTATAGCTTACATGGTGAAGGTTGCTCTTCCTTCTGTACCAGTGGACGATGATGGTGTTGCCGCCGAGATCGGCGCTGTGGCCGCAGTGGAGGGGCTGGTGGACGTCGCCGACGAAGTGCGCCAGGAACATCAAGCTCTCCGTCGGATCAACTGGTGGCAGTGCAGGGCAAAGGCAAATGATGTAAGGTGTTGCCTGAGGTCAACTCACACGGTGCATGGTAGTAGCTAGGGTAGTTGACATATATATGATCGATGCATGCATGTTTACATGGACTTGATGAGTCCATCAGCGCCGCGGTGTAGTTGTTGATCGCTCCAACCACGCACATGTCCTTCTCTCCCTTCGTGTTGTGGCAGTCCCCTGCTCAGAAGTACCAATCATATTATACTGGAGTATAAGATAAGCTATAAGCTCTGAACTCATTACTGTACAGTTTGTACTGGCTCTAGGATTTCTTCAGCTAACCTTCATTTTTTTTCGTGTTTTCTAGACTTAAAAGAAAAACCTTTTATACTTGTAAAATAGTAGTACAAGAAACCTGCATGCCGTTCATTACAACCTGCACACTAGGATTATATCGATGACGATGACTCAAGCCTAACTTCCTTGCCCAATCAAACAAGCAAGGAGAAGGAGAGACCTATGCTCCGACGCATCCTCGCAAAGATTGGCAGGCAGGTCGCAAACAAATTCAGTGCAGGCCGAATAATTCTAGGAATCACTTGAGATCCCTCAAATATGGGAACTTCTTGACCGGACGCCCTTCTCCGTTTGAACCCGGCCCAACCACTTGGCAGACACCGGTTGCTTCTGTAGCGAGTAAATGTACGTATGAGCTGAGCCATGACAACGACGTGTCATGCGTCGGCATCTAGCTCTACGACTCGCGCTAATGGGTTTCTTCAAGCAAAGTTCGCAGTGATGTTCGATCGCGACATGGTTAAATCAGGGAGGTTAGCTAGTAGGAAAGCTTGCTGCGCGTTAATGGAGAGAACGAGATATCAACGATCTGATCGGAGATTTTGCAACTGCAATATCGCATGGAAACAATAATGTTGATCAGAGTCCTGGAGGGCTTACTGGCGTAGTCGAACTTGCAGTCCCCCGGCGTGTCGGCGAAGTGCAGTGGGCTGGACCACCGGTACCTGAACCTCTGCCGGTCCGCCCACGAGCACGTCTCGGCGAGGTCACCGCCGGCCCACCCCGGCAGCAGGTCCTTCACCGCCGTCGAGGCCTGTTTCGTCAGAAAGCTCTGCAAAAATAGACTTCAGCCCCGGCCCCGCGCAGTTACAAATAAATCCCGCTGAAAGAAACAGGCAAAAAACGAAGCTCTGCTGCTTTTGTGCTAGACTGAAAGAATTCAGGCTCGTTCAGTTTATTACCTCGGCGATCTTGCACACCATGTAGTGGCCCTCCTTGCCCCATGCGTGGGCGGCGGGAGCTCGCGCCGCCGCCGCGACGAGGACGACGTGAAGAAGCAGGAGCACGCCCATCCTTGCTTGGCTTCGTTCGCTACCCTGTGGTGTGTTGCAATGGGACTCTCCGATCCTGTTGTCACCTTGATTGCCTTGCCTCCCGTGCTAACACTGCTCTCTATTTATACACCGGCTAGCTAACCCATGTGATCCTTGTTTATTACAGTACATTGCTTCTTCTGACGAACGATGTTTTGGTACCAATGGCTCGAAACCTTGGGGACTTCAAAATTTTCTGTAAATGGACTAGATACATGTGTTTCATAAAAAAACTATATATATCCATGTGACTTTCGAAGAAATGGCCTTATCATGTAATCAGGTCACTGGAAGGCTTCCAACCACCGCGGTATCTTTCTTATTGGTTCACGACTGATCCAATTAGAGGGCATTTCGACGTCACTCTCATCACATTAATAGAACAGGCATTGACTTTGATCTCTTCAGAACGAATTTAGGTGGCATCACTGACGGTATCAACAGGAATATTCGCATGCACACATATTTTAAACAAATAATCTCATGAAAAGAATTGCACCATTTGTGTATTAGCTTATATTAATTAAGTAGTAGTCAAATGTATTCAAATTCAGTTTTGGATAGGAAGAACACGTACGGCTGCCTGAACATGGTTGGTAGTGGGTCCATGTCTGAACAGAGTTGACACCCCATCCAGTCAATTTAAATGACAGTTTGGTGGGTCGTATCAGTCATATTCGGTTGAATGACAGGGCAGATAGATGTAGTTGGAATCTGACCCAATCTGGTCTGTTTACTGTTAAATCTATGTATGACGCTCTGATGATCAACGCCAATGTACAACGCAACAATATGATATGGAAAATTAAAATACCATTAAAAATAAAGATTTTTATGTGGTATTTGAAAAGGGGGGTGATTCTTACAAAAGATAATATAGCCAAGAGGAACTGGAATGGACGTAAACTGTGCATGTTCTGTTCCCATGAAGAAAATATTCAACATTTATTTTTTAAATGTCATATGGCAAGATTTCTATGGAGAATTGTTCAAATTGCTTTTAATCTCCGGCCACCAAATAGTTTCAATGGGGTGTTCACTAATTGGTTGGTGGGGATAGGCGGAAAGCTGAAGTATCAACTGTTAGCCGGTGTTTCAGCACATTATGGCTCAGTAGGAATGATATGGTATTTAACAAATTTCCGATGAAAACTTATTTGCAGGTACTCTTCAGGGGGACGTATTGGCTCCGATTCTGGGCGCAGCTACATCGGCATGAGCAAGATAGAGATGCAATAAAGAATGCATGTCACACCTTGGAGGTTTTGGCAATGCAGATGTTCGCCAACCATGGATGGAGATTTAGCAATAGGATTGCTTTATAAATCTTTTGTTATCTTGGTGGCCTTTTTCTTAAAAGTGTGTGAAGGCAGACGCGAGAGCTGCTAGTGTGTAAACAATGACCGTAGCCTCTTGGTCAAGGCCGGGTTTGATTAATCCATTATCTAAAAAAAAATGTCTGACTATCAGATGGTAGGTCCCCATAAATCGATGCAAACGCTTTGAACATCGAACTATCTGACACACTGGCTATGAGTTTTGACTTATACACATCTGGGGGCGTCTACGAGTGCATTAGAGACAGTGTATCATCTAGTACATGGTATGTACATGTGTCTTCATTTTGTAACAGACAGTAAGCTGCTCTGAGGAATGGAAAATACATATATTCACGATCGTAATGGACAAGAATAAATTACTGTAGACCAAGATAAATTATATTTTTCTCCAATTCATAATGTAGACCACTCCCTTCCCCTTTCCTCCCGTCTAATTTCTATTGGATCAACTACTCTGCAGCATCCTGTTCCCACTGAAGATTTGAGTATTGCAGCAAGCCTCACACCTCCTTGAGCAATTCTCTTCTGAACTACCGGAAGCGCAACGAAGAAATAATCGTCTGCAGTTTTATGTTATTTCAAAAGGATCAGATCACTTTTTTTTCTGAAGGATTCAGAAGTTTACTGCCAAGTTCACAAATCTATCAATTCATTCGGTTTTCAGAACTTACCTCCTAATGTTGAATCTTGCTCAACACCTTGGTACGCGGTGCATGCCAATTGTGCGCTCTCCATAGCGTACCTGCATTCTCTCTCGGCAGTTAGCCTATGAGGATTAAGTTTTCCTCTGAATTTGTATCCTGCTTCATGCAGATTATGACAGCTTACTTGTCAGCACAAGTCTTGGTCCGACTACGGCACGTCTCCCATTGCTTCTCTTCGTTAGACCACTCTTCCTGCACGTCAACAAGTCGATCGATACTTACTACAGCTTTCGTTTCGAGAGGCAGGATGAGGTTTTGCCCAATTCAGTCTCTAAACCATACTTTGACTTTTTAAAATAGTTTTTACTATTTTTTAAAGAATCAAATAGTATTGATTTTCATGTTATAAAATAATCTTTGTGGATGCAACTCATCTATAGATGACATGAATGGTCTAGTGGCCACAAACGCTTGGTCTCAACTATTGGACTCGCACTTACAGTAATGTTCAGCTTGATGGCCTCTATCATGGTGCTCCTGTCGTCATTGT
This sequence comes from Echinochloa crus-galli, assembly GCA_900205405.1. NCBI lineage: Eukaryota > Viridiplantae > Streptophyta > Magnoliopsida > Poales > Poaceae > Echinochloa > Echinochloa crus-galli. The sequence goes on along the minus strand of OAMR01000238.1, from coordinate 870,649 downwards.
AGAAATCCTTCAAGGCTGTCACGATGACCTCCACATCCCATACCTGAAAAAAAAACCAGAAGTTACAGTAGTGTCTGTGTGAGATGCCAGCACAAGAGAGCTGAAGCAAAAAAAGCGTTGGTTTATTAATTTGACTGTGTTAGTGGAGGATCAAGAGTGTAGTGCACCTTGTGAAGGTTGCTTTGCCTTCTGTACCAACGGAGTTTGATGGTGTTGCCGCCGAGATCATCAGCGTTGCCGCAGTGGAGGGGCTGGTGGACATCGCCGACGAAGTGTGCCAGGAACATCAAGCTCTCCGTAGGATCAACTGACAACAAAACAAATAGCAGTGCAGGCAAGGATATAAGATGCTGTGGTCACCTAAAATGAGTCATATGATTCACAATACGGACTATTACAAACGCCATTAGGATGCTTACATGGGCTTGATGAGTCCATGAGCGCGGCCGTGTAGTTGTTGATGGCTCCGACCACGCACAAGTCCTTTTTTTTTTTGAACCGAAAAGCACAAGTCCTTCTCTCCCTTGGTGTTGTGGCAGTCCCCTGCTCATGTCAACACAAACACCATCATCAGGCAGCCATGGATGGGGCATGTAAAGGTTTAATTTTCAGAGCGGAAGAGAGGTCGAGGCTCACTGGCGTAGCTGAACTTGCAATCGCCGGGATTATCGGCGAAGTGCAGTGGACTGGACCAGCGGTACCGGAACCGCTGTTGGTCGGCCCACACGCACGTCTCGGCGAGGTCGCCGCCGGCCCACCCCGGCAGCAGGTCCTTCACCGCCGTCGAGGCCTCCTCCGTCAGAAAGCTCTGCCACACAGTTCCCCGTCCAATTCTAAGTTTCAGCTTCTCTGTTCTCCAGCTCCGCCAATGGCGACGAGATAAACACAATCAAAGCAAAGCGAGCTGATGGTGGTTGCCATCAGTTAGCTAATTACCTCGGCGACCTTGCACACCATGTAGTGGCCGTCCTTGCCCCATGCGTGAGCTGCAGGAGCTCTCACCACCACTGTGGCAAGGACGACGTGGAGGAGAAGGAGTAGCCCCATGTTCCTATCTTCAAGCTTTGCTTGGTACGGTCTGTCTTTCTCTTACGAGACTTCTTTGTTTTTCTCAGCTCAACTAGCTCCTGCTGCGTTGGATTGCTCCCCTACTTATACACCGGCTAACTGATGACCCACTAGGCTCTTATTCTTGCTGAGTTGGAATGCTGAACACATCATGCATGCATGTGACCCTCGAGGTTGCAGACTAAGTGCGCATCAGTATTGTAATCGATGATAGGGTTAGACACAAGCATCTCGATCGCCATCTCTCCCGTTTGCTTGAAACTTCCTCGATCTGACGACAGAGGCGGCAGGTGTGCACATGCGCAGTATACATAAGCAAGGAAGTTGCTATCTCGCAGGAGGGATCTGCCAATCGGAGCGCTCGGCTGATTGGCGCACTCCAGATCCAATCGCACGATACCGTGATGCCGATCTCGCCCCATCATTTGATTTTAATCCCACCTGCCAAACACATGCTGAGTTTATTTATATCGGGAGTTTAGGTAGCATCCTTGATGATATGAGTAAGAATATCCGCATGCACACATATTTTAAACAAACAATCCGATAAGAAAACATGCACGGTTTGCACATTAACGTTAGTCAAACAGCCAAATTCAGCTTTGGATAGGAAAAACTTGTGGGCCGGGTCCAATTATATACATGGTTGATGGTGGGTGGCTATCCTATCCTATCGTTTGTAAGGAGTTCCAGTTTCCACGTTATTTATTTGAGCTCATGCTAATTTTGTTCCACGAGTTCAATTTTCAAATCGCCAGTACCTATGGCTGATTGCATAATTGCATTGCCATATCAGAGTTGAGCCATTGCGCCACCAGGACAGAGCCCAATGGCCCAAGCAGCGGATCAGCAGCGTTCCTCCGCGGACCCACAAACAGGCAACAAAACTCAGCCAAGAGCCCAAAACATGAGATGTTTCATGAAATTCATACTTCGTCTGAGTAGCTGATTTTACCCATTTCTGCATGCACCAGTTCATCCTTAAATAAAAAAAAGTAAAAAATTCCGGCATATATGTAAATCAAAAAGAAAAAAAAACGACTTATGCTTCAGGAAGAAGAAAAAACGTTCCATCAAAAGGAAAAAAAATGGTCGCATGCCACATGAGGCGTGACTTGTGAGATACAAAAGATATGGAGATGCACGTGTCAGCACATCATCTACCCCACGGTACATACAAAACTGTGTCTCCATTCTGTAACAAATAATTAGCTAGTCCTGATCATGATTGCTGAAGCTACACGAAAGAAAAGGGATATATTGTTCTAAACAGAACGACGGCCAATCCAATCCATTCCGCGCGTTCAATTTCTACTGGATCAACTGCTCTGCAGCCTCCTGTTCCCACTGAAGATCCTGTTCAGTATTGCAGCAAGCCTCACACCTCCCTGAGCAATTCTCTTCTGAACAACCGGCAGCGCAGCCATGAAATAGCCATCTGCGGTTCAATTTCAAGAAGATCACATCACATTTCCTCCAAGGAAATTATTACTTCAATCAGTGACCAATTTACGAAATAATCAATCTAGGATTCAGAACCTACCTTCCAAAGTGGACTCTTGCTCAACACCCTCATACGCTTTGCACGCCAGCTGAGCACTCTCCATAGCATATCTGCAATCGCTCTCAGCAATTAGCCTTCAAGGAATAAGTTTTCTTCTAATGTTATTCTTTCTTTCCTCATGGAAAGCACGAGAGCTAACACCTGTCAGCACAAGTCTTGGTCAGACTATGGCATGCCTCCCAGTGCTTCTCTTCATGAGACCACTCCGCCTGCACAATAGCAACTCAGTCAATGCTTTCTAGTATACTGAAGGACGATGGATGCAGTGAAGTATTTACAGTGATGTTCAGCTTGATGGCATCTATCATGGTGCTCAGGTCGTCGTTGTAGAAGTACTTCATAGCTGTATCGATGACGTCATCATCCCATACCTAAGAAAAGCAGCAGCAGAAGTTACATGTGAGTGGCTAAAGGGGTTAGAAGCCGTTGATTGTACTCCTGGAATGATTTAATAAAGCTCTGTGTTGCCCAAAAAAAAGAAGTTACATGTGAAATGCCACAGCCCAAGAAAACTAGAGGTCTGGAGCAATGAGTTACAGTGTGAGGGTACCTTGTGAAGGTTGCTCTCCCTTGTGTACCAGTGGACCTTGATACGGTTGCCGCCAAGATCAGCAGTGTGGCCGCAGTGGAGGGGCTGGTGGACATCGCCAACGAAGTGTGCCAGGAACATCAAGCTCTCCGTTGGATCAACTGAAAGCAGGGGTAGTGGTCAACTGAACACTCTCATACAAACACAATGCATGCTAGGCAGTCGTAATACAATGTGATTTATGCTTACGTGGACTTGATGAGTCCTTGAGCGCGGCCGTGTAGTTGTTGATTGCCCCAACCACGCACATGTTCTTCTCACCGTTTGTGTTGTGGCAGTCCCCTGCTCAAGTCAACACAACACCATCAGGCATCTAGCAACGTCTCATGTTTGCTGTTCAAAGTTCAGAAACCTGTACAATTGTACAAACAATAAGATATTCTTTGGAGATTCATGAACGACGGAAATCCAACTTCCCCATGCACGCCTTTTTTGCCAAAACAATAGCGCGGGCAGGGTTGCTTGATGCTTCTGTAGAGATTAGTGAGTAAACGTACGCAGAAGAAATGACAGCAAGGTGTTATCGAAAGCTCGCCTAAATGTTCATAACCAAGCAGCCATTTATCCAGCTAAAATAGTGGGGATAGGAGAGTGGATTAACAAGACACTGTATACAAAGTTCAGAGCGGGAGGGCCTTACTGGCGTATTTGAACTTGCAGTCCCCGGGCGTGTCGGCGAAGTGCAGGGGCTTCGACCACGGGAACCGGGAGCGCTCATCGTCGGGCCACGAGCACGTCTCCGCGAGGTCACCGCCGGCCCACTCCGGCAGGAGCTCCTTCACCGCCTTCGAAGCCTCCCTCGTCAGAAAACTCTGAGGAACAGTCCAATGCACTTGTAAACTGATCGAGCTTCTTCAACACAGCTAAGGCGCTGACGACGAACAAGATCAAGCCAAGCTAGCTGCTATGACCTCTTGACTGAGTTCAAGCTTCTCCATTTTTTTACCTCGGCGATCTTGCACACCATGTAGTGGCCCTCCTTGCCCCATGCCTGAGCGGCAGGAGCTCTCGCTGCCACCGCAACGAGGAGGACGTGAAGGAGAAGAAGCACGCCCATCCTCCTCTGCTGCTACCAGTGCTTGCTCACTCTGTGTGCTGCAGCTGGGCTTTGCAATTCTCAGTTTCTCACCTCAACAGCTCAACTACTGTCTACCTCCTCTGCTGCTACTACAGTTACGATCTCCTATTTACACGGAGGCGAACCAATGTGATCAGTGTTTTGATTCCTCCATCTGATCCACGATGCTTGTACTACGAACAAGTTGAGCACCTTAAACAATCTTTACATGTGACTTTCGAGGTCGTGGACCAAAGTGTACATCAGTATTATAACTGATGATAGGTTCACAGGTTCTTAGAGATAAGCATCTTTCATTTCCTTAAGCTTCCTCTAACCTTGGGGTTAGGTCTCCACAAGTGCAGTGCTTAACCAAAGATGCAACTCCGCTCCCGCTCCCCTGCAGTCGTGATCTAATCCGTGCAATCCGAGAGCTCATATGTCCCTTCTTCATCCCCACTCAACGTCTCCCAAGCCCCAACCACCGGGAAGGTTTCTGAATTCTGATTGGTCCAATAGCTGGGTTCCTCATTCTTATCGCATCAAGAGATCCAGCATTGACTTTCAGTTTACTTGGAAAGAATTTAGAAGCATCACCGATGAGTCTACAAGCTCACAGGCACAAAGCATATTGTACACCGATGAAAAGCATCCACGATGTTCCTCGAAAAAAAAGAAAAGCATCCACTATTTGCACGCCCACGTCAGTAGTTGTCAAATGATCATAATCAGTATAGCATATGAACAAGATCTACTCCTAACTGTGCATGGTTGATGGTGGCGGTGGATACTTCGGACACTCAGTTTTCCAATAGGCCATGCAAGTTTATGTGATCATTCCAAAACAGACCTTCCACACTTAATCTCAGTCGGACAAAGCTTGACTTCTTCGGTGAGAAACATCACATGATGTGTTCTGCCGATACCTACTTGGGATACAGGATGTCATAATGCCCAGGCCTATACAACAAGGTCACCAATCTCCTCCTTTCTGCAGCAGTCAAGTTTGCAAGCGTCCTTTCTTCAATGTGTTCAGCATCTGGTCTGGGGCAGAAGGTATGTTGATTGACTTGCACAAATCCATAACTCAATCTTGTATCAAGATTTTCCAAAACTAGAGGGATGCCCAGTGCATTTACAAGAGCCGTTATCTGCAAATGATTAGCTTCTGTGCCCATAGGACTCACTTCATACTGGCAGAACTATTAGAAGAAACAAAAGGAGGTAACTCGTAAATGCTATAGAAGGGACAAGAGAAGAAAACATGTAAATATATCTTGTAAGAAGGCTTGTAAATGCTAATAAACATTTATTGCTGGTTATATTTATTCCACAGTATGACAGTACACAATTGCTTTCCATTGAATGGAAGTCTTTTATAAGGAGGGAAACCAACACAAGATTCATCAACATAACATTTCCCCTCTTTTCCAAAACATTTGTTGGACTTTTGCATAATGAGACTTTTGAAAGTGAAAGAGGATCTCACTACAGCTGTTAACTAAGCCGGTAAATTGTTGTAACATTAAGAATACCTTCAATAAGAAACACAAATTATTTTACCTACAGCAGTTTGAAACTTCAAATGAAATATTATACCTCATCTACGGACTCATATTCCTCCAGAGAGCTAAGAAAGGGACTGTAAAACTCTTCCTGTGTGCAGAGCTCGATCTCTGTTAGCAACCTAAGAGAAGGCAAAACTGAACAGAACAATATGTCATCCTCTTAAAGAAATAGACTGCAACCTAAGGGAGGCAAACTCAAGACAAAACCAATGGGTATCCTTACTTCTTAATATGATGTGATCCTCCATGTCTAGCAAATACAGTTGTTCAGCAGAGAGGCTACAAAATCAACAAGTTCTCATTGGTGAAAAACTTAATTGAAAAGTAATATAATATCATCTTTAAAAAAAATCGAGAGAACTCAGGATAGTAGCCATACCCAGTTTCAATTAAGTTGACGACATATTCAAATACCTGAAGACATTAAGCAAATGAAGTGACTCTTCACATATGTTAAAAAGGAAAACAAATTCAAGAAACAAACTGAAACATGATTGTGCATTATAAACTCAGCATTAACCAATTTTTTGCAAATGATTGGCAAACAGAGGAGCCGATTAAAACTGTACCTAGGTAAGGCTGTTCAGCTCCTACTTTACTTTAATATGACGTTTCTCAATAGACTAATTTCGATTATCTTATAATTCTATCATCATGACCTTTTATGTAATTCATTTAATCATTAAGCTATTTGTTCGGCAATGGTTCTTCTTTCTTCATGAAAAATGCCTTGATACTGAAATCAGGACCTTCGTTGGATCATACACGTCTTCTAACAGTGTGCCAGGAACATCAAGCTCTCCGTCGGATCAACTGAAAGCAGGGGTAGTGGTCGACTGAACACTCTCATACAAACACAATGCATGCCAGGCAGTCTTAATACAATGTGATTTATGCTTACATGGACTTGATGAGTCCTTGAGCGCGGCCGTGTAGTTGTTGATTGCCCCAACCACACACATGTTCTTCTCGCCGTTTGTGTTGTGGCAGTCCCCTGCTCAAGTCAACACAAAACCATCAGGCATCTGCTAGCAACGTCTCATATGTCTGCTGTTCAAAGTTCAGAAACCTGTACAAACAATAATATATTCTTTGGAGATTCATGAACGACGGAAATCCAACTTCCCCATGCACGCCTTTTTTGCCAAAACAATAGCGGAGGCAGGGTTGCTTGATGCTTCTGTACAGATTAGTGAGTAAACATACGCACAATAAATGACAGCAAGGTGTTATCGAAAGCTCGCCTTAATGTTCATAACCAAGCAGCCATTTATCCAGCTAAAATAGTGCGGATAGGAGAGTGGATTAACAAGACTGTATACAAAGTTCAGAGCGGGAGGGCCTTACTGGCGTATTTGAACTTGCAGTCCCCGGGCGTGTCGGCGAAGTGCAGGGGCTTCGACCACGGGAACCGGGAGCGCTCATCGTCGGGCCACGAGCACGTCTCCGCGAGGTCACCGCCGGCCCACTCCGGCAGGAGCTCCTTCACCGCCTTCGAAGCCTCCCTCGTCAGAAAACTCTGAGGAACAGTCCAATGCACTTGTAAACTGAGCTTCTTCAATACAGCTAAGGCGCTGACGACGAACAAGATCAAGCCAAGCCAGCTGCTATGACCTCTAGACTGAGTGCAAGCTTCTCCATTTTTACCTCGGCGATCTTGCACACCATGTAGTGGCCCTCCTTGCCCCATGCCTGAGCGGCAGGAGCTCTCGCTGCCACCACAACGAGGACGTGAAGGAGAAGAAGCACGCCCATCCTCCTCTGCTGCTACCAGTGCTTGCTCACTCTGTGTGCTGCAGCTGGGCTTTGCAATTCTCAGTTTCTCACCTCAACAGCTCAACTACTGTCTATCTCCTCTGCTGCTACAGTTACGATCTCCTATTTACACGGAGGCGAACCGATGTGATCCGTGTTTTGATTCCTCCATCTGATCCACGATGCTTTTACTACGAACAAGTTGAGCACCTTAAACAATCTTTACATGTGACTTTCGAGGTCGTGGACCAAAGTGTGCATCAGTATTATAACTGATGATAGGTTCACAGGTTCTTAGAGATAAGCATCTTTCATTTCCTTAAGCTTCCTCTAACCTTGGGGTTAGGTCTCCACAAGTGCAGTGCTTAACCAAAGATGCAACTCCGCTCTCGCTCCCCTGCAGTCGTGATCTAATCCGTGCAATCCGATTCCGAGAGCTCATACGTCCCTTCATCCCCACTCAACGTTTCCCAAGCCCCAACCACCGGGAAGGTTTCTGAATTCTGATTGGTCCAATCGCTGGGTTCCTCATTCTTATCGCATCAAGAGATCCAGCATTGACTTTCAGTTTACTTAGAAAGAATTTAGAAGCATCACCGATGAGTCTACAAGCTCACAGGCACAAAGCATATTGTACACCGATGAAAAGCATCCACGATGTTCCTCGAAAAAAAAGAAAAGCATCCACTATTTGCACGCCCACGTCAGTAGTTGTCAAATGATCATAATCAGTATAGCATATGAACAAGATCTACTCCTAACTGTGCATGGTTGATGGTGGCGGTGGATACTTCGGACACTCAGTTTTCCAATAGGCCATGCAAGTTTATGTGATCATTCCAAAACAGACCTTCCACACTTAATCTCAGTCGGACAAAGCTTGACTTCTTCGGTGAGAAACATCACATGATGTGTTCTGCCGATACCTACTTGGGATACAGGATGTCATAATGCCCAGGCCTATACAACAAGGTCACCAATCTCCTCCTTTCTGCAGCAGTCAAGTTTGCAAGCGTCCTTTCTTCAATGTGTTCAGCATCTGGTCTGGGGCAGAAGGTATGTTGATTGACTTGCACAAATCCATAACTCAATCTTGTATCAAGATTTTCCAAAACTAGAGGGATGCCCAGTGCATTTACAAGAGCCGTTATCTGCAAATGATTAGCTTCTGTGCCCATAGGACTCACTTCACACTGGCAGAACTATTAGAAGAAACAAAAGGAGGTAACTCGTAAATGCTATAGAAGGGACAAGAGAAGAAAACATGTAAATATATCTTGTAAGAAGGCTTGTAAATGCTAATAAACATTTATTGCTGGTTATATTTATTCCACAGTATGACAGTACACAATTGCTTTCCATTGAATGGAAGTCTTTTATAAGGAGGGAAACCAACACAAGATTCATCAACATAACATTTCCCCTCTTTTCCAAAACATTTGTTGGACTTTTGCATAATGAGACTTTTGAAAGTGAAAGAGGATCTCACTACAGCTGTTAACTAAGCCGGTAAATTGTTGTAACATTAAGAATACCTTCAATAAGAAACACAAATTATTTTACCTACAGCAGTTTGAAACTTCAAATGAAATATTATACCTCATCTACGGACTCATATTCCTCCAGAGAGCTAAGAAAGGGACTGTAAAACTCTTCCTGTGTGCAGAGCTCGATCTCTGTTAGCAACCTAAGAGAAGGCAAAACTGAACAGAACAATATGTCATCCTCTTAAAGAAATAGACTGCAACCTAAGGGAGGCAAACTCAAGACAAAACCAATGGGTATCCTTACTTCTTAATATGATGTGATCCTCCATGTCTAGCAAATACAGTTGTTCAGCAGAGAGGCTACAAAATCAACAAGTTCTCATTGGTGAAAAACTTAATTGAAAAGTAATATAATATCATCTTTAAAAAAAATCGAGAGAACTCAGGATAGTAGCCATACCCAGTTTCAATTAAGTTGACGACATATTCAAATACCTGAAGACATTAAGCAAATGAAGTGACTCTTCACATATGTTAAAAAGGAAAACAAATTCAAGAAACAAACTGAAACATGATTGTGCATTATAAACTCAGCATTAACCAATTTTTTGCAAATGATTGGCAAACAGAGGAGCCGATTAAAACTGTACCTAGGTAAGGCTGTTCAGCTCCTACTTTACTTTAATATGACGTTTCTCAATAGACTAATTTCGATTATCTTATAATTCTATCATCATGACCTTTTATGTAATTCATTTAATCATTAAGCTATTTGTTCGGCAATGGTTCTTCTTTCTTCATGAAAAATGCCTTGATACTGAAATCAGGACAAAGTACACAAATACTCTTCACATCAATAATAGTAACACAGCTATGAAGAATTTAACATGTCCATGTCAAGCAAAAGGCAGAGTTACAACAAAAAATCTAACATACGCAACTTCCTGCTTTATGTATTAGATGAAAATTAGAGATTTTTCATAGAGGACTTAAAGTTGGTATTCTTTTTTTAATCTAATTATTTTAAAAGTAAAACATACAGGCATTATTCATGCATGCACATCTGCGATATGACTTCATTAACTACACAAAACCAATTTCTTTTAATATTAGCTAGCCAAATGTATACTTACTAATGAAGGACCAGATAGCCCAGAGAAGTAGTTCGTTATCAGATAGATCAAAGCATTCATTTTGCTAGGTATAAAGCCCATAATAACAAAAAGGTAATCTTGAAATAGATTAATGTAAGCTGTTAACTGAGAAGTGAGAAGTACATACATCAAAAGATTTCAGACTTCCGTAAGCTTGTTTGGCTTTTTCAACACACTGCCTGAGATGGGTAACTTCAATGCTGCGTTCAGACTCATCCTCAATTTCAAAGACATGCTCCTGCGCACATAATTATCAGGTTTCAATGTCCACCAGAAGAATAAAATGTACCCCAACAAGTGGACTGATATATAGTTAGACAATTACCAAGTAACTGAAGATGAAAGCTCGATAAAAACAATTTCCATCTCTTTCAATTGGTCTGAAGTATTTGTACTTCTGGCTGAGAAGCTTTGGGAATATCACAAAGTTAGCAGAACTGGAGCTAACAGTAAACTGAGGAACAGAATCGCACTGTAAACTTACATACCTTGATCTTTTTCATTATGACACCATTTTCCTGGTCAAACTCGTTAATCAAAGCCATAACATTCTCCTACAATAATATACCAATAGAATCACTGCCACTTTGCAGCCTGTTTATACATACACTCCCTAAACGATGAAGGAAATGCAAAGATGCGGTTCGACCCGTAAATGATGAAGTAGCAAAGATACTATTCGCGTGCCATCTTTGACAGCTTATTTTTGCTCGTTGGCTCTTGCAAGCTTAGTGGCCCTCCTTGCCCCATGCCTGAGCGGCAGGAGCTCTCGCTGCCACCGCAACGAGGAGGACGTGAAGGAGAAGAAGCACGCCCATCCTCCTCTGCTGCTACCAGTGCTTGCTCACTCTGTGTGCTGCAGCTGGGCTTTGCAATTCTCAGTTTCTCACCTCAACAGCTCAACTACTGTCTACCTCCTCTGCTGCTACTACAGTTACGATCTCCTATTTACACGGAGGCGAACCGATGTGATCCGTGTTTTGATTCCTCCATCTGATCCACGATGCTTGTACTACGAACAAGTTGAGCACCTTAAACAATCTTTACATGTGACTTTCGAGGTCGTGGACCAAAGTGTGCATCAGTATTATAACTGATGATAGGTTCACAGGTTCTTAGAGATAAGCATCTTTCATTTCCTTAAGCTTCCTCTAACCTTGGGGTTAGGTCTCCACAAGTGCAGTGCTTAACCAAAGATGCAACTCCGCTCTCGCTCCCCTGCAGTCGTGATCTAATCCGTGCAATCCGATTCCGAGAGCTCATACGTCCCTTCATCCCCACTCAACGTTTCCCAAGCCCCAACCACCGGGAAGGTTTCTGAATTCTGATTGGTCCAATAGCTGGGTTCCTCATTCTTATCGCATCAAGAGATCCAGCATTGACTTTCAGTTTACTTAGAAAGAATTTAGAAGCATCACCGATGAGTCTACAAGCTCACAGGCACAAAGCATATTGTACACCGATGAAAAGCATCCACGATGTTCCTCGAAAAAAAAGAAAAGCATCCACGATTTGCACGCCCACGTCAGTAGTTGTCAGATGATCATAATCAGTATAGCATATGAACAAGATCTACTCCTAACTGTGCATGGTTGATGGTGGCGGTGGATACTTCGGACGCTCAGTTTTCCAACAGGCCATGCAAATTTATGTGATCCTTCCAAAACAGACCTTCCACACTTAATCTCAGTCGGACAAAGCTTGACTTCTTCGGTGAGAAACATCGCATGATGTGTTCTGCCGATGCCTACTTGGGATACAAGATGTCATAATGCCCAGGCCTATACAACAAGGTCACCAATCTCCTCCTTTCTGCAGCAGTCAAGTTTGCAAGCGTCCTTTCTTCAGTGTGTTCAGCATCTGGTCTGGGGCAGAAGGTATGTTGATTGACTTGCACAAATCCATAACTCAAGCTTGTATCAAGATTTTCCAAAACTAGAGGGATGCCCAGTGCATTTACAAGAGCCGTTATCTGCAAATGATTAGCTTCTGTGCCCATAGGACTCACTTCACACTGGCAGAACTATTAGAAGAAACAAAAGGAGGTAACTCGTAAATGCTATAGAAGGGACAAGAGAAGAAAACATGTAAATATATCTTGTAAGAAGGCTTGTAAATGCTAATAAACATTTATTGCTGGTTATATTTATTCCACAGTATGACAGTACACAATTGCTTTCCATTGAATGGAAGTCTTCTATAAGGAGGGAAACCAACAAAAGATTCATCAACATAAAATTTCGATCTCGAGCTCACCTCTACGATGCGATCGACGACCTCGATCGACACGGCCGTCCGGCCATGGGCCGACCTCCCGCCGGAGCTGTGCGGCCTTATCATGGACCGCCTCGACGCCTTCAGTGTCCTCCGCTTCCCCGCCGTCTGCAAGTCCTGGCACGCCGCCGCGTGCGAGGGGACCCCTCCTCGTCTCCGCTTGCGCTCCGGCGCCCCCACGCTGCTGCTGACGCCGGACCGCGACACCCTCGTGCTGCACCTGCACGACGTCTCCACCGGCAAATCCTTCCACGTCGAGGCCAACGGCGGGCTGAAGAAGAACAGGCGGCGCTGGATCGGCGGCAAGGACGACTGGCTCGTGACCACGGACGCCAGGTGCAACGTCGAGCTCCTCAACCCCGCCACCGGCGACCGGGTTCCCCTGCCGTCCTTCGCCACCATCCCCCGAGCGAGCATAGTGGACGACGCCCCGCTACTGCTCCGTGTCGCGCCAAGGTCCCTTCACCGGTTGCAGCAGGTCGCGCTGTGCCAGACGCCGGCGCACCGGAATGGCTACTTCGCCATTGCTATGTTCGGTGGCTTGCTGGCGTTCACGGCGGCCGGAGACGATTCCTGGACGGCGCTGACGAACCACCCCGAACGATGCATTACGTACGAGGACGCCATCATCCACGAGCGAAGGATCTTCGCTGTCACCGATAACGGGGGCGTCTACTGCTGGGACATGGCCAGCGACGGAGCTCGTGATCCCGCGGCAGTGCATCTCACGCCGGAGATGATCCCGGCCGTCCGGTTGCTGCGGCGGCGGTTCAACCTGGCCGTGTCGAGGGGGAGCGGCCGGCTCCTGCTGGTCTGCACGTACGAGGACTGGTTCCGTAGCAAGATCGCCAGGGAGCTGCTCCACGTCGACGAGCAGCTGAGCAGAATCACCACTCCCCGCGTCTTGCTCCACGAGCTGGACGACGCGGGCGGCGTGTGGCGGCGCGTGTCCGACCTCGGCGGCAACCTCGCGCTCTTCGTGGGGCAGAGCTACCCGTTCTATGCCGCCGTGCCACGCGGGTTCGGAGATCTCAAGCCAAACAACGTCTACGGCGCGGATGTGCACGGCCACTCTGTAATCGTCTTTGATGTATGCACCGGCGGCTTTGAGCCGCTCGTGCATCCCGACGTTGGTGGTTCATTGCAGAGACCCATTTGGTTCCGGCCAACTGCCCACTTGGAAGCTAAGGACAACTGCACGTAGTTAGGAGCAGTAGCTAATAAATATAGTACCATCATTTCTGTAAGCCCGTGCGAATTTGCAACTATGCACGGTCGTACAATTTAGACTAATATAAATAAAGCTCCTCTGTAGAGTATCCACTCTATCGTCCCTCTATTCCCATTATTTATTATTATCATTATCATTATCATTATCATTATTATTTTATAATATTTGATTATTTATCTTATTAAAAATATAATAAAACTTATAGTCTAAATTTAAAAAGTTATGCTCAATTTGAAACGGAGGTAATATACATGTATTGTTAGTTCAGTATCACAAGTATATTACCTCTTTGCTGTTATTACCTAGTTATGATACTTGTGATGTTACCTCTTTGCTGTCTGTGTCTGTGTGTTAGTTCAGTATCACAAGTACTGTGGGCTGTGGGCAGGCTCAAATCACAAGTCCACAAGCAGACCTCACACACAGGTGGGCTGTGGGCAGGCTCAAATCAATCTACTTTTCTTCTTCCGTGCGGCCTGGCCCATTTCAGCTACTGCCAGTTGCCACCCGCGGCGGTTGGGCGGGGTCCATCACGTCAGTCATCGACCAACCCGCGGGGCGGCTTCCGTCAGTCATCGACCACCACGCGTCGCGGCGCCTCCGTTCGCCGCCGCCGCGCCGCCGCGCCATGGCGGGGTGGATCTCCTCCAAGCTCAAAGCCGCCGAGACCCTCCTCCATCAGGCAAGGCCCCTGCACCTGCCCTTCCTACCTCGCCGCCCCGTCCCCTCCTCCTCACTCCAGCTCTCTTCTGACTCTACACTCCTCTTGCGTTTCAGATCGACCAGCGCTGCAGGATCAAGCCGGTGGTGAGCCGCCGGTGGAGGTGGTGGCCGACGTGAAGCCGGAAGGGGGTCGTCGGGATCGCGGGGACGGCAAGGGCGGCGCCTCCGAGAGCGGTAGCGGTAGCGATGAGGAATCGGATGGGTCGGGGAGCGACGACTCGGAGGATTCGGAGGAGGAGAGGCGGAGGGAGGAGGAGAGGAGACGGAGGCGGGCTGAGCGGCTCGCGGCCATGGCTGCACGCGCAATCGCGGAGCGAGAGGAGGCTGTTGCGAGGCTCGAGGGGGAGAAGGCCGGGCTTGAGAAGCTGCTAGCAGAGCGTGAGAAGGAGCAAGCGCAGGAGGTGAGTCTGCTTCATGTTGACTTTGTGTTGCTTTAGACTTGAGGTTTCTAAAAGTGATTACATACTCTGTGCAGCTGTGAACAGAGCGAGACAAACTGCTCGTATAGCTCGCATATTGTTAACTTTATTTTTGTGATTTACATGACAGTTGAGTTAGTAACACACTGCATACTTTTTATTTGTATAATTTAAAATATATTCTCGTTAGCTTTGATGTCTTTGCAATACTGCATTTGAGCACAAAATCATACAGCTCCCCATTTCACTGGTTATGGAACTTTATGTTGATCTTAACAATGCACTGCACAACTCTCTTGTAAGGCATAGTCAGCTGCTCAGTGTGCATATGCGGATCTATCCCGTTGAGAAGGTTTCTAGAAAGTGACGATTCCTTATCAGCATTTTGCTCAACATTTTTTCAGGCTTCAGAGTTGCAGACTAGTATGATCGAAACAATGGAAGCAGTGGAGATAGAGAAACAGAGACACCACAGCACTAGAATGGAAGCCCTTGCACGTTTGGCTAGACTTGAGGTATATCCCTGTTTACAGACTCTGTTCCCTCTTCCCCTTGCCATTCTCTGTCTTACTTTGCAAACAGTGCGGTATATGTAGCCATTTACTTTTGTGGTGGAGAGTAGTTTTTCCCCTGTGACAAGCCTTAGCAATGCTCTTACTGAAGGATTTCACAGGTCACAAATGCAGAACTTGCAAAATCACTTGCCAGGGAACAGTGGAATCTGGAAGTTCAAGTATGTTTTCATTTTCCTTCACCTCCATGCATTGTGTTTTTACTTTCTAGGCTTAAGAAACAATGAAGAATATCTTGACAGCCCTGCTCTATGGTAACAAGAGATGTGGACACTGAAACTTTATTCTTCCCTTCTAAACTTGGGGAACGCTGGCATTTGCGAGAGTCTACACTGTGCCTCATGAATAGGGATAACAAAATCTGTGCCAAAATGCTACCACTGGACATACTTGATACCTTCTGTAATTGGACTAATATAGGGTAATCTAAACTCTAAAGTGGCCATTCCCTGCAGTTTCATGCATGATGCAATTAACTACATATTGTCGCTTTCCAGTTGCTGGAGGAAGGGTCCTTAACAAATGCTAATAATGAGTTGAATGGGATGCATAGTTTATAAATGTTTCACAAGTAACAGTGTTCTGTTAATAATTTTGTAACTGTTTATTCTTGGTATTTGACTAGGTAGATCAAGTAGCACAGCTTCGTGAGGAAGTTGAAATGAAGACACTTGCTCAAGATAGTAAGTTGATCGTGTCTATCTTTTATGGGGCTCTCTGGTTTTAAGTTTCCAGTGTTGTCAAGCACTCTAATTTAATTCTAAGGCCAATGGTATATTAAGCCGACTTATCTTCTTGTCGTGTTGATCTGACTTAAGTTTGAGTCTTCTTGGTCTTATTGAATTGACTTAAGTATAACATGCCATTCTTGGTTTTGAACTTACTTAAGTTGAAGCATTTAATAGCATTTTTTCAGTATGTGACCTTTGTTATCATTCCACGAACAGAATACAAAAGAAAGCTAGCAAAGATA
>OAMR01000238.1:823039-842602 GCA_900205405.1 Echinochloa crus-galli | reverse complement strand
ACGACGAGGCCGCACAGCTCCGGCAGGAGGTCGGCCCACGGGCCGGCGCCGGCGGCGGCCGCGTCGTCGTTAGAAGCCGATGACATTGTCGATCCGTACGCCGGCGGGCCGACCACCTGCAAATTCACCATTCGTCACCACAGTGAGTTGTTGGAGTTGGCAGCGTGTGATCAAGCGGCGGATGCGCATCGAGAAGCTGGCTCTTAATTCCGAGTAGGAATCGGTCTCTCATGCGCGTGATACAATACTGCATGCGTGTTGGTACCTGGGTTGTTGTTGGGCTTGGAATCCGGCTTGGAACACGTACGCTGGGATGGAATGGAAGAAGCCGAGCGAGACGGCACGGAAGGAGACGGCACGGCGGCCTTCCTTGAGAGGCAAGTGTTTGACCGGCCAGGTTGGACCGAGCGCTCACGGGTTTGTAGCATTGATGGAAAGGCTGCCCAGAGGCGGCGCTTCTCCTTGAGCTCAAAGGATCTCCGCCTCCGGCGCCACATCTCTGTGAGTCCTTGACTGAGTCGGCGCCAGTTCACTAGAAGGCCAGGCCAGATCCAAAGAGTAACATGGGCCAAAAGGTCTAGTATATAGGGTCAACAAGTTAGTGAACTGGGCTTACGCAGAAAAAGTTAGTGAACTGGGCCAGGCAACTTACGGGCCTAAAATACAGACACTTTCGGCCCACCGGTAGCGGACGGCAGTTGTGTTCTACAGCGAACATAATGCATTTTGATCTCAAATTCTCAATCGACAAGGTTTAAACGAAAAACAGCAGCCGCAAGCGGCACGCCATCTAGCCGAGTCATGACTGATGAATGATCGGCCTGAAGGAACCAAATGGTAGCAAAGGTGATCGGAAGAGGAAATAAAGGCACAACTGATAGGCGGCGACTCGGAGGAGAATCGAATATGCCGCCCTATCTTCAACCTTGGCGTCTCTCCCATGGCTCTACTCTACGTCTCTACTCCGGCCCGAAAGGCGACGCTGACCCGGCAAGTGGCAGGGGCGGAGTCTACGGCTCACCTACATCGCCGGCCGTCTTTAATCTCTCCGGCCGGGTGTCACAGCCCAGGGCTTAAAAGAATTGATAAGAATACTCATACTAAAAAGTTATAACTTCTTTTTCGAGAGCTCATCTCGAAAGAACTCCGGGGTTAAGCATGCTTGATCCAGAGCAATTTCAGGATGGGTGACCGACCGGAAAATCGTTTTCGGGTGCGCATGAGTGAGGACAAAGTGTGCAGAAAAGACAGGTGTTGATCTGTAAGGGTAGTCTTACGGTTCTATATAACAGCTAGGCGTAGGCGGTAACAGCTAGACGTAGGCGGACTCGGCCTCGGGGAGGCGGGACGTCACACCGGGGATCGGATCGATCGGAGAGGAAGGTCAAATCGAGCTGCTGTTCCTGCGCACTATCGGCACAGTCGCCGCACCTCACCTGGTGTTCCCCTTCCCGTGGTCTAGGACCACTGCTCCCGCTCGCCGCTTACATTGGGAGCTTAATAAGCCTCTCGATCTGTGAGGCTGCCACGCACTTAGCTGAAAGAGCTCGGAGGTGGTGGTGCCACTGCTCTGCTCCTCGAGCTATCGCCGACTCCAAGCGCGCGTGCTAGCCACGAACAGTGACGCGCATGCAGATGCAGAACAACACTGCCAACACAACACATTTCTGCAATTCTGCTCCTCCCTGTGGTACCATACCGCATTACCACACGATTGAGACAAAAAAACGTATACTTTTTGGATTAGAAAGACGTACGTCCACAAGCTACGGAAATGAGTAGGGAATTATTGAAGCGAAATGGAGGAGAGAATCTTTCTCAGCCGCTGCAGACGAGACGGACTCACAGTCACTCGTCTCCAAAGCGAAGCCCTTTACGCAAAAAAAGGCAGCTCCACGTCCGTTTCTACATTTTCTCACCTCTTTCTATATGGTTTATCTTCTTCACGTAGTGGTTATCTTCCTCAAACCCAGATGCAATGGGCCCCGGAATCCGGGGCGACGGTGCCCGCGCGGTCATGGCGATCCGGCCGCCCCACCACCACCACCACGCTACCCACGCACGCTAACACAGTACACGTTCCTGGCTTCACACTTTGCATAAAGCTCGTAGTATGTGTATACTCGAATCCTCTCCATCCATTACTTTTTCTGTTTGCTGGGAATCTTGCAAAGAATGACGGCTCAGTACGTTGTGCCTTCACAAATGGCAATATGACATACGGACACACGTATATATGATGCTGACATGCATGTTTGGTATATAGCACTGGACAAGATTCGGCACAGCCTAGGTCCTAGGGTAGTGGTTCTTTTCTCTGCCACAATGTGTGCGATCTTGATTACGTTTAGTGAACCCTTTTTTTGTGATTTCTATCAGAATTGTTGTAGTACCATGGTTCCGAAGCCTCCAATCATGACAGTTCCATGGCATTTGTAAGGACTAGTCATGCCGAGTTTGACAAATAAAGGCTGAACGAAGCCTGAAATGACTTGTCTAGGTTGGTGTCCACTTTTCAGCCTTTCTTAGCCTGGTTTGTCAATGCTTTCACAACTATTTCTTAAAGATGATCGTACATGTTTGTTTCCTCCTTATCTCAACTACTAGTCCCTGTGATCTCATCAGTTTGACAAAGTTTTATCAAAAATACTTTTTTACTATTTTAATTTTAACCATAGGCCCATAGTCATTAAAAATTTTACAGTAGCACTTTTTAGAGATCTGAGACCGAGGAACGCCCCCGCGCCGGGCAACCCGGGCGGCGCCCCCCTCCCGCGGCCGCTACCACCACCCTCCTCTCCTCTTCCTCACCTCGCCGCCGCCGGAGGGTGATGACGGAAGTCTGGTCGTCCCCTGAGATGGTGGCGGCGGGGCGCTCTCCGGCCGGATCTGAGCCTCGGCGCGCGGGCCGGCGGCGCAGGTCAATGAGGCGGCCTTCCTCCTCCGTGCGACCTCGCCGCTGCCGGAGTGGGCGGCCGGAAGTCCGCGTCCCCCACGAGGACGGCGGCGGATAGTACTGGACTTTACAACTACATCTGGTGATGATATCTTCATTTTCGCCTTTACTTTTCATATAGATCAAGAGACATGAGTTACCTTGGCTTCGTTCGTGAATTCTCTTACTTGAAGACGGATTTCATCTGTAATTTATTCCTGGTGGATTATGCACGGGTACCCAGTGGCTACTTTGCAGCATGGTATCTCAGGTTACGAATTCAGATGGTCTGCCGGATTTGGAGTAATCATGGCCGTTTAAAGTGGGTCAGGGCTGGTCTATATGGAAGCATTGGCCTGGTAAGAGGGGGGAAGCAACACGGTGTGACTTGGTCGTGGTGGTAATTGATACTAATTCACCGATTCCGGGAAGAAATTCCTAGGTCTGACCTTAATTGGTTGAACCTGGCAGTGACCTTGTTGAATGCATTGTTTTGGATTATGATGAATTACTCCCTCGTGAAAACATCTGATCTGGTCTTAATTGGTTGGGTCATTACAATGTCGGCACGTGCGCATGCCGTTTCCTCGTTGGAGGCGTTGTCTCGGGAGCCTACTTCAAAGTCCAAGAGTTGCTTTGGTTTGTGATGCGGATGAAGATGAAGGCACTTGTGGTAGTTTGCTAGGTCATGGTGCTCTCATTTTTTGTTTCTTTTTTTTAATTATTTTTCATGGGCTGTGTGCATCTCAGTTATGCAGAGGCCGGGTTGGATCTTATATAATTGTATCATCTCGATGTAATTGTCTAAGATCAATAAAGGTTCCCTTTCCAAAAAAATTTTAAAAAAAGCACTTTTTAGATGAATCCATATAATAAGCACACACTTTTCATGAACAATTCTAGATATCCTTGATATGTGTATTGGATATCAAAGTTCTCAAATGTTCCCAAAGAACTATACATGTCCTCTTTTGAGCAACAACTTGACCAGCCTTGGCACACACTTGACCAACCTCAAACACCACGTGTATGTTCAGTGGCATGTGTGTAGTTTGACCCTTGGCACACACCCCTATACAGTACGTCAGCATACTTGTCCGCATGTAGCATGCCAAGCGTGAAGTTCTCTCATTCTCTCTGCGCCATAGGTTAGGCCACTAGTGCTGCAACACTGAAGATATTGATCACATATATAAGTTGTTTTGAACAATGATACGATCTAAAGAATAGAACTTTGACCACCAATTTCTATAAAATTATGACATCTACAATAAAGTTGATTATACTTACATTATGAATGTATTTTTAGGAGGATTCTATTAACACAAATGTTTCATTAAGAACCTATGTATATCTAGTTTCTATATAATAATAGCTAGTCAAAGCTGAAAAAGTTTGATGAACAAGAACCAGTAAAATTTGTATGCTTTATGGGATTATTACCACAAAAAACCTCGAGTTTGAATCCTAGTAGACACAATTAGATAAACTAATTGCATCTGGACAACTATTACTATTTTCATGCTTGAAGCCTAAGAACAGTTACATTGCTACACGTCAACAGTTTGATAAGTCCACGTCGGATTTTTGCTGACATGGAGGAGAGAGAGTAATATGAAAGAAGGAGGTCATTGTTTCGTAGTGTCGATGGCCACGTCACCTCCTAGGATGGGTTTGCGCCCATTTGGACGGGAAGTAGCACCCGAAACAAGTTTAGGGATAAATTAAAAAAAGTGCATTTTGGGAGTTGAGGATCTGGCACCTACTTACAGTTTAGGATATGCCATAAATTTTACTCATAAATGAATTGCTCGACTTTCTTGTTAGCTTAAACTTTTGGATTCAAGTGTTAAACTGGTTGATGCATGCAACTAAATGTTTCTATAGACAAATAATTTTATTGCTTGCATTTTATATGCTGCACATGTAAAAAACAGATGAGTATATCATTGTTGAATGAGAACCCACTTTCCTTATATGAGATCACGCAATGGTGATGTTAAAGCAAGTAAAAGTGGTGTAGGTTTTGTTTCTTTGTCACAAGGATGGTGGTATCAAATCTAAGGATCCCATCCACAAGGGAAGCGGCCAATGTAGATGTGCCTCCGTCTAATTATTGATCACCAAACCTGCCCCGGTCGTGTCGCGTTTGATTCTCTTCTCTCCTTTTCTCTCTCTATAGTTGCGTACTGCTTTTCTTCTTTTCAGCCGATATATAGCCTCTCTCCATATTTAACTTGGAGGAGAGTTACATACCAAGGCCCATCTGAATAAAGGCTCTTTCTTTGCTCCTGTCACTTGCAAGCAATCACCTCCTCCTCTCTCACAAACATCATGGTAGGCATGAGAGGTGCCTATGGTGGTGGTGGTGGTGGTGGTGGTTACAGCAATGGCAATGAGAACCGACCGCTTGGAGGAGTAGCCGCTGCGGCCGGTACTCCACTGGCGTCGTCGTCGGAGGAGATTGCGGCGATGGCGGTGCACAAGGTGGCGCCGCCGCCGCCGCAGAGCACGGCGAGCAAGATGAAGGCGAGGGTGAAGGAGACCTTCTTCCCCGACGACCCGTTCCGGGGTTTCAAGGGGCAGCCGGCGGGGACGCAGTGGCTCATGGCGGTCAAGTACCTGTTCCCCATCCTGGACTGGATGCCCGGCTACTCCTTCGCCCTCTTCAAGTCCGACCTCATCGCCGGCCTCACCATTGCCAGCCTCGCCATCCCTCAGGCATGCATGCATATGCATCTCCTTCTTCCATCCCGTCCTAGCTTCCTCTGCATACTTCCCATCAAAATTCAAAATCCATTTTCTTTTCTTCTCTCCAATCACGTATCTTCGTTTCGCATGGCACGCAAAAGATTACGGTACTGTCTTTGAGCTGTACTACATATATCGTTTGGTTTCATTGAGCTGTATACTTCGTTTCACGTATAAGTTACTTCCATAAATACCCTGTGGATCCCTCTGCTGTTTCACACGACCAATGGAACTTAATTACACGTTTCAGCTTCTGTATTTGGAAGCTTGCATGATGTTTGGAGAAATTGAACATCCTTTTTGCTAAATGCATCCTGTTATTTAATTTGTTGGCTTGTATGTGTGACAATCACAACTGTATTCTTGTACCGTATTAACTAATTCCTGCATGCATCCTGTTGTTTGTTGGCTTGCCTTGCAGGGTATTAGCTACGCGAAGCTGGCAAGCTTGCCTCCCATAATCGGCCTGTGTAAGCACCTAATAATCTCGCATCTCCGGGACTTGTCTGCTTATACATATTTTTGTCGTACGTGTCTGTAATTTGAACTCGATCCTGTATGCGCATATATATGCTCGCAATACCCGTAGATTCGAGCTTCGTGCCGCCCATGGTGTACGCTGTGCTGGGGAGCTCGCGGGACCTGGCGGTGGGCCCGGTGTCGATCGCGTCGCTGGTGATGGGGTCCATGCTGCGCGAGGCCGTGAGCCCGACCGCCGAGCCGCTGCTCTTCCTGCAGCTCGCCTTCACCTCCACCTTCTTCGCCGGCCTCGTCCAGGCCTCCCTCGGCATCCTCAGGTCATTACTTACAAGTCATCGATCTCTCTCATCTCACGATCCTGCTCCAGCATGGTTCACATGCATATGGGCCTAAAATGACACGATGCATGATACCATATTGGCATGGCGTGCAGGCTGGGTTTCATCATCGACTTCCTGTCGAAGGCGACGCTGGTTGGGTTCATGGCCGGCGCGGCGATCATCGTGTCGCTGCAGCAGCTCAAGGCGCTGCTGGGGATCGTGCACTTCACCACCGAGATGGGCATCGTCCCCGTCATGGCCTCCGTCTTCCACCACACCAGCGAGGTGCGTTGCGTTGCGTGTCGTATAGGCGATTCGATTCGATCACTACATTCACCTCGTGACTATAACATATATGCATGCGCTCGGCCGCCTTAGCTAGCCAATGGATCAACCAACGTGTGCATAGTGCCCGTGTCTAATTTGTTGTGTTGTCTGCATGCAGTGGTCGTTGCAGACGATTCTCATGGGCGTCTGCTTCCTCGTCCTCCTGCTGGCCGCCAGGCATGTGGTACGTACACTACACATACACAACAATACTAGCACACTCCATCTCTCGCTCCTTAGTATTCTTCAATTCCCTCTTGTCGTGTACTCCATAACGTTGACTACAATCCTGTCGTGTACTGATTGTAATGCGTGTACGTGACTAGGTCTTGTTTAGATCTAAAAGCAACTCCTAAATTTACTATGCAAAAAGAAGATTCTTCGTCACAACAAAATGTCATAACATGCATGGAGTACTAAATGTAGATGAAATCAAAAATTAATTACACAGTTTTATTGTGCTCTGCGAGACGATTATTTTGAGCCTAATTAATTAATTTTTGGACAATTTTTCACAAATACAAACGAAATGTTACAGTGACGCAATGATTACGAAGTGATATCAAAGTCCCAAATTCGACCTCCAAATTCAACATAACAAGGCCTACGTTGTTGTGGCGCGCTACCCCCTTGATTAGGGATGCAAGTGGGTACCCAATGGGTTTTTTGGATCAGCCACTCTAGTTCATTTTATCTTGTAAATTATTTACATGGCATGCCATTCTAGTTTATTTTTCTAAGTTTTGGGTCGACCCAATGACTCAAAAATATAAATACTCGCATCCCTACCCTTGATCGTTGTGTCTGCTATATATATAGCAGCATGTTCACGCTCGCCTTTCTGCTCCTTTTCTTTGTCCTCACTCGGAATTCAGCAGCGGACGGCAAGCAACTACTCCGTAGTAGCTAGAGTGTGCCCGTGTGCTAGGATATATAGGATAGCTTGCCGATCGGTAGCTTGAGCCGCGCTAGCGTCTGGTGTCACTACCATGACAGGAGATAAGAACAAGGAGAAGATTCCGGGAACAGCGAGTAGTGGCAGGGGCCGGCCGGGGAGATAATCATGCCTGCAGTCAGATGCATGTTAGTGAGACGGGTATGAAATGATCACTCTGCATCGATCGGATCGGACCGGTGCATGGAAGGATCTGCGTGTCATTTTTCAGATTTGGTCCAGGGAATCTTGCTGCTGGGTCCTGGCGGCACTGGC
Source organism: Echinochloa crus-galli (assembly GCA_900205405.1). NCBI lineage: Eukaryota > Viridiplantae > Streptophyta > Magnoliopsida > Poales > Poaceae > Echinochloa > Echinochloa crus-galli. The sequence continues at coordinate 834,579 of OAMR01000238.1, read as the reverse complement.
AGTGCCATATATCACTGGCCACAGATATTATTTATCGTATGATGAATGATATTCCAAACTTTGTGTTCAAAAATCAGAACCAGAAAAAGAAAGTGGTGAGGATTCTCTTTGGTAGGCCACTACTGTAGCTAGAGACTCATTTGGATCAGAGGGATCGAGTTGCTGTGTTGGTGGTGGTGGATCCAGAGTTTACTGCGCGTGAAACTTTGCGAACTACGAATATTATGAATGTATGATAATGTCAGTCACAGATATACGTAGTGTTGATGAGTATCTTCTTTATCTGACTGACGCTTTTTTTTAGATAATGGATAATGTATTACCCGGCCTTGACCAGAACGGTTACGGCCAATCTGACTGACGCTTAACCAACTAAACCTGCTTTGCTTGAATAATTGAAGGGAACCCACAGACAGATGAATCTAGTATTAGGTGCTTTCAGGATGAGCGCGGGGGACCTCCAAAGCAAAATCTAGTGCTTATTGTGTCCTTGCTACAGGCTTAGAGCTGTGCCTCTCGAGGTCACATTGACTTCGATTCCTATCGAATACTAGTAATTGATTATATGATTCTAAGTGGCAAATCATTCCCCTGCATCCTACTCTAGTAGTATAGTATAACTGGAGTTGATCAGAATGAATATTGGCTGACCTTTCTTCATATACCAAATGAAATTTTATCAGCAGTATGTCCTGTTGCCATATTTCCAAGGTACAGTATATGAGAGTAAAGAGTGATTTCACACTTATCAGATTTTAATAGCTAAAAATATGCTTGCTGCAAGCCTGCAACTGAGATAACGGAAGGCATAAGTGTCATAGCTATCTGTTGTAGCGTTGGCTGTTTATGCAATGATTGAGGTATCAGATAAAAGTTCATCTCTGAACCTAACCACCTTCAGTGACACACATTTATCTTATCGTTTCTTAATGCAGAGCATGAAATGGCCAAAACTTTTCTGGGTTTCAGCATGCGCGCCCCTGGCATCTGTCATCATCTCCACCCTGGTCGTTTTCCTCTTCAAAGCTCAGAATCATGGAATCAGCATTGTAAGGACAAAAAGGAGTGATGATTTTTTTAAGTTCTTTTCTCTACTTGTATTTGCATCCAGCTGAAAGTCTAGACATTCATGAACCTTTTCGCCTGCAGATTGGGCAGCTCAAGTGTGGCCTGAACCGCCCCTCATGGGACAAACTACTCTTTGACACCACATATCTAGGCCTAACAATGAAGACTGGCCTTATCACTGGGATAGTCTCCCTTACGGTATGCTTTATCGTCGATTTTATCATCATAATCATACGATGTGCTTGACATAATCTGCCGATAATATATTCCAAGATGTTGTTTCGCTACAATTAAGTAATCTCACTGTTTCATCCCAGTATCACCCCAGTGCTAATGGGATGTGGATTTATTTCACCATATCAGGAAGGAATTGCAGTTGGTAGAACATTTGCTTCACTCAAGGACTACCAAGTAGATGGAAACAAAGAGATGATGGCCATAGGGTTGATGAACGTTGTTGGTTCATGCACATCATGCTATGTAACAACAGGTGCAGTGTTAGACACAACTAATTTCAAATATTTGCTCATATTCATCGTAATGTCCTAAGATCAAAGAAAGACAGGGAATGATCACCGGCTTTCTCTCTTCTTTTTTCCCAAAAGGTGCATTCTCCCGCTCTGCTGTAAACCACAATGCCGGCTGCAAGACTGCCATGTCGAACATCGTCATGGCATTGACTGTGATGGTCACGCTGCTGTTTCTGATGCCGCTGTTTGTGTACACACCGAATGTTGTCCTTGGAGCAATCATCATCACTGCGGTTATCGGCCTGATCGATTTCCCAGCTGTATACCAAATCTGGAAGATGGACAAGATGGATTTTCTTGTGTGTGTTTGTGCATTTGCCGGCGTCATCTTCATCTCGGTCCAAGAAGGCCTTGCGATAGCGGTAACCAACCACATTGTTCTTGGCATTTGGAAATCCTATTGTTCAAATATGTCATTGGCTCATTTCTCTTTAGTTACCCGTTACTCCTTTTTTTCTAAATGTATAGGTTGGCCTATCAATATTTAGGGTATTAATGCAACTCACAAGACCAAAGATGATAATTCAAGGGAAAATTAAGGGAACTGATATTTACCGGGACCTACATCAGTACAAGGAGGCTCAAAGAGTTCCTGGAATCTTAATCTTGGCAATTGAAGCACCAATAAACTTCGCTAACTCCAACTACCTGAACGAAAGGTAACAATGCAACATAAATTTTCTTACAGTTTAGTATGTATCCTAACATTTCATTTACATGATGAACAAGTTGGTATAAATATCTATCTGATATTTTCATTCGCAGGATTAAAAGATGGATAGAGGAAGAAAGTTCCACACATAATAAACAAACTGAACTCCATTTCATAATCTTGGATCTGTCAGGTTCGTGAGTTTGGTTAAATTTTCACTTCACTATCTAGCATACTCACTGAAACTCCTTTTTAAAATAAAATTTCCATTTTAAGAACAAAAAGTGACAACGGTTGTATGTAGTTATTTATTAGCTTGCCATCGTATGAAATTTGATTTCTAAGTCGGCAAGTGCTAGCTAAAGTAAGTTTTCAAGTTTGTATTTCCCATCTCAAATAATAAAATGAAAATGAAAGGCCTGCTATGTACTGAAAATGCCATTTCCAAATTAGTTGGCTCTATATTGTAATAATGTAATCACAAGAAAAAATTGTAATAGTGTTAGTATTTGCAGTAGCATGTTCACTAACATGTAGGAAAAATTTTCATTTTCAGCTGTTCCTGCAATTGACACAAGTGGCATAGCATTCCTCATAGACATAAAGAAAGCAATAGAGAAACGTGGCCTTGAGGTATATGTTCGTCCCATATGAAATTCAGTTTCTCACACAAGATGGAAGCATACGTGTGTGGTGAGGTAACTTTTAAATTTTGGAACTTCTAATTTGTTTGCAGCTTGTACTTGTCAATCCAACCGGAGAGGTCATGGAGAAGATACAACGAGCAAACGAGCCTCAAAACCATTTCAGGTCGGATTGCCTATATTTGACCACTGATGAAGCAGTCACTTCACTTTCAGCACTTGCCAAGATGACAAAGCCCTAGAGTGGATTGCAAATTACCATTGTGTTCATCCGAGTCCAACAATGGAGTTCAAAACTAAGTTTGTACCTAAATCTTCACAATTCTTCAGATCTATGTGATGATGCAAATCCAGCATTTGAATGTGAAGTGCTAAGGGTATTCACATTCATGGATATCCATCATTTTGTCTACATGGAAAAATGTAGTGTCATAATAGTAGCTCTTACATAGTATTGTATTGAAGTGTTAAATACTAAATTCTTAGTTCTATATCAACCATTAATATTGCAGAGATGCATAAGGCTACATCTCAGACCTTTGACAACCGGCTTACAATATGGCAAAAAAAAAAGCTAGATGACTTGGATAAGACATAGGAGCATAATCATCTTGGAATTTCAGATGATTGTATGAACTCTTTCTCCAAGCTGTATAGTCTAGTTCCTTCATTGCATTGGCTTCCACTGCATGACTGATCTTTTGGCGCATTTTGACTCACTTTTGTGATATGAGAACTGAGATGCACCTTCGAACTTCGCATATCTTCCAGTACTGCTTCCACTTGCCTCATTGTAGGCCTTTCTTCACCTTTTAAGCTTAAGCATGCTTCTGCTAGCCTTGCAACCACTTCAGCGTCTTCAGCCCCTCCCTCTTCAACAATCTGTGGATCTAGAACATCCCACAAACGATTATCTCTTTTCAGAGAGACGAAGTATGATGCTAAGCTTGTGGCTTCTGATGAAGGAGAAGAGAAAACTGGTGTAATCCTTGTTAGCAGCTCTGCTAACATAACACCAAAGCTGTAAACATCGCTCTTCTCTGTGAGTCGACTAGTGTAGTAATATTCAGGATCAAGGTAACCATGAGTTCCTTGTACGGCTGTTAGTATTCCTGTCTCATCTATTGAAATTGACCTTGAAGCTCCAAAATCTGATACTTTTGCTGTTAAAATATCAGTAAGTAGCACATTTGCAGATTTGATATCTCTGTGGAACACTGATACAGAAGCAGCAGAGTGTAGATAAGCGATTGCTTTTGCAGTCTCCAATGCTATCCTCAATCTATCTTTCCAAGACAAAGGATTTTTACTTTCCCCATGAAGATGGTATGATAGAGTTCCGTTTGATATGAACTCATAAACCAGCAAAGGAACTTCAGTCTCAAGACAACAACCAAATAGCTTGACCACATTTCTATGGTTAGTTTGCGAAAGTATGACAACTTCATTTATGAATTGATCAATTTCCCTTTGAACTATAATGTTGGACTTCTTGATGGCCACAACACGTTGATCAGATAAGATACCTTTATAGACTGTGCCATGGCCTCCTCCGCCAAGGATGCGATTCTGGTCAAATTTGTTTGTTGCTTGCTCTAGTTCTTCTAAGCTAAAAATCTTCAATCTTTCAGCTATATCTTTGTTTGAGGTGATTAACTGCTGGAGAAGCAATCCATGATTTCTCTTGAAAAACTTTTCTCGCAGCTTCTTGGCCCTCTTTTGCCCGAGTCTATTGGTTATTTTAGCGACACCCAGAAATGAAAATAGGAGGCCAGAACCAGCAACGTAAGCTATTGTGGTAATTAAACCTGCAAAAATCAGCTCTATGATTTAGAACGCACTAGATGGAGCATCCCAAGTTTTCAAAATGGTACTCCACCGTGCCGGATTTGTTCACTCGATGTACTTAGTTTCAGAACATGTCTACCGCTGAAATTCATTACTTTCTTGTGCATGCTGTTTCCTTTTTTGTCCGTAATGTGATGTTCTTTAGATAAAGGAAGTTTTAATTGAAGTCAAGACAATTACGTCATGCTTAACTATGATACACATAACTGTAAAAGTAACAAAAGTAATAAAGTTACTTAATTTGAAACTGAAAATATGTACAGAGCAGATTATATATTCCCATAGCATCCTTTAGTTAGTGAAATTATTTTTTTCTTCCCTCTAAGCGAGGCATGCATACGTATCTTTTTTTTTTAACGAACGGGCACAGGATAGTGCCTATTTTATTGAAAAAGAAGGAGGTTACAGACCGGCTAACCGGTTACATACACATTTACATGTATATACATATACCTATGTAATTACTGCATCGGGCTATGCGCCAAAAGACTCGCCAAATCGCGAGCCCCCGCGGCTATCCAGAGTGAGGCCTCCTCCTTGATACGTGCGAACAGGGCCGGGATCGAGGATTCTTGCGTCCTGAAAATTCTTGCGTTGCGCTCCTTCCAAACCTCCCAGCTCACAAGTAGTGCGAGGCTTCGGATACCCTTTTGCGGTGTATCGGGTATAGCCGTAACATTAGACCACCATCGAAGAGTTGTCCTGCTTGGGGACCATTCCACCGGTTTTAATGCCCGCTGCCCCGTCCAGTCAGCAATTATTGACCATAATCTGCGTGTATAACGACAGTCCGCTATAAGGTGGCGCGCCGATTCCATAACTTGTCGACATAGGGGACAGGTTGGGCTATGATCCCATCCTCGCCGCGCCAACCTGTCTGAAATCCACACCCGGTTCTGCAGAATCAGCCAGGCGAAGAATTTACATTTTGGTGGCGCCCAGGTTTTCCACACCGTTGCGCTCCGGGGCGTCTTTATGTAGCCGAGGAATTGGGCCTTACATGCAGATGCTATTGTGTATTGGCCATGCACGGTCATTTTCCATATGAGGCTATCTTCGCAGCCCGATCGTAATTGGATAGCATTGACCAACGGCCAGAGGGTTACAAATTCGCCCAGGTGGGTGGTGGTAAAGCCATTTCGATGGTCGAGGTCTCTAATCCAATTTTGCTGTTGCAGCGCGTCAGCCACCGTCCGCTTTTTTCTTCTGGACTTGGCGTATAGGGATGGGGCAATGTCCTTTGGGCGGCGTCCTTGGAGCCATGCATCAGTCCAGAAGCGTGCTTTGTGCCCATCTCCCACAGTGATGCTCGTGCAAGCTGCAAAGAGCAGTCTGTCTGTATCGTCGCAAGGTACTGCCGTCCCGACCCAAGTCTTGTCTGGGCAATGCCATTCTTGCCAGAGCCAGCGTATACGCAGGGCTCGCGCAAACTTCTCCAGGTGGAGGACTCCGAGGCCACCGTTTTCCTTGGGGAGGGTTGTTTTGGTCCAATTCACCTTACATTTTCCGCCCGAGATCTCCTTGTCGCCTGCCCACAAGAACCGCCGACGGATCTTGTCCAGCTCCTCTATGGCTTCTTTAGGTGGTTTCAGCACCGTGAGTGTGTAGACTGGCTGGGAGGTGAGCACCGATTTAGTGAGAGTGACGCGTCCCGCTTGTGTGAGGTTTCTTCCGTTCCAAGTAGATAGTTTCCCGGCCACTTTGTCCACCAGTGGTTGGAAGTCGAGCTTCTTTAGACGCTGAGTTGTCAGCGGGAGCCCAAGGTACTTGAACGGGAAAGGCTGTCTAGCGAGGGGCAGATCCACGAGTACCCTATCGAGGTCGACATTGCTGCAATTAATGGGCGTCACACTCGACTTCTGGATGTTTGTGCATAGTCCAGTTGTTGCCCCGAAACGAAGTAGTTCTTTGAGGGTTGTGGCGTCCTTGGCTGTGGGTTTGATGAAGATGGCCGCATCGTCAGCGTACATGGATGCTCGGAACCTTGACACTCTACCGTTGAGCTTGGTAAGGAGACCTCTTTCTGTCGCGGTGTCAAGTAGGCGTTGTAGAGGGTCGATGGCAAGCACAAAGAGTAGAGGGGATAACGGGTCCCCTTGACGCACACCACGGCCGTGTTGGATGGGATCGAGCGGGAAACCATTGAGCAGGACCCGAGAGGAAGAGGACATTAAGAGCGCCGAAGTCCAATTTAGCCACTTCGGGGGGAAGCCCATGTGCTGCATGAGGGAAATAAGGTAGTCCCATCGTACGGAGTCGAAAGCTTTGGAGATGTCCAACTTGATTAGGAGCGCAGGAGTCTTGTTTCTGTGGAAACGCCTTGCTAAATTTCGAACATAAAGATAGTTATCATGGATGCTCCTTTTTTTTGATGAATGCGCTCTGGCAAGGGGAGATTAAGGAGTGCATGTGCGGTGCTAGACGGAGGGCTAGAATTTTGGTGATGATCTTGGGCGACAGAGTGTATAAGGCTAATTGGTCGAAAATCTCGTATGTCTTCAGCCCCATCCTTTTTTGGAAGCAGTACAATGTTGGCTTTGTTAAGTAGGTTCAAGTCACGGCATCTTGAGTCGTGGAATGAGTTGACGACCGCTACTAAATCATTTTTGATGATTCGCCAACACCTTTTGAAGAATAATGCCGTGTAGCCATCCGGACCAGGCGCTTTATCCGCCGGCATTTGTTTTATTGCGTTCCAAATTTCATCCTCCATGAATGGAGCATCAAGTGCTGATAGGTTAGATCGGCGTATGTTTAGGTCAGGCCAAGAGAAGTCACATGTACGGGCATGAGGTGTTGACAGGATGTTTTCGAAATGGTCCTGAACCAAATGGTGCTTATCGTTATGAGAGAAGGCCCATGCATCTCCATTGCGAAGGCGTTGAATGAAGTTCTTACGTCGTCTGCCGTTCGCACGTAGGTGGAAGAAACGTGTATTAGCATCCCCTTCCTTAATGTAAGCAACCCTGGAGCATTGCTTCTTCCTAGCCTTCTCCACCACCAGCCATCTCGTGAGGCGTTTTTTAAGCTTCGCCCGCAGGGAGAATTCTGCGGCAGTGAGTTCCTTGATATCCTGGGCCTCGTCCAGGCGTTGGATGACCTCTTGCGCCATAAAATGCTTAAGCTTCGCATCTAAAATTTTGGATCGGCTCCAGGCCTTTAGCGCAAGTGCAGTCGTGTGCAGCTTGTGCCCGAGCCTATGAAAAGGCTCGGTGTGTTGAGTCGGGGCGTTCCAGCTTTGCTGAACAACGTTGTCAAAGCCGGGAAGCTTGGTCCAGAAATTCTCGAACCGGAAGGGCGTCGGCCTACGCGGTCCCTCATGGTTAGCAAGAATGAGCGGGCAGTGATCCGAGTGGGACGAGGAAAGAGCATGGAGGACACAATTCTCGAAGGTTAGGTCCCAGTTTTGCGTGCAGAAAAATCGGTCAAGTCGGACAAGCGTCGGTTGACGCCTTTCGTTGCTCCAGGTGAATTTACGATTTTGTAGATTAATCTCCTTAAGTCCACAAAAATCCAAAGCGCGCCGGAAGGAGCTCATTAGCCTCATGTTCAAGTTTCGGTTGTTTTTATCTAGCGCTCTATAAATGAGGTTGAAATCCGCAAGGATCAACCATTTTGCATCGTCTGCCTGCTTGAGATGCCTCAGGTGCGCCAAGAAACCTAGTTTGTCCTCACGTCTAGATGGTCCATAGACCGTTGTGAGTCTGAAGTTGGTGAGACAGTGCTGCAACGTTGCTTCTGCTGATATGGAGTAGCGTCCAATGGTGATGTTAGCGAGGTTGACTTCACTATCGTTCCACAGGATGAGAATACCGCCCCGTGTGCCTTGTGCAGGCTTGTAAGCGAAACAATTTAGTCTGTATGCACCAAGGAAGGATGCTAGCCTTGCATCGATCGTTTGGAGTTTAGTTTCTTGCAGGCACGCTATCTGACAATGGTTGGCTCTTAATGTTTCGTGCACAGTTAGACATCTGTCGGCGTCATTTAGACCTCGCACATTCCAGGATAGAATTTCTAGGTTCTTTGTTTGCATCGTGGAAACAATGAAGCTCGGGGGTGAGGCAAGGTAGCAGACGTCGCCGTGCATACACCATAGTCGATTTTGAAGACGAAAGTAGCAACGTAACAGTGCCCGAAGGTCAGAGCCAGCAGGGCGCACAAGGTCGTGAAAGTCACAAGTCTAGGATGCCCGAAGGTCGAAGCCAGCAGGGCCGTAGTATACCACCCGAAGGTCGCAGCCAGCAGGGTGGTGAAGCTCAACATATGAAGGTACAGATACATGATAAGTAGATAAATAGCTCATGACGTGCCGGCCCCTCATGCTGAAGCTGCGGCCTCGGCCGCGTCTTCCTCCTCGTTCTGCAGCAGTTCAGGCGCTGCCGTTCCCGCGTGTGCAAGCAGGGTGTCGTCGAGGGCGTGGTCGTCGTCATCCTCCAAGTTGAAGAGTGCGGTGAGTGCGGCAATGATGTGCTCCGGCAGCGGGCCGCTGAACATGTCGACGAAGTCGCGCAGAACGGCTTCAATTGGGGCCATATCGTCGTCGACGATGCCCAGTTTCCTTCGCAGATTGCGCTGCGCGCGTTCAGCCACCGGCATTACCGGCTTCTTGGCCAGCCGCACGCTGCGCCTCACCGTCGTCATGTCGAAAGTGCGCCGCTGGCGTGTGGTCTTCCTTGGGGCCGGCAGCACCGGGGGATCAGGCGTCTTGAACAGCGCCGCGACCCCCTCAAGCATCGGGTGTTGCTGATCGAGGCGCTCCCGCGGCGACGCAGTGGCCGGTGATGCAGTCTGATCTTGATCGCCCTGCTCCCTGCCCGAGCCATCAGGGACCCTCTCAAGCTGCAGCTGGAGGGCGTCCAGGGCCTGCGCCACCTCTTGCACAGATGGAGATACACGGAGGGAGCTCTTCAGAGTGCTGAGCGCCCTTGTGAGAGGCACGAGCGAGTCGCCCTTGGGCAAGTCAGCCCGTCCGGACCAGGCCACATTCCCAGCCGAACCACCAAGGCGTATGCTATCTGTCAGCTGGCAAATCCTCTCGAGGTAGTGATCAACTCCAAAGGTAGGGATGAGGTGGGGAGACACTTGAACCTGAGGAGAAGCGACCGCTTGCAGCGCAGCTTGGAACTGGGCCTGGAGCTCCGCGTCCGCCACGGACCCCTCACGGCGGCGAGAATTGTAGCTGCGTCGTGGCGGGGACCGCGAGCGCTCCCGCTGGAATGGCTCACCCCACAAATCAATCTCCATGAAGCCGCGGCCCTCGCCCGGATGTCCGTAGTCGCCACCATCATGGTCGTCGTCACCGTTGTTCCGGCGTGGCGGCCAGGTGAAGCCGGCCGTGCGGCACGAGTTGCGGCCGTTCCCCTTGCCGCGATGGCCGCCTGCTCGGTGCTCCCCCTTGTCGCGCACGTCGCGCCCACCTCGCTCGACGCGGCGTTCCTGCGTGTCCCGGGTACCGCGGCCGTCGCGGCCATCCCGACCTTGCCCCCGATTGCCGCGCTCGTGTGTGCGGTCGCGGCGCTCACTGTCGATGACGCGCTGATCACCGTTTCCGTTTCGGCTGGCCCGGCTTGTGCGGTCCTCCTCCTGGCCCACCGTGACCAGGTTCCGTGGCGGCTTCGGCAGGCGTGCGGGGAAGCTGGAGCGCGCGGACGGGGGCGCTCCATCCACCAGCCCGTAGCGCCATTCGTATCGCCGGCGCACAGGCGTGATGGCTGCCGGGTTGTCCACAGCAGCCTGCAAGTTCGCCTTCGCCGCGGTGTAGTCCTCCAGCATGGAGAGGTGGATGAAGACTTCGAATCGCGCCCCTTGATGCCATGCCTGCGGTGGCGGATCAGGAGAGACGAATGCCACCGACGAGCCCTCCGATGGCTAGTGTGTGAACCCCAGCCATACCTTCTTGGGCAGGGGCGGAGCCAGGAACCGGGCTGGGGGTGCTGCAGCCCGGGTCCTAGGCAGGCAATCCCTTACACAATAATAAAAGTCACCAAGCTAATTGATGAATTTGTGGGAACTCAACTAAAAAAATAGAGGACCCAACAGTCAGATGGTAAGGCACTTCACAAAATTTGCCTGTTAGCTTGTTGTCTTCTTGAGATACATCCTTGTGTTTGGACCCCGATCAAAATATTCACTAATTTAGCCCAGGTCCAAACCAGTTTCCGGCTCCGCCACTGTTCTTGGGGATTTCGCTAGGGTCGGGCGTCCATGCCCAAAGCTCGATGTGCCTGGTGTCGGCCGGCTGCACCAGGTCCGTGACGATGCACTGCACCGCGCACCGATGTCCGACGACGCGCTCGACGATTGCCGGTGTCCAGGCGTGCGATGGGATGCCGTCGAGGCACAGACGCACCCTGTAGAAGATGCGGAAGCCGAGGGCGTGGGTGAGGCTGCGCCAACCTCGCAGGCAGATGTTGATGCCGTGCCCGGTGAAGCGCCGGTCCCGCGCTGCCGCAGCGTGCTCAGGCTTCTCGAACCGCACGAGGTACGGCTCCGGCTGGTGGATGGTGACGACGACGTCGCTGCGCTTGAGCCGGAGTTGTTCGATCAGCAGCTCCTCGATGTCCCTTGCCCCGGCGTTCCTTGGCAGGTGCATCGCCCATGGCACAAGGGCGCAGGCCTCCCACTCCTTGGCATCATGTGCGAGGTGGAAAGAGTTGGGGACGAACACCGTCTCCTCCTCCGGGCGCGAATCCGGGTCCCCAACCGCCATGGATGGCGGCGGTGGTGGAGGCGGGGGCGGTGGAGGTGGCGGTGGCGGTGGAGGCGGAGGCGGGGGCGGTGGAGGTGGCGGAGGAGGTG
>OAMR01000238.1:781964-822965 GCA_900205405.1 Echinochloa crus-galli | reverse complement strand
TGGGGGCGGAGGTGGTGGAGGCGTTGACTTGGCGAGCAGGCAGTCCCTCTCCTTGTGCCCTGGTCGGCGGCACCGAAAGCAGCGAACGGGGTCCCGGCAGAGTGCTGCTCGGTGTCCCTTGGCCAGGCACTTGAAGCACCTCCCCCAGGTGTGGTGGTTGAAGCTCTGGAGCGCCGAGGTAGCTGGCCGCCTTGAAGACGCATCTCCCCTGCCCCGCCATGAATTGGGGTCTCGTCGCTCGTCATGTCGCCGAAAGCTGGCCGCGGCAGAGTGACTCGAGCGCTTCTTGGCGTAGCTGACATAGGTCCAGTCGGTCTCCTCCTCCCCTTGCGTCTGGCAGAGTCGGTCGGAGTGAATGCGGCCGTCCGGAGCAGTAACTCCGGCCGCTGGATGGCGCCTCGGCGTTGGATCCATCTTGAATGCGCCGCGTCTGGTCACCTCAGCGTACGAAGGCGTCCCATCGGAGACCGGTGAGACCACGGGACGCCCAACGGGGCGCGGCCACGGCCACGCCTGGCCGGATCCAGGGGCGGTGGATCTGGGGCAGCTGGATCTCGTCGGTGTGGAGCTCAATGGGCCGAAGAACTCCGCCCAGCTGCGCAGGGGTCGGTTGGCGTCGACGTGGTGGAGCGGGGCAGGGCGGAGTTGTTGGGGTCGGGGCAGCGCGGTGGCCGGATCCAGCCACGACCGGCGGGTCGCCGGCGGGGGCGTGGGTGGGGGCCGGGTGACATGGTCGTCTTACCACTTTGTTTACCGTAGCATGCATACGTATCTGAAGAATGTGAGAGTCATATTTTGTACCTTGAATGCTGCTGATGATTTTCTTTGATGAGCATCGGTATGTCCCTGGCAAATTGGTGCAGGTTCCATGGCATGGGTAAAGATCTGGCTGTTGGCACTCGTCGATATCTAAAAAGGGAGGATTACATGGATATGAATTAAAGGAACGAGGGAGGCATTCAGGTAGGCAAAAACAGTAACAAAATTTTCTCGTCATGTTCAAAGCTAAGGTTATAGTATTGCTGAAACTTTAGAACTATTAAGAGATATGATGAAACAATCTGATATCATAGTAGATGTTGTTATATTTTATAAACTTGGTCCAAGTTAGAGAAGTTTGAGTTTGGACAAAATAAAAAGGTTTTATATTTTAGAATGGAGGAGTATATACATGATAAAACGACAAAAACATACTGAAGATTTCTCAGGACGCGCGTACTAAACGACTGAACCGATGAAAAATGCAAATCAGCTAAAGCGCGCGTGGCATACGTTCTATAGCGTGGAAACCAACAGAATGAATACCTTGGCATCCATCCGCGATGTATGGGTTGCCCTCGAACCCTGTCGAGCAGTTGCACCGTACCAGCTTCCGTCCACTGCTGTCGTCAACGTCCTGAACAACTGTGCTGCCCACGCTGACGCATCTCCTCTGCTGAAACGTATCGATGTTATCCACCCCCCAGAACAAGTCCCGATCACGTTCCGGATCCAGAGACCACTCCAGTACCGTCGGGATCACCGTCGTATCCGCGATCCTCCGTGGCTCGCCGAAGTAGTTCAGCTGAAGCATGGCACCCTCCTTGCTGAACCACTCCTGGTCAGCTATGAACACCGCTCCAAACCCCGAAGACGACGACTGGCCGGAGCTCTGCTGGGCGGTGATCAGGTCACTGAGCTGGACTCTGTACGATGGGAGCCCCCGGGAGATGAGCGTTTGGCAGCAGCTGACGCCGGAGCAAGAGGTGTCGCCCAACAGGGGCGGAGCCACGCCCGGTGCTGTGGCAGCAGGGGTTTGACGCCTGAAAAACAGTGGTGCACAAGGATTACAGATAAATAAAACATGAAACTCATAGAAAGTTAAATGTTCATTAGCTTAATCAGTCCGGGGCGTAACTTGTTCCTGGCTCCGCCCCTGTCGCCCAGCATGGGTCCGTCTCCGCAGAGCGCGGCGCACGCGCTGACGTAGAACCCCGGGTCGTCGCCGGCGGCGAGGCTGGCGATGAGGTTGCATCCCATGGCCACGAGCTGGTTGTGCCTGGTCGACACGGCCAGGCGCCCCGGCCCCGTGGCGGACCACGAGCCGTTGAGCCGTAGGGGGGAGGTCGCGTTCTCCGGGAGCGAGACGCCCAGCATCCTGCTGCGGATCTGCACCGTGCCGTCCGGCAGAGAGATGCCGAGGACTTCCACGCCGCCGTCGCCCAGCAAGAGCTTCGGTGGCCGGCCCGGCGTCTCGTCACATGTGAGGTTGAATCCTTCATGGAAGCATCCGGGGCGAGTGCCGAATGGGTAGGGGACGGTGACGTTGCCGCAGGTGTCCGGGCACCCGGGCAACGCCATTGGAGGTGCTGCTGCAGCCACTGCTGTTGTCACTAGGAATGCTAGCACGCTGATCGTTGCTTCTGTGGAATGGGTAGAGGAGAACGGCGCCATCTTGCATTGCGCGCAATTGCAGTGAATGCTGCTTCAGAGTTTCAGGTACTCCTATATGGACATATGGTAGCAGTCTTGTTTGACAAAGAAGAAAATGCCCATGAAGACAGTTCGCCATGTCGTATTGGACGGGGTAACTGAAAGTCCACTGCATGTCACCGTCGCACCTCGTTATCAAAGAAGACTGGAAGAAGATGACGCGATGACTAGCTATATATCCAAACAAAACGCGTTCACCGTATAAAATTCTGAAGCCGATGACTTGCTACAGGAACGGCAGGCACACGGCCTAGCTTGCCGTGCACACGTGCTTGCTGCACCCGATCTGTCGCGCCATGTTATTGGAGTAGTGCTTAATAATACAAATAAAATTCAAAACGGCAGCTGTTGGTTTCGAAAGTTTGGACTTCTTTTTTGTAGCTCGTGAACTCCCTGCTGGACCATTGCTCATCAGCTATGAACATCGGTCTGAACCCAAAGATCCAGCAGCCGGCGAGCGTACCCTGCACGGGAGCAGATTAGGGCCCTAAACCCAAAGATCCATACTGCCAAGTCTTTAGCTAGTTTTGCCTCGCCTCGCCCACGCGAGCAGGAGAGGAGAGGGCCGGTGCGCTGCGGAAGGCGAGCGCCGGGCTACGGGAGGAGGAGAACACAGGTTGCCCTGGGGTTGCTGGATGTAGATCAGGTTGTGCTTGAGGCTCTTTCCCGACTTCAGCTGGAGCTTCGAAGGCACTTGTTACTGAAGATTCTCCCTAGTAAGAACAGAGAGGTCCCTTCCCCTGCTTTTCTGATGAATTTCACCATAGAAATCACGAATAAATTATTTTTATAGGTGAATAATTTACTCTACAAGGCAAACAAATAATTTAACATCGCGAACAAATTAATGCATAAGTAAACAAACAACTCCATACTGCAAAATATTATTTTTACGGAAGAACAAGATATATACACATGAAAAATAAGTTAATATAAAAACTAAAATATCTATCTACGTTGGAAGTGAAACAAAAGTAAATATATAACAAAATAAAGAAAAAAAGGTACAATTAAAAAAAGAGAATTAAGAAAAAAAGAGATAAGTATGATGAATGGAATAAATACCAGAGACAAATTAAGTACCGAATATCTACAAATTACAAATAAAAAGTATGAACGAAATGAATGGAAATGGAAGGTAAAACAAAAGAAAAGAAGAAAGAAAGAAAAAAGCCCAGATTGGCAGCTTTCCGTACGGCAGCCCGCAGCCCCGTGGGCCGAAACTGCTTTCCATACTCTCGTGGGGCAATTTGCTTCAGCAACCCACGAACGATACCGCTTTGGTCCTAGGCTCCTGCTGGCTGCTGCTGCCTGTTGGTGCGGCCCTGTACACTCCCCATGTTGGGTTGCATTGTCGTGGGCTGCTGTATGGGCCTCGGGGATTGGCGAGTTTGGTTCGGGTTTGGCCAACTTGCTCTGGCCTTGTGCAGTTGTGCTGACGCGGTGAGCGCGAGCCGCGAGCGGGTGATGCACACTGGCACGGTCGCACGCACGGTGATTCACGCAGTTTTTCTAGAACCTGGTGCGCCGAACTCCACTGACGACCACTCCATTTATCACTCCCACGATCACGATGGCACGACGCATTTGGCCGGCCAGTGGCTAGCTCCGGCGAGTATCTCCGCTCTGCCCGAGTGGTGGAGTGGCCTCTAGTCGCCGGATGTCAAAAGGGTGCGTGGAAAGCAGCTTCGTTGGTCGGCTATCGATCAGACTATCAGAGATATGCAGAGCAGTCGAGCAGAGCACACCAACCCAACTACAGCTGAAAGCTCAGTGCTCTCTATCCACAATTCCACATACTACCACGGATACGCAGGCTATCGATCGGTAACGGTGTGACAGATATTATCTGACTATCTAAGCTCCTTTCACTGCTCTGTAGGTAATCGTCTGACCCTGACATGCAAATGGTATCTGGATAATTTCAGTTCCAAAGACAAACGATGCCAATTGATGATGCAGTTGCTTATCCCCTTCAATTCGGTCTGTGTTATCCAGATAACTAGTGCACGATGTGCTCTGCCCAAGCTTCACCCTGATTGGAATTTGTAAATTTTACGGCCGCCCTTGGGTGCTCCAGCTGACATGTCGGCATGGCTTTTTTATCCAGAGTTTTACCATAGCTGTATACGTATCTAGCTTAACAGATACTTGTAAAGACAGTGCATGCAAAAGTGGTCAGACGTGCGCTGCGCACAGGTAAAAGGGCATGCAGGCAAAAAGAGTCAGACTAGCTTCCAAGCGATTTGACCATTCCCCTCCTGCTCTTTCTGCAACTTGCACGTAGTAGAAAATTAGACCTCTCTCAAATAGTCACGGAATCAATCACTCGCCACTGCCGGCCGAACATAAACTAGGATCATGTCGTGATCGTGCGCCACCGGCATGCGCTTCGGTCGTCGCAGCGGCGGAGCTTGCATCGTGTGTGTTTGGCAACTGAATGTGTGCCAGACACACCGCCGTGATCGGTGCGAGGATTACATGGTTTGATTTCAGTTTTTAGGGCCATGATTTGATCAGATAGAAAAAACAATGTACGCCCGCAAAATCCATGACCAATATGATCCAAATGGGAATTAAGAAAAACAATGTAATTGCTAGGTTGGTATCAGCCTATTAGGTAACGTCGTCGTCTTATCGAGCTCGAATCTTAGTGGCTACCTCGTTAATTTCTGTCTTCCAGGTGAGAGCTAAATTAAGCTCTCTGTTTAATTCGTCTTTTCTAAGAAGAAATTGGGCGAAAGTGAGGAAGATAGATAGTCTAGTGTACATCCACACACAGTTCATAAAAAGTGGTGATAACTAGCCATCACGTAGGAATGCTTAGCCGTCAGCGTTAAAACGAGTAAAACTATTTCGAACTGTCATTCACTGCCAAAATCAAGATCAAGCCGGCTCCAGAATCCACATAGTTTATAGCAGAAGTGATGACAAAGGAACAAAACCGGCACAAGGTCACACCAAGTTTGGGCGATCCGCAACGATGCATCAGCATGCATGTGGCGCGAAAAGTAAGAGCACGCACGCCTCTGTTTCTTTGCTTGGAGTGTATGCATGCTTAATCCAATAATCCTAGAACTCTGCTTAAAGCAAGCATGCTGCGCGCCTAATTTGCTGACCCCGGTCATGCTGCCTACGACCAGCCGCGCCGCTATTCACACCTGAGCTCAAAGACTAAACGGAGATTTGAGTCATAGTTATTGCCCGATTGGTCCCTGAGGTGGTTGCAAAGTCGTATGCTATGCACTGAATCTCCACTAGCTTAGCGAGCCTGTCCCACATTTTGGCAGTAGCTTTGAAATTCATGTCCGGGACTGGAGTAAAAGAAATGCAACTGGACGGATCTCGCTTGATCCTGGTTCCAAGATACCAAGCAAGAAGGATATAACAAAATGTTAGAACAGTGCTAGTGCAACTGTATATGGAAAATGTTTTTAAAAAACAAAGTACTGTATGGAATTCCAAAAATACATTTGCAAGGAGTAACAAACTTATATGATTGCGTTTGGACTGTATTTTAGAGTGACAAAATTGTGGAATTTTGATGCACGATACACACTGAGCTAACCTAGCAGACGCCCTTTACAGCACTATCTTCGATCATGCAGGTAATCCTAAAGATGCGTTGCGGAGCGCAGCAGCATTCTGCATGCAAATAAAGCTTCCCTACGTGCATACCCTTATTTCTACCTTCTTACTTTCTGGCTGTACACCACTAAAGTTAAACAATGTCCAAACTGTAGATGGCGGATAACAACATGCATGCAGGAGACACTAGGAGTGAAGTAAAGAACTGCCATGCTGCTGTCGCAGTGCCTATAAATACCAGGGCGCATGGAGCTATCCTTGCAGCCGCAGTACGCACTGAGCACTGAAGTCACAGAATTCCCTGTGCTCTTAGACAGCTCTAGTTATCAGCAATGGCGTCCAGGCAATCCCTCACTTGCTACACCATGGCCATGCTGTTCGCCGCCGCCGCTGTCTCAGCGCAGCTCTCCACCGATTTCTACGACGAGACGTGCCCCGACGCGCTCGACATCATCGAGTCCGCCGTGAGAGCTGCCGTCTCCAAGGAGTCCCGCATGGGGGCTTCTCTGCTCCGCCTCCATTTCCACGACTGTTTTGTCAATGCAAGTGCTATAAGGCTATAAGCCACCTTCTCATTTTCCTCGGCCTTTCACTTTCTTTTATTTTCTCTGAAACTCCAATATGCACAACGTGTATAGGAGTATATATCGACTATCTGTCTGTTTCTCTTTCTTAGCAAAAATAGCAACTTCAAGTCCAACCGGTAATTGAGGCAAAACAGTTAGAATCTTCCACTGTTTGCGGATGGAAGCACAGCATGTTGGACAGTGAGGTTCTGTACAGTTCAGTTAAAAGTGGCGCGCATGCACTCTGCGGCGTCCTTCGATTTTCAAACAAGTCTTTGTCATTTCTAACAGACCGGTCAGTCTCTGAGTACAATCATGGAGTGCCTTTTCGTGGACTAACCGTTGACAGCGAATGAACTTTACAGGGCTGTGACGGGTCAGTGCTGCTCGACGACGCCCCAGGCTTCACCGGCGAGAAGACCGCGAAGCCGAACAACAACTCGCTCCGCGGGTTCGAAGTGGTCGACGACATCAAGTCGCAGCTCGAGGACTCCTGCGCTCAGACGGTCTCCTGCGCCGACATCCTCGCCGTCGCCGCCCGCGATTCCGTCGTCGCCGTAAGCATCCATTGCACAATTATTCAGTCCATGATTATATATAGTTGGACACCTCTCTTTCAATGCATGGTTTCAAGCTAACTAATTGCGTCTGCAGCTTGGCGGGCCAACCTGGGACGTGGAGCTGGGCCGCCGGGACGGGACGACGGCGAGCCTGGACGACGCGAACAACGACCTGCCGGCGCCGTCGTTGGACCTGGGCGACCTGATCAAGGCCTTCTCCAAGAAAGGCCTGAGCGAGGCGGAGATGATCGCGCTCTCGGGCGGGCACACGATCGGGCAGGCGCGGTGCGTCAACTTCCGGGCCCGCCTCTACAACGAGACCGCCACCCTGGACGCATCGCTGGCGTCGTCGCTGCAGCCGCGGTGCCCGAGCGCCGCCGGCGACGGGGACGACAACACCTCGCCGCTGGACCCGTCCACGTCCTACGTCTTCGACAACTTCTACTACAGGAACCTGCTGCGGAACAAGGGCCTGCTGCACTCGGACCAGCAGCTTTTCAGCGGCGGCGGCTCCGCGGACGCGCAGACCAAGGCCTACGCGGCCGACATGGCCGGGTTCTTCGATGATTTCCGCGACGCCATGGTGAAGATGGGCGGCATCGGCGTCGTCACCGGGTCCGGCGGGCAGGTCAGGGTCAACTGCCGGAAGGCCAACTGAAGAAGAAGGCAGAGTGTATGGAATTCAGTAGTGCGCCCCTGTGGTCTGTGACATGGAGCCAGTGATCGTTCAGTGCGTGTGTAGTGTGTTGTGGTGTGCAGAAATGTTCCTTCTATCACGTCGTAGTGTGCTTCGAACGGTTGTAGCACTACTTTACCAGGAATAACATGAAGGAATGAATACAGGATACAGCTCTTGGATCATGGCATGGATGCTTTTGTCTGTGCACAGATTTTTTTTAGGGCACTGTGCACAGAAATTGATCAGATTAACGTGAATTACATTGCAAGTTCAGCAGCTTCAGAAGAAAAACTCTAGGGCCAGTCATTCTTCAGAGCCCAAAATTTATAGCACAGGCCCTTTTGGAGTTTGGTACATTATCTGGGCCTCCGGGCCAATATCACGTGACTGGCCGGCCGGCCAATGCAGAATTACAGAGTAGCAATAAAAAGGTTAACATCACAAAGCTTAGTATCTTGTAATCTCAAAAAAAAAAGCTTAGTATCTTCTTACAATAATTAAGCTCAGCCGTCCTTGAATCTAAATTAGAGCTCGATGTCCAATGACAGAGAATCCACTATGCACACCAAACTGCCGCACAAAGGCCGTATCCCCCATTCGTGCTACATTTTATATTTCAGAGATCTGAGACTCAAGCAGTCAAGCAACAAGAGAACGCACATTGCATAGTTTCAACTTTTGAGGGAAAACAAGGTAAAATGACAAGCAATATGTCGCAAAAAATGATCTCCATCTCAATTTAAAAAGGTTTATTTATTTACAAACACTCGCAAAAAGACAAAAAATGAAAGCGGAAACAGCTTGACTGACGTCACGGCCCCACCCCTACCTCTGTCCCCTTCCGCGCGCGGCCTGCCGCTCTTGTCCTCTTCTCCCCCCATTGCCGTCCCGGGCAGGCTCGCGGCGTTCCCAAACCCCCGTCGCCGTCTCGAGAACCTCTCGCCCTTTCGCTTTCGCCTTCCATTTTCCTTCCAATCCGCCAACCACCACCTCGCTCTGCTTAGTTTAAACCCATCGTCATGCCGTCCGCGGAGGCGGAGTCCCACTCGCCACTCCAATCTCCCCCCTACTCCTCCCATTCCCCACACGGCGGCCGCCGCGATGCGGCCCTCCTCCACCCCCGCTCGCGGCTTCCTCACGCTCCTGCTTGTTGTCGTGATCGCCTGCGCCGTTCCGGGGGTGAGATGCTCCGATCGGCGGTTCCCGCACCTCGACCGCGTCCGCGAGCTCCACCGCCGGGAGGGGTCTTCATCGGCCGAGCAGGAGGCCGCCGCGCGCGGGCTTCTCGAGCGGCTCCTCCCCTCACACTCCGCTAGCTTCGAGTTCAGGGTCATCTCCACGGTACGCGTGCTTCGCTGATTGGGGAGTTGTAGGGTTGCGGGTGCCGTGGAATGTTGCCAAATGTTGCATAAGTAGAGTCGCCGATAGATAAAATGCAGTGGGAAACTGAGGATGTCGACTAAAATCAGAAGCTAATGACGCACCTCTTTGGGACATCATAGAGTAGTGGATCGAATTAGGGTGTTGTTTGTTTGGGCCTATTGTCGTGCAAACATGTGGCCACTAAGTTACTAGTATAGATTATCAACATTTGCCTTTTTGTAATGATTACACGATCGATCTCTGCCGCCTAAGCAACTTCATAATGGGTTTCATTTCTGATGCCCTGTTAGTTACTGACAAGGGTTCACAATCTACTCCATTGCATTGATAGGAGCAATGCGGCGGGAAGGCATGCTTCATCCTTAAAAACCACCCATTGTTTGATGGACAAGGGACTCCTGAAATATTGTATGTTCCCCCTTTGCATTTTTCATCTATTGCAAATTAAATCTTCAGCTTGCTTTACATTTTCTTATGTTTATTTTGATGCAAGAGGACCATGTATATCAACATATGCAAACAATGAATTTATAACTATATCTTCTTCTAGCTCGCAATGAGTTGTTTACGTTTACTCTTGAGTGTATCAGATCCATTAGAGCATTAAGAGACATGACATGCACCAAACATTGATTTAGTGCACCAGCACATCTGGTTGTGTGTTCTATTGTGTTTCTATATCAGAATTGTTATGGTTTTTGTTTATTATAACCTATCTGAAAAGCAGTTGACACAAAATTTGGCCTCAGCAGATTCTGCTAGAATTGCTTGTGCTATTGGCTTATACTTAAGCAGTTAGGACCACTCCAGATGTGCAGGGGTAACATGGCATCTGCTGTATTAGTTGTGACGTGCGAGTTTTGTATGTCACAGCAACAGAATTCTTGTTTTTCATAAATTGTGCTCCTCAGCAATGTGTGTGTGTGTGTGTGCATGTGTTAGTTTTTACATACTGAAACCAGACGGGGCTTAACAACTTCTTTGTATTTGTCACTACTTGTGGTCAGGATACTTGGAGCAAGTGGAGTGGAAATTTCTGCTGGTTTTCACTGGTATTTGAAACACTATTGTGCAGCACATATATCTTGGTATAAAACTGGTGGTGCGCAATTATCATCCATTCCGCATCCTGGGTCATTACCTCGTGTTCCTGCTGGTGGTGTATTTATTCAAAGACCTGTTGACTGGAGCTACTACCAGAATGCAGTTACATCCAGCTGTAAGCTGATAACTTACTGCCCTAGTAGTACTTTCCCATATTCTAGTCGTCTAAGTCTTTTTTTCTGCATGG
Organism: Echinochloa crus-galli; assembly: GCA_900205405.1. Classification (NCBI taxonomy): domain Eukaryota; kingdom Viridiplantae; phylum Streptophyta; class Magnoliopsida; order Poales; family Poaceae; genus Echinochloa; species Echinochloa crus-galli. The sequence continues at coordinate 812,426 of OAMR01000238.1, read as the reverse complement.
AAATTCTAAAGGATTTGTAATTGAAGTAACATTTTAAACACTATGATGTAATGCCAGCCACCCTGATACATTGGTGGGCATCCTCTGTGCTCTGCTTGTAGTACTACATTGTATTATTTTCGATCCCGGTCAGGACCAGTGTTACCTTTCCTTCTCCCAAAAGGTTGCTCTGATTTATTCCCGTTGATGCCCCTGTGAACTTGTGTTGGCATGACTAGTTTCCTTATCCCTTGTTTTGATTTCTTGTTGCTGCCATTTGGTTCCATTTTGGGGCCCTTGTGAACTTTTGGCTCTTAATACTGATGATATCATTTGTTTTCTCCATGTAAAGTAAAAACATATTTCTCATCTGTTTCTCTGATTAAAATTATTTTTCTTTCCCTTTAGATTCTTTTGCTTGGTGGGATTGGGAGCGTTGGGAGAAGGAAATTGATTGGATGGCTCTTCAAGGGATCAATTTGCCCCTTGCTTTCACTGGGCAAGAGTCTATATGGCAGAGGGTTTTTCAGGTATATTCATGTGTTTCCTTTTTAAAATTACTCTGTATGCTGGATAATTTGGTACTACGTATTTCGTGTGTCCTTAAGGTGCATTGAAATAATGCACAAAAGCTCCTAGAATCTTAGGTAGAGAACTAGAGATTTAAGTGGATGGGTTGGAGCATACCAGTAAATGCCTAGGTACCATGTAGATAAGCAGGCAGAGCAGCACATAACTGCATTTCCACATATACTGCATTTCCTAATATTGGCTTTTTGTGGGGGAATGGCGTCCCTTATTAAAAAAAAGTTGTAACTTCATTGGTTCTTCCTGTAGGCGCTATAGAATGTTGGATCTCTTTTTCATGAGACTGTTGGCATACTTTCATCTCCTGTGTGTTGGTGGTCATGGTCTACCTTGACCTGGGGGTTTTCACACCTCTGATGTAAGGTAGTGTGTGAGTGTCTGTGTGTGTGGGTGTGTGTGCCTGTGTGTGTTGTGGGTGTGTGTGGTTTGTGGCTGTGTGAGTCTATGTTAGACTCGTCTTCTTCTATTAATACAAAGATACGCAGTTCTCCTACGTGTTCGATAAAAATAAACTGGCTATTGCTTTACTCTTCCTGTTATCCTGCAAATCTTTGCTAATATCTTCTGCTTTATTCCCTTAAATTCTTGAAGAGATACAATATTAGCAAATCAGATTTGGATGATTTCTTTGGTGGGCCAGCTTTTCTTGCTTGGTCTCGAATGGCTAATATGCATGGGTAAGTTACACCTCTGGTTTGCTGTTAATCCCTTTCATCTAAACTTTAGATTTTATATTTTGATCTGATCCTCTCTTGCAATAATATTGTGACATAAGTATCTTTAAAAATTATTATCATTCATTCCTCAGCACTTATCTTAAATTTTAAATTGTCACTGGGAATTACTTTGCTTCAGGGGCGAACCCAGAAATGTACTGCATCCCGGGCTGACCAAGTGTTAACACAAGAGATCAGGGATTAGAACCTTTAATATTTGTAAAATCTTTGGAGCATTTGCATTGATTTTTTGCAACTGAACCCGGGCTGCAGCCTGGGCAGCCCGGGGTGCAGATCCGCCACTGCTTTGCTTTAAAATGCAACTAGGGATGCTCGCATATGGATATGTCACATTAAGACAGTGAAAGCGAACTGATCATATGTGAAATGTCAAAAATAGAGCTGTGAAATCTTTGTTTTGGGATTTGGTCCCCCTTTTCTGAGTCTTATATGCCGATGTTTATCTCCAAGCAAATTATGACTCACTATCTTAGCTGCAAACAAGACTTTGGTGTTATATTTAGTACTCATCAGGAATAGATAGTCACCACTGCTATTTAGTTATCTTGGATGCAGATTTTGTTTCTGAACCCTTAATCCCTTATTTGAAAATATGATGTATATTACTTATTTTCTGAACTCTTTATTTCGAATTATTTCTCAGATGGGGTGGGCGCAATTATCATCCATTCCGCATCCTGGGTCATTACCTCGTGTTCCTGCTGGTGGTGTATTTATTCAAAGACCTGTTGACTGGAGCTACTACCAGAATGCAGTTACATCCAGCTGTAAGCTGATAACTTACTGCCCTAGTAGTACTTTCCCATATTCTAGTCGTCTAAGTCTTTTTTTCTGCATGGAAATTCTAAAGGATTTGTAATTGAAGTAACATTTTAAACACTATGATGTAATGCCAGCCACCCTGATACATTGGTGGGCATCCTCTGTGCTCTGCTTGTAGTACTACATTGTATTATTTTCGATCCCGGTCAGGACCAGTGTTACCTTTCCTTCTCCCAAAAGGTTGCTCTGATTTATTCCCGTTGATGCCCCTGTGAACTTGTGTTGGCATGACTAGTTTCCTGATTATTTCACATTATCCCATATTTGGTTTCTTGTTGCTGCCATTTGGTTGCATTTTGCGGCCCTTGTCAACTTTTGGCTCTTAACACCTATGTCATCGTTTTTCCTCCGTGTAAAGACATGTTTCTCAACTGTTTATCTGATTAAAATTATTTTTATTTCCCTTTAGATTCTTTTACTTGGTGGGATTGGGAGCATTGGGAGAAGGAAATTGATTGGATGGCTCTTCAAGGGATCAACTTGCCCCTTGCTTTCACTGGGCAAGAGTCTATATGGCAGAGGGTTTTTCAGGTATATTCATATGTTCCCTTTGTTTAATTACTCTGTACGTACGCTGGATAATTTGGTACTACGTATTTGGTGTGTCCTTAAGGCATTGAAATAATGCACAAAAGCATCCTAGAATCTTAGGTAGAGAACTAGAGATTTAAGTGGATGGGTTGGTGCATACCAGTAAATGCCTAGGTATGATGCAGATAAGCAGGCAGAGCAGCACATCACTGCATTTCCACATGTAGTGCCATGTTGTTATTGTGTTGACAACATGATTTAGGAGCGGTTCTTAATATTGGCCTTTTGTGGTGGAATGACTGGATCCCTTGTAAAAAGGTTGTAACCTCATTGGTCCTTCCTGTAGGCACTATAGAATGTCGGCTCACTTTTTTATGAGACTGTTGGCATACTTTTATCTCAGATAAAAATAGACTGGCTGTTGTTTACTCTTCCTGTTATCCTTCAAATGCTTTGCTAATTTCTTCTGCTTTATTCCCTTAAATTCTTGAAGAGATACAATATTAGCAAATTGGATTTGGATGATTTCTTTGGTGGGCCAGCTTTTCTTGCATGGTCTCGAATGGCTAATATGCATGGGTAAGTTACACCTCTGATTTTTTTCCCTCTGATTTTCTGTTAGTCCCTTTCATCTAAACTTTTGGTTTTATATGTTGATCTGATCTCCTTTTGCAATAATATTGTGACATAAGTATCTTTTAAAATTATTATCATTAATTCCTCAACACCTAAGTTAAATTTTAGATTGTCACTGGGAATTACTTTGTTATAAACTGCAACTAGGGATGCTTGCATCTGGATACGCTACATTAAGACAGCGAAAGTGAACTGATCATATGTGAAATGTCGAAAATAGAGATTTGACAACTTTGTTTTGGTATTTGGTTCCCCCTTTTCTGAGTCTTATGTGCTGATGTTTATCTCTGAGCAAATTATGACTCACTATCTTAGCTGCAAACAAGACTTTGGTGTTATATTTAGTACTCATCAGGAATAGATAGTCACCACTGTTATTTAGTTATCTTGGATACAGATTTTGTTTCTGAACACTTGTTCGAAAATATGCTGTATATTATGCTGTATATTACTTATTTTTGAACTCTTTTATTTCGAATTATGTATCAGATGGGGTGGGCCTCTTCCTCAGACCTGGCTTGATGACCAACTAGCTCTTCAGAAGAAAATCCTTTCTAGGATGTATGCTTTTGGCATGTTCCCAGGTAACATTTGTACCATTCTAATATTTCTGGATTTTGTGCAGTTAGGCGAGCAACAAAATGTTCTACATTAATATTATATACCGAACTCAATAGCAAGTGATTTTATACAAATATATCTTTATTGATTTGCACTTTTTAGAACTGTTCTGCTTAATACGATGAATCTAAATGTTTAATCTATTTAATTACTCAGTCTGTGCTTTTCTTTAGGTTAATGACAGCATGACTTCACTTCTTTTTTACTTGTCTAAAACTAATACTACCTCTGTTGCAGTTCTTCCTGCCTTTTCTGGCAACATCCCAGCTGCGCTAAAGTCAAAATATCCTTCAGCCAAAGTCACTCACCTTGGAAACTGGTTAGGGCGATTACCTTGCTGTACAGTGTAGAATTTTTCCGTGATGGAATACTTAAAATATAGAATATGGAATCATGGTTGCAGCTCCTTATTTGTGTCTCGCTATTGAATTCCTTGCAGTTTTGTGTCTCCACGTTTGTTGTCTTTCATTAATGTTCCTTCTATTGCAATTTATGCTTGCATTGCACATCTTATAATTTTGAGCTGCTACAATTAATATAACTGGAACAATCACTCTACATACCTGTGGTTCTTGATTCCATCCATGATTGGCACATCAGATTCATAACAAGCTTATGATCATTTTTATTCCCAGTGATCATTTCACCTTAAGTGTTTCATCATATTATGCATATGAGATTAAATATTAAGATCTTGACTTAGGACTGTCGTACAGTAATAATGCTTGCCAATTAAAGTGAAGCACTCCAATTTTCGGCATAAGTGTGTATCTTTGTTGGCATTTTTTCCATTATTATTCAAGTCACATGTGCTTATTTTATTTTCTTCTGTGATATTAAGGTTTACAGTTGACAGCAATCCAAGGTGGTGCTGCACATATCTTCTTGATGCATCTGATCCTTTATTTATTGAAATTGGGAAGTTGTTTATAGAAGAACAAATCAGAGGTATGATCTGTTGTTTTGGTGAAATCACCACGGTTTATTTGTGTTCTGTAAATAGTATGTTTTAAACTTTTCATCAGAAAAATGCAAACCCTGATACATGTGGATTTTTCTTTCTTTTTTTTTTGCACAGAATATGGTAGGACAAGTCACATATACAACTGGTATGATTTTTAATCATCCACATCACTGGAAGTACCCAATTGATGGACCTTATCTCATTTATTGATATTCTCAACCTGTCTAGTGATACTTTTGATGAGAACACCCCTCCAGTAAGTGATCCAAACTACATCTCTTCGCTGGGTGCTGCAACATTCAGGGGTATGCAAAGCGGTGACGATGATGCTATTTGGTTGATGCAAGTAAGTTCTATGTGTGTTGGTTGTCTTTTACTTCTGGAACTACTTTTGATGCATTATTCTCCTCTCCAATTATGAAAATTTTCTTGTTGTATCATCACACCCTTGGATATATGGACATGCAAGTATCTCTAACATATTGTACCCTGCAGGGTTGGTTGTTTACCTATGATCCTTTTTGGGAACCCCCACAAATGAAGGTGAAACTTTATTATATAGTTTGATAAGATATGGATGCTGTAATTTTATTAGCTCTGTTCACATTGGTTTCTCGTTTCTTCAAAAATATTATAGGAGTAATTGGATTAGAAATTCATCTGACCTGGATTTTTAATGAAAAAAATGTTACATTGCAAAATTGGATCACTACCATTTGTTTTGGGAAGTCAGTATGTTGGATGACTAATTGACTACAATTAATATTGCGATGATGTGAGATGATCACATCCATTTGGACAGTGCAAGCCTTTTGTATTCCAACAACATATTATGATTTGTTTGAACTAATACCTAGGAGGGACAATTTGCAGTGGGTGCTTCCTGTCAGGTTGCTGCCTTGACACTAATTAAAAAGTCCATGCTTGCAGTGATCCATTGCCAAATGATATGTCAACTACCGTATTTCTGATAATTTAACCGTTCCTTGTACACTAAATTTCTACTGAAAGCGTGAATAAGCCTTGGATAGATACATCTATAAATTGTTATTTTCTCTATTTTGAGCATGCAGCCTCTACTTAACAAGATTTTTCCTTCTCTGATTAATCTCAAACTCCCTGGTTATTAGGCACTACTGCATTCTGTTCCAGTTGGTAGAATGATTGTTCTTGATCTTTATGCTGAAGTTAAACCAGTGTGGATAAATTCGGATCAGTTCTATGGTGTCCCCTACATCTGGAAAGTTCTCTTTTTTCTTCTTGTCAACACCATCAATTATTGTCCTTGTATTTCCCTTTGTGATGAACTTGTCTGGTCTTTTTTCAGGTGCATGCTCCACAATTTTGCTGCAGATTTTGAAATGTATGGTGTTTTGGATGCTTTGGCTTCTGGGCCTATTGATGCTCGACTAAGTGATAACTCTACAATGGTATACAATGTTTGCTTAATCAGCTGTTTCTGCTGCTGAGCTAGCTTATAGAAACATGGATGATGATGTTTTACTTATTAATGCATTATTTATGAAGGTTGGAGTTGGTATGTCTATGGAAGGCATCGAGCAAAATCCAATTGTTTATGACCTTATGTCAGAAATGGCCTTCCGTCATAGACAAGTTGATCTTCAGGTGAAATAAAACTACATTTTCTAGAAGAGCTTTATGTGCAATAGATGCATTCTTCCTTTTTTTTAATTATATTACTTACTACGCTGTTCTTTGTGTTTCTATGGAAGTTTCCATTCGAACTAGCTATTGAATGCATCCAATTTTTGGCTTGATCAATGTTGTATCATTTCCAGGTTTGGGTTGAGACCTATCCAACAAGAAGATATGGAAAACCAGTGAAAGGACTGCAAGATGCATGGTGGATTTTATACCAAACTCTATATAACTGCACAGATGGTAAAAATGTAAGTTGATTTTTTTCTAGAAACTATGCCAGGCAGTGTGCTGTGTGTTCATTGTTCATACAACACTACACAAGTTTATACAAGGAACAAAAGGTTGTGTGAAGTAGCAAAATCATAGATAGCTGCTATGCTGTGTGGCTAATAACCTGGATCTTTTGTATTTATTTCATTTGCATCTTGCTCCATATGATGATGATCTTTGCTAGATAAAATTACAGCTATGTTATCGTTCTTTTTTCTTTTTGGTAATTGTTGCAAATGTCAAATACAAATTCGACTCAATATGATTGACTCGGGATAGATGGATAGCTGGAATAACCAGGTTAGTTACCCTCCCTCTGGAGGCTGACTGCCTTTTAGGGTTCTTTTTGCTTGCCGATTACAGGATACCTGTCATTGTTTAATAGGCATGCACAAATTAACAGCGAGATAATGCTAACGGATAAATAACTAGCTAGCTGAGTAACCAACAGGTGATGCTAACAAGCTAACAAACTAATTGCACCACAAGTTGGCATATGCACGGCCGCTGGATTAAAGTTCAGCCCATAACAGGAGGAGACTTTAATTGACTCCTATGCTTTAGCTTTGGTTGCCTTCTTATCTGTTTAATCTTCTTATGAATCTTATTCTGGTAACAGGACAAAAACCGGGACGTGATAGTGGCCTTCCCAGATGTTGAACCTTTTGTTATTCAAACACCAGGGTTGTACATCAGTTCTGGGAAACCATATTCTACAATACCATTGAAGAATTACGAGAAGGTCGGCTCCAGTGATGCTGATGCATATGAACATCCTCATCTATGGTACGATACCAGTGTCGTTGTACAAGCCCTGGAGCTTTTTCTTCAATATGGAGATGAAGTATCTGACAGCAACACCTTCAGGTGAGAACACAGGGGCTCTAATTGCTTGATCCATACACAACAACAACAACAACAACAACAACATAGCCTTTTGTCCCAAGCTAGTTGGGGTAGGCTAGAGGTGAAACCCAAAAGGTCAAAAAAAAAAAACAGAAAAAGAGTTAGAGGAAAGCAGAAAAGAAAGCAAAGATCACGGCTCAGGCACATTAATTGCTAGTCTCCAAGCGCTCCTATCCATAGCTAAATCCTTAGAGATATTCCACTCTTTAATTATTCAGTTCATCTTTGAGTGTTGCTGCTAGTTGTGTGCCTATTCTCTGTTTTCTTTTTCCAATCAGTGTTTATGGTATGATCATAAAACGCTATTTGCAAGATCAAAAAAGTGTTGATCTTCAATGGACTGTATACTGGTGCTACACTTCTCTAAATGACAAATTAAAAAAAAAATCAGAACTCTGTATAGTCTTGTTATCTTCTGCCATTCCAATTCTTTGATGTAATACATTTATTTTTGTTCCTTTTAGAATTGCCATATACGTGAATACTGTACGACTCGAACTAATGCTCCTTTGTATTGTGAATACTGTACGAATTCGAACAGACACTAAAACATGATCAGCATAGGATATTGAGGGCTTGAGGCAGAGTCCACTTCACTACTATTTTTATAAATGAGAGGTTCATAAATGTTTGCAGCACCCTCTCATGGTGTTAGATAAATCAATGAGATGTTATGTCAATTAACAGGTATGACCTTGTGGATTTAACTCGTCAAGTTCTGGCTAAATATGCCAACGATGTCTTTGTAAAGATCATCGAAAGCTACAAATCAAATAGCACGAATCAAGTGGCTGCCCTGTGCCAGCACTTCCTTGGCCTTGTGGATGACCTCGACACACTACTAGCCTCTCACGAGGGATTTCTACTTGGGCCTTGGTTGGAAAATGCGAAAGGCCTTGCACGAGTCCGGGAACAAGAGATACAGGTGATACCTTTTCTCTGTCATTATTTAGTAACTTAATGATATAGTATCATATGCTTACTTATAATCCCAAATTCCAATGGTTGTTTGTTCATGAAGGTAGGGATGGTTCCATCATCACCTGTTCTTAGATCATTGTGTGCACTAAGGCAATTTAAGTATCTAACATAGTATAAATATGCTACAATCAAATCATCATCTTGTTGTGCATGTTATGCTAGCTTAGGTAGCAAGTACTCCTACAGTATTTTATCATTCCTCAGATTGCTGACACACAACCACATTGAAATCGTTGCAGTATGAATGGAATGCTAGAACACAAATTACAATGTGGTTTGACAATACTGAAACAAAAGCAAGTTTGTTGCGAGACTACGGTGAGCTATCCACATGTACTGTTTTCATGTAGCTTCGTGGATTTCTTTCTAACAAATTCGTTCCAGCAAACAAGTACTGGAGCGGCCTGCTGCGAGACTACTATGGACCAAGGGCGGCCATTTACTTCAAGCACTTGCTATTGAGCATGGAGAAGAATGCGCCTTTTGCCCTTGAGGACTGGAGGCGAGATTGGATCAGCCTCACCAACAACTGGCAGAGCGATAGGAAGGTGTTTGCAACCAGAGCTACAGGAGACGCTCTAAATATATCACGTTCGCTTTACATGAAGTACTTGCGCAACGCTAATATACTTGAGCTAGAAGGTACATTCTCCCCCGGGAAGTCTGCAAGCTAACTTCTTGATCATGCCTGCGTTGCTGATGATGGATCAAGATGCATTCAAATTCAGATTCGCAACTATCTTTTCCTCATGCAATTGCTCCATCTCGCAAGTGTCCTTCCGCTACAAAACGGGATTATATATTATTCTTCGAGGTGTGAAGGGACCTGACAATATCCTAAGAGGAGGTGAATTTGGCTTCGTTGAGTTTTTCTTTGTGTTTTTATCTATCGCTGTAGACAGGTGCTTTGCTCAATTGCTCTCTAAGGGAAGAAGAGAGGACGACCAAATAATGAAGGTCACTGAACCAAGAACGGCCTTCGTGGGCAAAACCACGTATAGGGCCACCAGTTGCTTCCGTCGTTTCTGTGCTCCACCGGGTACGGAACTCTCTCGCAAACATTCGACGACAGATCGAACACCGAGATCCATTGCCTTTGCTCCGACTGGCTCTGGTCATGGTCCACGTAGTAGACGTGGTTCCTCTCGATCCCCGGGAACTCGTTGGCAGAGAGCGCGAACGACTCGCCCCGCCCCAGGAACAGCGCGTGCTCGCCGAGATCACTCACCCTCTCCCCAGGCTCCATGACCGTCATACCCCTCTCCACCGCGCGCACGGCCGGCCTATAGACGCGGACGACGCCGCCGCGCCGGTGCCTGCCGAAACTGTGGCCGATGGCGACGAGGAGCAGGTCGCCGGCGCACGCCGCCACGTGCACCGCCCGCACGGGGTGGAGCTCGCAGCAGTCGCAGACGGAGGAGTCGAACATGCCGGTGGTCTTGTAGAACAGGAAGCGCTCGGGCGCCGGCGCCGGACCAGACGCCGCCGCCGGGGTTGAGGTCGTACCCGAAGAAGGTGCCGTTGTCGCAGGTGCCGAGGCGGGGGTGCCCGGCGACGACCCATGGCCGAGGGGCGGCCAGCGGCGAGGTGGATGCGCACCAATGGGAGCACACCTGGTGGATGTGGATCGTGTCGGCGTCGGCGGGCAGGCGATCGGAGATGCTCTCGATGAGCTCCGCAGGGAGGGAGGACCAGTCGCGGAAGCGGGCCTTCATCGCGGACTCACAAGACGTGTCGACGAAAAGAAGATCGCTTCCTTCCGTTGTTTATTTATTGGGGGATTAAGGCCTTGGTTAGTTCCAAAAAGTTCCTCAAAAGCAACTCCCAAATACACTATATAAAAAGAAGATTCTTCATCGCATCAAAATGTCATAACATGTATGGAGTACTAAATATAGATGAAATCAAAAACTAATTGCACAGTTTTGTTGTACTATGCGAGACGAACATTTTGAGTCTAATTAATCAATTTTTGGACAATTTTTCGCACATACAAACAAAATGCTACAGTGTCGCAATGATTACGAAGTGACATTTACCTTCCAAATTCACTCTCCCAAATTTGTATCTAAACAAGGCCTAAGGATCGCCAAGTTGTACTCCGATTCGCGTAGAAATCCCCGAATCCGGATGGGTTAACAATTCTGGGTTGGCTTCTAAGAATCTGACAAGACACTATCGTTATGTTTGTTTGGCTGGTGGTTGGTGACGGGTGGTGACATGTGTCGTGAGAAAAATACTGCTAGCTGGATGGTGTTAATTTCTACTGAGAAAAAAATACCGTTTGCTGGTGGCTGATAAGCCAAGCGAAGGAGAGAAAGAAAATAGAAGGGAAAGACAGAAAGAAAATGGCAAAAACGCCCCTAAAAGCTAGGAGTTTTGCAGCAGTGTCTCTAAAATGATGTCTTTTTTTCCTTTTTGATTTGTGATGCCTTTTTAGATGTCGGGCTCATGGGCCTTGACAACCGGATTACTAGGCTGGGCTTATCGGATGGCTTTAGACCCAACCGGACAGATTTTTTTTTTTTTGACACGAACCGGACAGATTTTGGAATACAAAACAGGCTGCTTGCCCTAAAAAAAAGCCGCTGCCAGAGGATATAGATCAAAATGAATATGAAAGTCATGAACACTCCAGGTTCATCTCTCTCTCCTTATCCGGCGATGTGCTTCTACTGTTCCTTTTCGATTTTCCCGCTTGCTTCATGTCCCGAATTTTATCTCTCATTGTATCGTCTTATCAATTTAGGTGGTGCTTGCTGTCTGTGTCGTTGCTGGATTGATTTGTTGTTCCGTTAAGTGGGTTGCTACCAGTTGGTATTAGAGGCAGTCAATTCCTTGGAGGTTTCAGCGTGGAGATGGATTGGGAGAGCGGTGGTAGCACTGTTTGCAACCTGAGGTCAAACTTTGGCATGGGGAATAGCCAGAACCCAGAAGGAAGGGCGCCTGCCACTTGTTCGATGAAATGCCTGCACCCAATTGGAGGCTTGACGCTGAGCAGCATGAACCCACCGCGAGCCTCGCCACCTTGAGATCAACGACGCTGGTGCATGTAAGCCCATGCGCCCACCAGGAGATCAGTGAAATGCTACCTGGCTTTAAGGCCATTCGTGAATAGCGATCATGGCCTTGGATTGCAAACAATCCTAGTGAACGCCCCTATGGCCAATGCCCAATCTTCTTCGACCAACATGTTGCTCAGCAATACAGAGTTGAGAGTTGTCGGACAGTTTATGCTTCAAGCTGGGAGAAGAAGAGGTCATGCTTTCTCTGTTATTTCTATTGAGCATCTAAATGATGATCTTGCTGCATTGACATTGGGACAGAGGTAACTGTGACCATCACGTGTGAAGTTTGTTTGTGGTAAACTTCTTCCATCTTAGTGGCCATCGTTTAGTAAGGGTGATGATTGCAGTGCAACTTTGTTCCTGGGAAGTATCAGAAATCCTCCATGGCTACCTCCACCTGGATGAAAATTCAGATATGTGCATACTGTAACTGAAGACTTCCTGGAACACAGGGTGGCAATATCCATGAGAGTTCAGGTTACATCTTGGCCACCTCATATATATGTTTGCGAGAAGGGAAAATTGGATCCATACCACTAAAAGATCCAGAGTTTTGAAAAATACCATCAAAAGATCCAGTCTTGGGGAAATAGCATTGAAAGATTGCTCCGTTATTGATTCCTACCATTTATGTGAACTCAACGTTAACTGCTGGTAAGAAAAAAAAACAGCGGTTTGACTATGACTTATCTGCCATGGCTGAGCTTGAGATGGACATTGATGTTGTCGGCGTCTCGGCGACCACCTAGGTGACCTAGCCATACAAGACGTACTGTAGGCTGGAATGACAATGACCCCGGCATCATATCCTGCTACTGCTTGCACTGGACCTCCACCTCATGGTTGAGCACTGCCATGAAGGCAAATGGCCTCTTGTTTGTACGTTGAGCACCCTATCGAATTCACTTCATGAGAGTTAATGGTCTAGACTGTTGGATTTTCTTTGATGCCATGACTAGTGTTCTTGACTAGGAAGGATGCCACTGAAAGAGTGGAATGCATGAAAACCATGTGCAGGAAGCAAGAGTGCATTGCAGCAGCGCTCTGTTGGCCAAGATGAATCATCCTTCCCTTGCACATCAGAGTGCGCCGATGCCACAGATGTGCCGTTGCGGCGTCGCCGGAGGTGGACGTGGTGCCGGTGGTGCCACCGCAGAGCCATGATTCTAAGCAGGCGGAAACAGAGCAGCAGCCCACCTCCTGCCACGCCTGCTGGAGGTTAGGGATGACAAGCGGGACCCAGGTGTCATAGGGAGAGGGAGGTGACATGAGAGGCATGGAGCTACTGCTGTTAACGTCTGAGTTCACAGAATGGTAGAAAGCTATAACGGAGTAACCTTTCAATGCTATTTCTCCAAGAATGGATCTTTTAATGGTAATTTTCCAAACTCTGGTTCTTTTAGTGGTATGGATCCAATTTTCCCTTGCGGGAATTGGACTGTATACTCATTCACCAATGTTTTCCCTGGTACAGAAATCTAGTGATCATATTCCTTGTTTATCGGATTACTAATTCAGGGATTATTGATTCAGTTTTGGATTTCTTCTGTGGCTCCATGTGGTGCAAGTATTAGTAGCAAAACTATTGTTGTCAGTGAAGTGTGCTGAAGAAAATACTTGGCCACTTCTTGTGCATGGAAGAGAAATAATACAGGGAGCAATATTTTGGGAAGCTGGAACTACTTCTAATGTGCATTTCTTTATCATTTTCTTTGGTAGCACGAAAGGTTCTGCGCAATTGTGTTGCTGGCATTATCAGTAAATATCAATTGAACTTAAGCCTTAGCTACCAGCATCTGCAGGTTGGGATTATCCATTGAGGTGCAGAAAACTATACGAATATTGTAGTGATGAGCCTGGGATACAAGAAAAAATCATGTGGGTGCTCATGCTATATTTTTGAGATACTGAACTTGATCTGATCATATCCCATTGGAAGACTAAGCTGCTAATTTACTACATTTGGTGAATGATCATTCACTCAAACTCGTTAGAACACAGCTCTCTAGTGAAGTTCCTGTACACAGTGAGGTTGGCATTTCTTGATCAATCTACTATCCACTTCGTGGATCTCAGTGGCGGTAAGCCCTTGGTTAATGGAAACAAGAATTCAAGATTTCTTGGTTCATGGCATTGGCTTGGAGGCAAGCTAATTCTTAAGAAGGGAAAATGTTATGTACATAGGCATCGAAAACCAGATTACCAGGCTGGGCTTATGGGATAGCATTAGGCCCAATCTAGCAGATAAGGATTTGGAATACAAAACCAAGCAAGGCTGCCAGAGGGAACAGCCATCAATTGATTCAGAACATGAACACTATGTTCATTTTCCTCCTCTACTTATCCGGTGATGTAATTGTACCTCTACTTTTCCTTCTCAATTCTCCTGCTTGTTCCTGTCCCGAACTCTCCTTGTATCGAATTATCAATTTTTGTGTCATTTGCTGTGCATGCAGTACTGATTTGATTGGCATCTGTAGTTGACACTGGTCTGTATAATCTATGTCTTCTTAATGCATTCTATTGTTATTTCGATGGGCTTATCAACTTCATCTTTTATATGTGTTATCTACAGCCATTCTTCTTATAGCTTCTCTGTTATGCATGGTGGTTGGGTTAAATGACTTGACACTTGTTGAAGAGTTCTTTGTTTTTTAAAAGTTTTACCCGTTATGGTATATGATCCTGTGCAGTCCATGAAATTTGACAGTTCTTGCAAAAATCATTCGCTATATGGATGGAAATAAATGGGAACAATTTATGTGGTGCTACGTGGCAGGATATCATTAGACTAAAATCTGAAAGATTTTGTGGTAACAAAATCACGCGATAGATAACTAGAGGATTCCTTAAAAAAAACTGTGCATGTAATTCTGGCATCACACTCAAAGGATGTTGTGCAAGAACGCTCAAACCATTCCAGGCAAATAAAATAGAAATTCGACAAGGTTGTAGGTTCTACTAGAAATTTCTATCAATGCTTTGAACTTGTTGAGATTTATAGTATTGGTAATCACACTATACATGCAATTCATCAGTCGAATGTCAGTTTTCATGATATCAGTACAAATCTATACTCTGTCAGGCATATGCATATCCCCAGTGACGGACCCAGGAATTTTATCGAGCCTGGGCATATATATACAACAAAACTACACGAACACATCAAGTACAGGACAGAGAGAATTTGTGCTGTGCTGTGTTGTGTGCAGTTGCCCTTGGGCCATGGTATTCTTTGACCGGCTGAACTCTGTGCATGTAGGCATGGAGCAGACGCAGGTGCACTTCAATTCATCCGCTCACCTGGAGCCCGGGCAGGCGTCCAGCATCGCCTGGTCCTGGGTCTGCCTCTGCATATCCCAGACAGAGATCCAAGTAGCCGGTCCATACAGCTCGATGGTGGCTGCAATGTGCGGCGGGAATGGGATTGCTTCGACTTGTTGAGTTGTGATGTTGATCATGAGAATCCTTGGATTGCGCTGACGCCCACTGTTGTCCTCGATATATACAGTGTTGGGTCTCATCATGCTACCCACCGGAGCATCTTCCAATGGCAACACAATTGACCGGTTCTGACCCAAAAACAGGCAATTTTGATGGATGGTATCTCGCTGCTCGAGCTGGAACTGAAGATTCGGACCTTGCACCACGGCAAAGAGTCGCACCATCACTTGGCCGTCATCTTTACGAGTCCCAATGACACACATGTAGACTTCTTCCTTCAGCATGAAGAGATGATGGCCGTTGTCACGCCATGGCTCCATATCATCTAATTCAGCTCCCACCGTAGCAACATCACCCAGGAAAACATCAATTTCGACCTTGCTCTTGTTGTTGGCAACATGAATATTTGACCGACTCCCAAACTCAATTGACCTTGCCCCGGTGCTGAACCTTGGCTGTTCAATCCAAGCCTCTGCGCCCATCGCTTCATCTTCCTCACCGAACTCATCATCTGCGACATATAGCCTTGATTCGGGGGAGAAGATGGCGCAGCTCAGCCTGCCCCAGTGGTTTACATCCGAGACAATAAGGTGTTGCGGAGTCTTGCCGAGCGGCAGAGGATTCAGATAACGCCATTGTCGGCGAAGGGGGCGGTAAAGAAGGAGGGAATCGCCGTGCGTCCTCAAAGCCAGGGCATCGTCGCAGCTACCCCAACAGGAGGTGACCAAGGGCGGCGACCACACCGGAATCTCCACAAGAACGCCAGAATCCGGCGAGATTGACCAAAAAGAGAGGCGCTTCCCCGACGCGCCGGCGGGTGACAGGACCAGCCATGGCCCGCCCATCTCCGGCAGGGCCTCCTTCCACGCCCTGCACGTCACCTCATGAGGCATACCACTCCGAAAGACAAGCGGCCGCACGTCGCTACGAGCCCGATCAACCCCGTGGGCAACCTAGACCAATCCATGGCCTTCATCCCCTTCGATGGATCTTCGATTGGATTCTTGGTGGGGGCTGTGCGCTCGAGCGCGTGGATTTGGGCGACGAGGCGGAGCGGGGTGGCGGAGGGGAGGCGGAGGCGGGGCTCGTCTCCTTTCTTGGATTTGGGCGCTCGAGCGCGTGGATTTGGGCGATGAGGCAACCGGCCAACGGCTACGACTCGAAAATTCCTATTTGAAGTGGCGGAGGCGAGAGGAGACTTGGAGGGCCTGCGGGAGGAGAAGGTGTAGGCGGTGTTGGGCTACATGGGCCTAACATTACTCTGGTGGATCCGGCGACAGGTTGTGGAACAAGAATAAACAAGGCGGCTACCACCCTTGTTTTGGATTCTGATTTTCGGTGGAAATCCCTTCAAAACACGACATCGATCATCCAGAGTGCAGCAGAGCTTAGTATTTTTTTCCTTTTTCTTTTCTGAGCATCGAGGCAGCAGAGCTTAGTCTAGTGCTTCGACTACTTTATGCTTATGCGCATGAAGACTACTCTTGTTTTGGATTTCGAATTTGATGAATTAAGAAAAAGACGATCACCACTTGAGCGGCTTCAACCAACTCAGCGATAGGAGGTGATTATGAAGGTTACTAGTATCTGGCCTGGCAAAATATACCAGATAATATTTCAGTAGATAGCAAAAAAAAATTATGACATGGGAAACAGCAGCTAAGAACTCATCAAGTGCCATCCTCGCGTTCAAACTCCCGTCTTCCACCAAACAATACAGGCACGTTTAGCATCTCGTTCATGTTGAGGGTAAAGAAGGAAGCATTGAGAAGAGAGCTCTTATCAATAAACACATCTTGTTCATGTTCATGGTAAAGGAGGAAGTACTGAGAAGAGAGCTCTTATTAATAAACACCGCGTTCAAAAGAAGGCTGAAGGCATCAATACTGCACGAATTCAAGAGCAACACTACAGCAATACCACTAAAAAGCTTATTCCAAGGAGAACCATCCTTCCTCTAGTTTGCTAGCTACATCAAAATTGCACACCATGCTTGCAACTTCAAACATACATTACGCCTAGAGCTTGAGGAAAACAAACTCTTCAATTGCAGGAATCTCCCCAATTTTGGTCAGTGTGCCCTTGCTTGGTTCTTCATCAACACCGATCGCCATGACAGCATGCTTGCGAGGAGCTATTCTTCCGACGCTCATGAAACTGACATTGACATTCTCCTCGCCAAGGACGCTTCCTACTGACCCAATCATGCCAGGCTGATCAACCTGCCTGCAAAGGATCAGGCTTCCTTCCAAGCTCACATCTACCTGGAATGCTCCAACCTTTGTCAGATGAGGAACACCATCCTTCACCCTCCCCTCCACAGTGATCTCTCCAGTCTCAGATATCGCACTGGGAAATTTGGACTCAACATTGGCAATCTGAACTTGGATGTAATCAATAGGGGTCTCTGGTGAACCGTCCAACATGATTCTCTCCTCGGTGATGCGAACACCCCTCTGTTTTGCAGTGAAATCAGCATTTACCAGGTTGACAAAAACACTGGAGATTGGTTCAATCAACCCCTTGGTGATCATTGCACGGAGAAGTCTTGTGTCAAGATCATCAGGAGCCCGTGCAGATGCATAGGTCACCTTGACAGACTTGATACCACCGCCACCAGCAACTAGTTGAACAGCCAGGCGCCCAAGCTTTTCTGCAAGAACAACAAATGGTGCAAGCTCTGACAGCACCTGCATGAAGTATAAAGATTAGCATATCAAAATGTTGGGAGGCATTATTTGGATTAAGAAGAAAATAAAAGATTCATACCTCAGCAGGAACCATTGGAGCGTTGACTGCAGAAGCTGCAAGTTCCCCTTTCAGAGCTCCAATGACAGCTTCAGCTATCTCAATAGCCACCCCTTCCTATGAAAGTTGACGTGTTCAGCATTGATACATATAATAGGACCAGGATGGACATTTCTCAGCAAATCCACCATACCTGTGCTTCCACTGTGCTGGCACCCAGATGCGGTGTGACAGTAACATTCTCGTGCAGCACCAGCTTGTTATCAGGTGCTGGGGGCTCTTTAGTGAACACATCAAGAGCAGCCTAGTACACCAACATTACAAAAAAAAAAATATAAGCAAGATTCTGAGGAAATAGCATTTCAGATGCATCTCAATGAATTTTATCAGAGCATGAAACATAACAAGGATGCAAATTAGGATGATCAAACAAACCTGTGCTACGATTCCTGAATCAAGAGCCCTGACTAGAGCTTCTTCATCAATTACACCACCACGTGCAACATTTATAATGCGGACACCCTTCTTCATCTTAGCGAAGGCCTCATCGTTGAGCATCTTGTTTGTTGCAGGGGTAAGAGGCATGTGCAATGAGATGAAGTCAGCAGTTGTCATGGCCTCCTCCATGCTAACTAGCTCAACTCCAATTGCACGAGCCCGATCAGCAGAAGCATACGGATCATGTGCAATCACGTGCATTCCTAAACCTTTAGCGCGACGTGCAACTTCTGACCCAACCTTTCCAAATCCAAGAATAGCCAGAGTTTTGCCCACGAGAGACACCCCAACATACTTGTTGCGCAGCCATTTACCTGTAAGATATTCAATTCAGAAAGTGAGCTTGACAGAACAGAATTGCCTGATAAACAACAGGCACTATTGAAACAGAATTGCAGGACCAACAACAGGCACCTGCTGTCATACTGAACTCTACCAAACCATTGTAAAAAAAAAGCTTGTCTCAAGTGAGAAATTACAACTACAGCTCGAGGAATGTGTCTCCTTATCTTTCAATGGTGTTTGCTTAACATTATTATCTTGTACCATCACTGTTGCATCTATTTCTTAAAAGGCACAAAAAAAAAGAAAGTAAAAAAACTGGGCACCATCTGATCATCGACCTTTTCATTCAATAGCATCACCTTTTCAATGCATATGACTTTGAAAGAAAAAAAAATAGCCGTCCAATTCGAAACAGCTATATTCTGAAATTTCTGAACATGCCTGCACGATTGCTGACAGCTGAACCAAATATACCGTACATGCCTACAAGATACTACATGGTCGGTTAGGATCTAGAGTCCATGCGAGAGATTAGTAAGATCCTGTAATGCTTTATGCCACAGATTTCAAAGGTAATGACAGCAGGCATCATGTTAAACAGCCATCTTATTGAGACGAGACTGGAGGAGGGTGCACCGAACTCACCAGCCTTGAGGGACGCGTCAGCCTGGGCGATGTTCCTGGCCATGGCGGTGAGCAGCGCGATGCCGTGCTCCGCGGCGGCGACGGTGTTGGCGGTGGGCGCGTTGACGACGAGGCACCCGTGCTCGGTGGCGGCGGCGAGGTCGACGTTGTCGATCCCGACTCCCGCGCGGCCGACGACGCGGAGCCTGCCCCCGGAGGCCTCGAAGACGTCGCGGCCGACCTTGGTCCCGGACCTGACGATGAGCGCGTCGCAGAGCGAGATCTTGGCGCGGAGCTCCTCGGGGGAGAGGCCGTAGGAGCAGTCGACGTTGGCGAACTCCCGCAGCAGCTCGAGCCCCGCGGCGCCGAGCTTCTCGGCTTTGGGTTTTGGTCAGGAAAGGGGAAAGGAGGTGAGCGAGGTGTCGAGTGGGTTTTGGTGTGTTCGGGTGGGCTTTTACTTATAGCGAGTGAGGCTGGCGCAATTGGTGTGCGGCCCACCACACCCACCTACCTTGACGAGCCCGGTTTGGTGACTTGAGCTTGGGGCGAGCGAAATGACAAATCGAAATATCGAATCCGGTAGGTTACGACTGCTCGCTTGGCCGAAGTGCACGTGAGGTTTGGAGATCGTGTCAGGGGATTATCACAGTAGGTGGTATGGTGGTACAGAATTCTCTTGCCATTCAGCTGTTGTAATACGATCGAGATATAGCGGTCCTGCGACGTTTCCTTTAGTTCTACGCAGGTGAACGATTTGCATGTCGTGATAGTCAATGAGCTTCAGAAGAAGTCAGTCACACTCACACAGACATGGCGTGATATATCTATCTCTCACGACTGATTCTACCACCGAACGCACGATCGTGACCGACTGATCAATGAATAACCCGGAGGTGAACGAATCAGGCTGGCGCGGTTGGTGGTGGCTCGGTGGGGCGAACGCCAAAACAGGAATTGATGTGCCGCGCGTCTCGGCTGCCGATGTTACGCGCTGTTGTGCGTGGTCCTCTGGCTCTGGGTCCGGGAAGAAATGGGCGTCGGCCGGGCCGCCCGGTCCCTCGCCTGAGCGCCTGCCGCCTCCGCTTGTGGCCCGTGGGCGCAGCACGAGAGGAAAAGAAAAGAAAACGGTGGCCACGGCACGGCAGCCAGCGGTGGTCAAGTGTGGTTGGTGGTGGCTGGACAGACGGCAGTGATGGCACCCAGCCGATGCGGCGCTGCCGTGACAAGTTGACGACCGGGCCCAGCCGCACAGGCCCAGCCATTGGATCTCGCGCGCCGCAGTCAAGAGCGCTTGGATCGGATTCAGTGCAAGTGGCGCGACGAGCCGTTGGAAGACAGAAACCTGACGGCTGCTCGTACTAGTGTTGTGGGCGCTCGATCGGGACTCTCTCTGGTGGACTCTCCCGACTCTGGATGGATGGTCACAGGCTACTCACAACTGAGTGCTAGTACTAATCCTCCTTGACAGCGGCGAAGCAAAGATGAGGAGTATCAGGGTCTCATCTCTCATGGTTAGGAGGAATGGAGGATTATTGAATCTGGTAGTGACAGCGAGTGGTCCTGGTTCGGAGCACATGCGTCCCAGACGGTAGAATATTGCTTTTTAGCTCACAAGTGGCACTAGATTATGGTGACGCTGGAATCTTCGCTGCGATCGAGTTGGCTTGCTTGCTGGGTTCTACCAAATGTCCCAACCTTCAGCTGCGATGCAGCTTCATCATAGTGCATAGTAAGCACCTGATGGCTCCATAGTTTAACGCATTTCATCGGTTGAGTAGTATGGATTGTGTATTGGGCTCCATTGCCTCGCCACCTCAGGAATGAGGTCACTGTGAACCAACTTGTGCTTAGTTTTAAAATCTTATTCCAGATTTCAGATGGGTTAGTTTTTCATCATCGATTCAAAAACACTTCATATTGGATCATGATACACCATTAGATTACATAAAAGTTGGCCTTATTACATGCACGGCTCAACACACTTCATCAGCTGAGTAGAACATGCAAGACCAACACGAACTGCTGGACCGAAAGTATGAAGTGCATTGGCCTCATTGCCTCGCCACATCATTGATGAGGTCACTCTGAACCAACTAGGAATAGGTTACTTCTTCATCTTCGGTTCAAGCAAAACAGTTCCTCGCCAGATGGAAGAGAACACCAACTTTTTTTTTCCCAAACCGAACGCAATTATATTAGACATGACATCTTTAGATAACATAAATAAAGTTTTATTGGCCTCGTTGCCTCGCCACATGATATCATGGATGAGGTCACTCTGAACCAACTTGCAGCTGGCCTTCATCGCAATTTTAGAGCGGTTGCTTTCTCCTCTTCGGTGCAACACTCACAGAATGGAAGCGAACGCCGGTTTTGAATGGGCGGCACAACTGCACTGGTACGTGAGTACGTCCAGGTTCCAAACATGTCACAAAGAAAGGAAGCGAACGCGAGTTTTGAATGGGCGGCACAACTGCACTGGTACGTGAGTACGTCCAGGTTCCAACATGACACGAAAGTGTTTCCAGGGCCGGTCCTAACATTTTGGGGGCCCGGGGCGAGATAAAATGGAAGGCCCTTTATGTACACTTAAGCATATATTGTTAGAGAGTATTGTAAATGCAATACTACTACCCATATCTTACAAGCATCTATCTTTTACATTTCTATTAATTACATATACTATTGAGAAATGTTACTGGCTTGATGTCATTCCATCAATTTATTACTGTTTTTATCATTTTTCATTTATCATATCTTTCATGTACAAATTGACACTTCATACATTGCACAAATGTGTTTTGATTAATTTAGCCAAAAGACAAAACCTTCAAGATTTTAATAATCAAACAAAAATTATAGCAGGAATAAAAAGAATTCACTTGTTTGAATATCAAAACTCAAAGAACTGCATCAAATCAAGTAATCCTTAAAGTAAATCTACTAGCATTATTTTTATGATCCTTGTTCCGTTCAAAAAATTTTTATGATCCTTAGAGAACTATCGTGAACCAATAGAAGGTCTAAGCTGGAGGAGAGCTTCTCCCGAAAAGAATCCAGGCAGAGCTTGAAGAGGGAAATCTATAAGCTGCCGCTTGAATTTTGGGAGAAGAAGAGGCAGCTGCGACTCTGACGCGGAACAGGTGAGGGGCGTGGTTGATCGTCGGTTCGCATAACGTGGGCTAGCTGAGTACGCACATCCGCACATGAGCTTGGTTATTAGCAGGCCTCCTCCTGTGCTTGCACATATGGCTGGGGCCCCGGGGCGGCCGCCCCTTCCGCCCTGCTCCAGGACCGGGCCTGAGTGTTTCAAACAGCCAGTTTCAGCGGTTTTTTTTTAGAGTTCAGCGGTTAGTTTTGTAGCAGAGAAGGAATAAGTTAGTGTTTGGGGCTTTTGGGCCTCGAACGCACTGTTAAAGACTCACATGCACAACCCCCTCCAATTCTGGGCTGCGAAAGTTTTTGGGCTGGGCCTACTCCACGAGTAAATCTCAGGCCAGATCTTTTATTTTTTGCGGAAATCAGCCCAGATCTATATGAACGCCAAGGAGCACACAAATCTTAACAAGGCAGAGCCAGCAGAAAGAGGGAGCAGAGCGAGCAGGAAAATTTCAGCAGTCATCTAATAACTTTTCACAATTTTATTATCCAGGGTAATACCATCCGACCACGATCATCCATCATTATTAATCCCAACTCCAAATCTCCAATCACTACTACTACGCCAATACCATCGACTGGTTCACCCCGACTAACCACATGGCAATCGCAAGATTGGCCATGGGCGCACTTCCTTATACCATTTCCGCTCAGCTCTGCTCACTCCCAGATGCCGACCTCCATGAAGCCGTCCTCGGTGGCGCAGCCCCTGAACATGCCGGTGCAGTTGAAGCCGTAGGCCACCTCGCCGGTGCTGGACACGGCGATGAGGCCCGCGAAGCCCTTGTCGAGGCGCTCCTTGACGCAGAAGTCGACGGCCTCCTGCAGCGGCAGGCCCTTGTACTCCATCACGGCGGCCACGTCCCGGGCCAGCGTCGAGCGGATGATGGCCTCGCCCTCGCCCGTGCACGACACCGCGCAGGCGTTGCAGGCGTAGGTGCCCGACCCGATCAGCGGTGAGTCGCCGATGCGGCCCGTCATCTTGTTCATGAGCCCGCCCGTGGAGGTGGCGGCGGCGCAGCGGCCGTCCGAGTCCACCGCCGCGCACCCCACCGTCTCCGGCGCGTAGATGCTGATGGGGAGCCCGTTCATCACCATGCCACCACCCTTGTGGTTGTTGTTGTCGGCGCCAGCAAGCGCGCTGCAGGTGTCCGTGCCAGTCAGCGGGATACGGTAGTCAAACTGCACGGGAAATGTAGATGGTCGTGTCAGTTCACTGGTGATTGCGTTTAAACTTAGTATTAGCAAGGGATTAGTGGATTGATTGATGATCAGACAAGGGAAGGACGGACCAGGATGGTGCCGGCCTCCTTGGCGAGCTTGAGCATGCCGACGTTGTCCTCGGTGATGAAGTAGCTATTGTCCACGGTCTCGAGGCCCTGCAAAAAGCATCAATCAAATTAACATCAGAAATTGGGTTAGCGATTTCAAAAGGCCGTTTGACTAGTCGTTGAAACATTTCGGAAACTAAATTATTATAAAAGGCCGCGCTCGGTACAGTACAGTCCAGGAGCGCAAGATCTTGAGGATTCGGTGCGAATCGAATCTGGTTGTTGCCCACGGCCCGGTGGACCACCGCCGAGGCGACAGATTCGAGCGCTGGAGGACGGACAGTGGCAAGTTGAGCTGAGCCGGTCCCGGCGGGCGAGCCCCCCTGGATTCCGTTCCGTGGTGCGCCATGCGCGGCCCCCACACGAGCAACGCCCGCCATGCACATGATTTCCGAGCAGAAACAGAAGGCATGGGCCATGGCGCGTGAGGTTGGGAGCCTCGGACAAACAGCTAGCCCAGCAGAGAGGGGGCCGTGCACGGGAGCCATCCTAGGTTCATGAACTGAGACGAGACGGCAAGCCGCCCCCAGCTGTTGCCCGCAGGTAGTAAGCAGTGCGCACTTGTTTGTTTAAGCGAACACAATGTGAGGTCGCTAGAAAAGCACGCCGATGCAGCAAAAACATGTTTTTTTCCCCTGCATGGGACAAGGTAGGGTTCCTCCTAGCAGAGTATGCTGGTGTCTTAGTGTTGGTGGGTGCTGCACGATTCTATCTAACTCTGATAATTTAAAAGGGTTTGGAGTGTTTTGGTGCTTGATTAGATATCGGAGGACAAGTTTAACTCGGAATGGCATGGAAATACCGTAGCAAAGCTTCCTACAGATCTAGTATTGGAAGAAGGGAGGAATATGGTGGCGGTTGGTGGGTGCAAGGCGGCTATGTAGATATTGTTTTCTTGACACCTCTTTTTCCTATTGTCCAGGACTAGTATGGCGCAATTGATTAACGTACAAAATTCACTTCCTTCTATCCATTTTTTTAATGACACCCAGCATATGCAATACAGTATTCCAAAAGAGAACAGAATCGTGCTTAACCAAACACAATGAAGAAATGAGCAATTATTTTCCTTGGCGGGTTCTTTAGCAATGGCCAACAAATTGCGCCGCGGTTGCTTTCAAGTGATGTGAAAAGAACTAGCATATGGTCCACAGCTTTCTCCAAAGACCAGGGGACGAAAAGGGGCACAGGCACGTGCAGGTGTATCACACAAACAAAAGATCAGGACTAAAATAAAATAAAAAGCACTAAACATATTGGTTGGTAGAGGTAGAAGTACTAATTAAAAACATTTGGCAAACCAACTACGTAAGTGGCAAATGGTGCGGTAAAACCTAGCAGTAACATCAATTGTACGGGGGATACTAAAAGATTCCATGGTAATTTCCAGATGCGAGCAATACGCAATTGTACGTGTAGACATGCAAGCAGAAGCAGGCAAAGTTGCGTGCCTTGTTGACCGAAACAAATCTCTATGCTATGCTGCTATATAAGAATTTCCATAATACCACGTTAAGCTAGATAAGCATCGACCATGTCATGCTAATCAGATTATGCTTGCAAGGAGAAATAATGTGACAAGGAAAAAAAACAATCCAAATCAAGTGATTTCGCCCACCTCCAAAACCGACAAAAGGCTGTGATGATGCAACTTTTCCAGTTCCGGTCATGGCGGTTTGCGAGCTAAAAAGCGTGACCATACTGTTGCCTTGTACAGTAGAAATAGAATCTTGCTGCATGGCCAGCGAAGATTCACCTTGCAAGACACGGCCCCAGCCGCTCAGTACTGTACAAACGTTCTAGCTGGACACATGTTCGAGCTGCAGGCTGTACAGTGCCCACGTCATCCACACGTGTCTACCTCCAAAGTGCAATTTTTATTATTTTTTCACAGGATTTCGTGTTTGTTTTCTAATCCCTCGTACTTTCCTGTCCAGCCATCACGCGAGGTCGTTAAAAATTCTTATTTTTATCAAAATTATAAACATGGTTATTAATTTCCATGATTAGTAGCGGTGGTTTTGCATGGTAGGGAAGCCATGCACGATTCATGCAGTAGAGGATCTAAACAGAGTAACGAGAGAGAGTAATCCGGGGAGGGAGAGAGAGAGATTAGTATTAGTTGGGCGAAGCGGCGAACCTGCTCGCGGGCGAACTCCTCGGCGCCGTCGAAGGCGAGGTACGAGTGCGGCGAGCTCTCCATGACGCGGCGCGCGAGGGAGACGGGGTTCCTGACGGTGGAGACGCCGGAGACGGCGCCGCAGCGGCGGCCGCGGCCGTCCATGATGCTGGCCTCCATCTCCGGCGAGCTCTCCATGACGCGGCGCGCGAGGGAGACGGGTTCCTGACGGTGGAGACGCCGGAGACGGCGCCGCAGCGGCGGCCGCGGCCGTCCATGATGCTGGCCTCCATCTCAACGGTGCCGCGGCGGGTGAGCGCGGAGCCGCGGCCCGAGTTGAAGAAGGGGTCCGTCTCGAGCTCGCGCACCATGGCCTCGACGACGTCCAGCGCCGAGCCCCCCGCGCGGAGCAGGTCCACGCCGGCCTGCAGGCACCGCGCCAGCACGCGCTTCGCCTCCTCCTGCCGGTGCTCCGGCAGGTTCGGGTCCACGCCCGCGCCGCCGTGGATCGCAATGGCCCAGCGCGCCATGTATGTATCTCCGGCGAGAGGTGGATTGGTTTGGGCTCTGGCTCTTCTGGGTGCTCTGGCTTGTCGCGGCCCGTGCAATGCGTGAAGGTTTTGTGGAGATTGGCGAATGGTGAGCCGGGGTATTTATAGGGGTCGGGGCGGGGAGGGGTTTCCTAACTTTTGCTCTTCGTTCTCCGGACGCGAGGGAGGGGATTTCGCTGCGCGGGTTTGGGGGGGGATCTCGCTCGAGTCCGGGACCGGGAGCGGCCGCCTTGGCCTGGCTGGGTCTGGGTCCGGTCCGGGCGTAAGGGCTTGCTGCCCGTGGGCTGGCTTGGAGTCGGCGCGCGGATTATCTCCGTGGCTGTACGCAGGGATGGAAATGGTAGTTCCACTTGGATGCAAATCATTTCTTTAATAAAGCCCTTGGATTGGATGGGAATCATCATTTCTAGGAACGTGATCTTTAATTATTCGAAACAACAAGGAATGTGATCTTTATAAGTAAATGGGTGAAATTAGACATAGTAAAGCAAATGGAATGGGCGGACCGGAGTAACATGGAGTATTGGTAAATGGTAAGCATATATGATATCACCAAGAGTAACCTAGCATTTGCCTCCAGCCATGCCCCGTGTAATCCTGAGCGAGGAGAATTAGCGGCGAGCCGGCGACCAAAACAAACAGTCCAGATAGTGTCTGATATCTACTCGTGTTTTTTCACATGAACTGGGATCGAATTAAGTATGTTGACCACATACTTTTACCATCAAATTATCTAACAACAATTGCTCAGCACAAATTACTCTGGACTCTCTATTCAAACTTGACTGGTGCTGCGAGTACGCCGCTCCAATTGACTGCCGGTAGCCGCAGCAGACCGGAGGAGCTACTGGCGCAGAAGATCAGGGATTCAGGGGGTGTGGGCGCGATTCTGAGGGGACCGAGCTTGTGGAATCCATGCCCGAGTTGAAGAAGGGGTCCGTCTCGAGCTCGCGCACCACGGCCTCGACGACGTCCAGCGCCGAGCCCCCCGCGCGGAGCAGGTCCACGCCGGCCTGCAGGCACCGCGCCAGCACGCGCTTCGCCTCCTCCTGCCGGTGCTCCGGCAGGTTCGGGTCCACGCCCGCGCCGCCGTGGATCGCAATGGCCCAGCGCGCCATGTATGTATCTCCGGCGAGAGGTGGATTGGTTTGGGCTCTGGCTCTTCTGGGTGCTCTGGCTTGTCGCGGCCCGTACAATTTTGGAAGGTTTTGTGGAGATTGGCGAATGGTGAGCCGGGGTATTTATAGGGGTCGGGGCGGGGAGGGGTTTCCTAACTTTTGCTCTTCGTTCTCCGGACGCGAGGGAGGGGATTTCGCTGCGCGGGTTTGGGGGGGGATCTCGCTCGAGTCCGGGACCGGGAGCGGCCGCCTTGGCCTGGCTGGGTCTGGGTCCGGTCCGGGCGTAAGGGCTTGCTGCCCGTGGGCTGGCTTGGAGTCGGCGCGCGGATTATCTCCGTGGCTGTACGCAGGGATGGAAATGGTAGTTCCACTTGGATGCAAATCATTTCTTTAATAAAGCCCTTGGATTGGATGGGAATCATCATTTCTAGGAACGTGATCTTTAATTATTCGAAACAACAAGGAATGTGATCTTTATAAGTAAATGGGTGAAATTAGACATAGTAAAGCAAATGGAATGGGCGGACCGGAGTAACATGGAGTATTGGTAAATGGTAAGCATATATGATATCACCAAGAGTAACCTAGCATTTGCCTCCAGCCATGCCCCGTGTAATCCTGAGCGAGGAGAATTAGCGGCGAGCCGGCGACCAAAACAAACAGTCCAGATAGTGTCTGATATCTACTCGTGTTTTTTCACATGAACTGGGATCGAATTAAGTATGTTGACCACATACTTTTACCATCAAATTATCTAACAACAATTGCTCAGCACAAATTACTCTGGACTCTCTATTCAAACTTGACTGGTGCTGCGAGTACGCCGCTCCAATTGACTGCCGGTAGCCGCAGCAGACCGGAGGAGCTACTGGCGCAGAAGATCAGGGATTCAGGGGGTGTGGGCGCGATTCTGAGGGGACCGAGCTTGTGGAATCCATGCAAGCCTACCACCACGCAAGTTTTTTTTGTTTTTTTTTTTTGATGAAAACCACCACGCAAGTTGGAATCCGCAGGATGCGCACTGCGGTGAGTGAGGTCACGCGCGGGCGGAGGCCATGGAATCTTTTGGCCCCGGGCCGTCGCGATGCGCTAATTTCCTCGGATTGCGTGCAGATTCCACTGCTTTGGATCGGTTGTCGATTCCATTTTTAATTTGGATTGGCTTTCTTTATAACATGATCCCGTAACTAGGGCGGCGTTCAATTGATAATTTAATCGGTTAAGAATCACTGACTTGTGTAAAATGTTGATGATGACCTCCCTGGAATTACCATAATGGAGAATGTAATATCTGAAGGTTTATCAATAGGGAACTCGATCATCAAATGGAATTGGAATCGGTATATACTCTTCATCCCTGTAAATGTAGTAGAAAAAAATGGAAAAAGATAAGTGCGCAGTCAGTTGATAGGACTGGTTATATTAGCTGGTAAAAACTGCAATTAACTACCCCAGGAAACATACTAGTTTTGTGTATAGCAACTTGTGCGACTTTGAAAAGAAGGAACTGTTGGATTGTGCTAAGTATTGAACCGGCCGGTCCCTATCCATTTGCAGTGATATTTTCCCAATAATTATTGAAAATATAATACCCGTGATCTGCGTGCGATTTCAGATTTAATGTTATTGCAGGAACTCAAAATTGAAACACTCAGAATCCCATGCCCATTTTATCTACAGCTATTGTGTCCTGTCACTGCTGGACACTTGGAGATTCGTTTTACCCCTCATTTTCAGGTGCTAAGATAATTTCAGACCAAAGGAATCTACAATGACACGCACTGGCATCCCTTTCGAGTTTCGACCCAACACAGAACGTCACGGAGCATAGTGTGGCTCTTGAAGACGTCATTTCGTCAGGCATCAGCTAATCGGAATTA
The DNA here is from genome assembly GCA_900205405.1 of Echinochloa crus-galli. Taxonomy (NCBI): domain Eukaryota; kingdom Viridiplantae; phylum Streptophyta; class Magnoliopsida; order Poales; family Poaceae; genus Echinochloa; species Echinochloa crus-galli. The sequence continues at coordinate 782,904 of OAMR01000238.1, read as the reverse complement.
CCCCAACATGTGAGGCTTTTTTTTTCATCCTAAAACCATGCTGTTGCTGGCAGTATCAGCTAGAGTAGGCGAAGCACACAAAAGCTAGCTTGTAGTGCTAGCATGCTTTGTGATATAATAACGCAATCCTCCGGTATTTAATTTCTCTTCTCCTCTGCGATTAAAAACATTCGTCTAGTGCAGGTCGTCAGTCAGTCAACAAAAGGAAACTGCATGCACGCAACTTGCAAAAGAAAGCCCTGGAAGAAAGGAAAATGGAAAAGAGCACAAGGAAACTTCACGTTGATGCCGGCTGTGAAATGACACCATGAGTGAGGCATAGGCAGGTGAATCTTTCAATCGATCAAGGCAGAGAATATGCTCGATCGAGGATTGCGCTGGCAAGTTGTATTGGGCGTTGGAGATTCAAGTGCGCGCTAGGATAGCACTCCACCTAGTATTATTACAGAGAATAGCAAGCTGTTCACATCAAGGTTAGGCACGGGATAAGTTCATTGCTGCTTGGCAACAGTTGCTGTCGATCTTTCTTTCAGTCCCCTATCGATGTGTCCCTTCGTGAGCCCTCCACCAAGTGAAATTTAACAGTTCTGGTACATTATCTTTCTAGAAAGGCTTTCATACTGTTGACATTTCAGGCTACAATCATCACATCAAGGCAGGAAGCAGCGGGAAGACTTATTACGTACACTGGGTCATGTGATACAACCTAAGGCTATCACCAACAGAGCATCCATCCCACAACCCAAATCCATTTTAGGTCGTACACAGTGCCTTTGGGTCACCAAAACCGTCTCCAACAGAAGACCCAAACCCGAGATGCATTTTAAGTACCCACCTCGTCGCCATCCAAAAATGCCTCTCTCTCTCCTCGACCCATTCACTTCGCGCTGCATCCCCACAGGCGAGAGCCCCACCTCCCCGCGCCGCATCCCCCGCCCCC
>OAMR01000238.1:757236-774274 GCA_900205405.1 Echinochloa crus-galli | reverse complement strand
CCGGGCGGAGGCGGGCGACGCGCGCTCGGGTGGCCGGGCGGAGGCGGGCGACGCGCGAGCTCCGCTCCCTCCTCGATGTCGTCGGCGCCGGCGGTCTCCTTCCTCGCGCTCCTTCCTCATCTCAGGCGTGGCCGGAGTGGAAGCAGCAGGCGGCACGACGACGGAATCCCGGTGGCGTCGGCGGTCTTATGCATTGGCTGTTGGAGATGGCAAATTTTTGGGTGCCCACTCTTTTTCTGTGCAAGATCCAAATTGATGAATGGGTCTTGTGTTTGGGTTACCATTGTTGGAGATAGTCTAACGGTGGTGGATCCACGTACTACTGTTTGTTCTCTCGTGCAGAAAACCCTGAGCAAGCTAATAAACAAGGCGCTGAGCCACGAACACCGAGCGATCCGAGCTCGGCAGGCTGGTCGACACGTCGTGCAGCTACTGCAAAGCCATTCTGCCCCGACAACACTGCTTTCTGGTACAGTACTACGGAGCATATGCTCGAGTTGGGCAGGTTCAGGACGTACAAGGATGGGACGTTCACGGCTGCCCTGCGCGAGGAGCGGAGGCCACACCATGGCTGTGGCCTGTTTAGATCCCAAAAGTAAATCCCAAATTCACTATGAAAAAGAAAATTTCCAATTACATCAAAATATCATAACATGCATGGAATACTAAATGTAGATAAAATTAAAAACTAATTGCACAGTTTTGTTGTGCTCTGGGAGACGAACATTTTGAGCCTAATTAATCAATTTTTAGATAATTTTTCACAAATACAAACGAAATGCTACAGTAGCGCAATGATTACGAAGTGACATCTTACTCCCAAATTCACCCACCCATTTCTAACATCTAAACACGACCTGTGTTTAGTTCCCCGTCCCATCATCAAAATTCCCAAAATTCTCTCTCCAAACATCACTATCCACCTATCACATCAAATCTCTCCTCATGTATGAAACACTAAACGTGGGTAAATAAAAAACTAATTGTATGGTTTTGATGTACACGACGAGACGAATATTTTGAGCCTAGTTAGGTCATGATAGGACAATGTTTACCACAAACAAACGAAAGGTGCTACAGTATACTACAGTATCCGATGTGACATTTTTTCAAACTTTCTCCTACACTTTTTTGAAACTAAACACAGCCCATACTATACGGCCAGCTTTACCGATGGGAGAACACGAGGTGGATGTGGACCGTCTGATACTCTGATCTGTTTCGGATCTATCACTGGCCCATCTGTCAGGCTGATAGTATACATACGTACATGGATTCCTAGTATCCTGGGCTCCTGGCTCCACCGCGGGGCCGTCGACGGCAGATTTATTTATTTTATTATTAATTTTTTGCGAGAACGGTAGACCATGCTTGAAATGTCCCAGAAAAGTGAAAAGGACACGGAGGCGCTTTCTATGTGCACACTGGTGCTGGCCATGACTCCATGAGTCACTTCCCCCAATGAGCTACTACCTCCGTCCCAAAAACATATAACTATGAAAATCGTGCTGGTCAACTTGACTAAAGTTTGACCAAATTTATAGTAATTAATATTAATATTTATATTCCAAACAAAATTTATTATGAAAATATACTCCGTCACGAATCTGTTGACACTAGTTTTGTATTATAATTCTGAGTAATCTTTTATAAAAATTAGTTAAAGTTAGAATCGATTGACTTCTCGGGAAACGAGAATCGCATGTTTTCTGGAACGGAGGGAGTAGTACGGGACTCCTCCATATGTTGTTTAGAATAAGTTATAACTACGGAATATATTTTTTCTAAATATTGTATATTTAGTTTTTCTTCACAAGGAGTAAATAAAAGGTCGTACATCTGAAGTATATATTGATCAGGACGGTGAGGATGGACTGGAACGCCATACTTTCACGATAGCCTAGTTCTACCTTATCGGCACATGTGTCCATTTAACATTAGAGTCATCAATCTTGCATTATTGGCCTCCATGGTGCGATTGGATTACGGGGAAGAGAGTAAAGCGAAGCAGAGGACAAGGATAGTGTGTGCTCATCAGAGATTCTTGGAGGTTGATAAGATTTGCTTATTATCCTGTTTCCAGGCAGCTAGAGCTATCCAAACAACGAACATTTTTATTTTTCGCATAGGTCTCGTTTTCATGTGATACCATTTGTCACGTAAAATGACATGCATCGACACTTGTCACTGTTACTGGATGGCGGCAGCGTGCATTATGAGCTATCATGACAATGTGCTTGTACGACTTTAAAGGCCTGCTACTGTTCCAAAAATCACACGTCGTCCGTGGTTGTAATTATATATATTTTTAAATGTCGAGCAGGCTTGTCTAAAATGTGCGAGCCCTGTTAGGGTGGTGCATGTGAAAATTATACAAAATGCATGGCGTACATTTATAATTCCACCTATATATGGGGACATGCATCAGCATCTTTCACTGTTGCTGTTGCATCGTGTAGTCCATGTGATATGCTCTCTTATATGAACGTGTGCCAGGACAACTTCAAATGGGGCCAGTGTTCCAAAAATATCACATGTTTGTGGTTGCAATTAGAACTGTCTCATGTCGTTCATAAAGGTTGCTAACAGTCATTTCCCTTTCCATGGTACAGGCACGGTCCTTCTCGTCTCTCCCACTGAACATAATGTTGCCGGACTTTATTCAGATCAACAATTCGCATCTCGTTTTTACCTGAAATACACCGCCAGCATGGCATTGGAGAACATCAACAAAAACCACTACATCAAGTCTCCCGGGACCATACCCCCGGCCGGCCGCTTATAATCCTGCTAAAACCCTTGTGTGTGGCACACATGTATCGTTGCCTGCAGAGAAAGATGCAACGCAGGACCAGGGGAATCTACCTACGCAGCCACGGACAAGAGGGTATCTATCACTCTACATGCATCTTTGGACTCTAACGTGTTGAGACGATGCATAATATGAGCTGGGAGAAAAGGAGTCGCGTCGTGGGCCCTCGGAGATTCGGATCTTGGAATATTGGCTGTTCCCCATCCCATCACCAAAATTCTCAAAATTTTCTCTCCAAACATCACTATCCACCTATCACATTAAATCTCTCTCCTCATACATGGAACACTAAACGTGGGTAAATAAAAAAAACTAATTGCATGGTTTTGATGTACACGACGAGACGAATCTTTTGAGCCTAGTTAGGTTATGATAGGACAATGTTTACCACAAACAAACGAAAGATGGTACAGTAGCTACAATGTCCGATGCGACATTTTTTACAAACTTTCTCCTACACTTTTTGAAACTAAACACAGCCATTGTTTGCGTCCACAAACAAAACTTTGTTGGTGCGCGCACGTGAGACGAGGGCGCGCAGGTGCATGCAGCTCGACACTGACTTGCGGGGCCGAGGCGAGCAGAAACGCCACGCACAACACAGGTCCTGCCCCTAGCGTCATCCAACGCAGCGGCCCTTGGGCAACTCCAGGAGCCAGAGATTAGAACCCGATTACAGTGTTGTTAAAGATCTTTTACATCCGTAACTTTCGCTGAGATTGTTTTCACACAAGCTTTGGCTATTCTCGCGAGCTGAGGGAAGTAGATATTTATTTGCTTTGTCTTGGAAGCATAGCTATAGCTTGATTCGTTTTCTTTCACAAAAAAGTCTGAGCTAGTGAGTAGTGATGATACCACCACTACTGAAGGTAGTACTCCATTAACCTTTGGAAAGTACTCGTGCGGCACGGACCATCATGCTTAATGCATCCTACTTCTCCGGAGCTGAATATGACATCAGGGAAAGAAGACAGGACAGACAGCCGCCTCTGCAGGCCGGCATCGCAAATTCGAGCAGTATTTAATCTAATCACATCAAATTAAAATGGAGCAGGATGAGTTGGCGCCACGGGAGAAAGTACTCTACTCTACCACTGCGGGTTGAACGGTTGCAGCTACTAGTATTCTAATTTCAGAGGATCGCTGTTCGTCCGGGTGCACTGAACACTGACTCCCATGCAGATGCAGCCGTATAGTACTGTACTAAAACGTTTGTAATTACAGTATACTAGCACACTAGCGGTACGCGGAGCCATCAGGAATTCAGCAAAGGCAGCCACAGCCCGCGGCGCGACACTTTTGTATGGACAGAGTCAGAGAGGAACATGCCTGCCGGTGCCGCCTGGCACATGAAGCGCACAGGCAGCGTCGGCCGGCCGGCCGGCCGGCGGCGCAGTGGAATGCGGCCACAGAACCCGCGGCGAGATTCCCGCGGACCACGTCGGCGCGGCGTGTGGTGTGTTGGTGGTGGTCCTGGGACGCCTCGCCTGCCGTGCGCGCCCACTGCCACTGCCAAGATCCTCCTGGATCCTCTCGTCAGTTTTGCTGGCCGCGCACAACAGCGGCTCGGTGAGTTCCAAGCCATCAGGACAGCGCGGGGTTGGCTGCGGCTGCCGGCCGGCTGGATCTACTGGACTGTTTGGAGGATCTACGGGTGGTACAGGTCTCGGTAAAACTGTAAAGAATCTCCCTCTGCAACTGCAGCGTGACTGAGTGAACGAGGAGTTAATTTACTGTCATTACAGGAAGAACATTTGCTTTTCGCGTGAGAGAAGCAAGGGACACCATCACCAGTTCGCCACCACAAAGCAGTACGTCCGGCATGTTTCTTTCATTCCATCTACTGAAGAATACTACGAATTCAACGTGGCACACCTTATGAAAGAAAAACGTGACACCGTTGCTTGGGTCGGAAATGGATTATCAAATCACACCTACATCGGGAGTTCCTCGTTCTTCAGCATTCTCAGGACGCTCGGCAGGGCTATCGGACACGACGACACGATCACGTCAAAGCATAGTATGACGCGGTGCAGGCTTCCTTCGCATAATAATAATAAAATAATAATAATATAATAATAATAATAATAATAATATAATAATAATAATAATAATATAATAATAACCCTTATGAAAGGGGCGGGTCCGGCGGCAGGCTAGCGTGTCCACGGTAGTAAAAAAGATAGTAACCGTTGCTTTCAAGATTTACGGCTCTGATTTTCACCTCAGGCCATGCATTCTCATCCACAAGAGGTAAAATATCCCATCGAAGACTCCAGACACCGCTGCTTGCTTCGTCTTCCTTGCATCCGCCTCCTCTTCCCCGCATTAATATCAGCGTGCAGGGCTCCAAAGCTCCAAATCCCATTTCACAGCTTCGATTTTGTGCTCTCATGGTATATCAAGAGGCCATCACGGCGGCAGAGGTCGTGGCCACGGGGCGGCGACAACGACGACCCGCTCGCGGTGGCCGGCGGCGATGGCAGGAGCGGCCGTGCGGACGACCGCGGCCACGGGACGGTGATAGCGACGGTCGCGCTCGCGGTGGTTGGCGGCGATGGCGGGAGCGGCCGTGCGGGCGACCACGGCTACACGTGCGGCGGCGGCGACGGGCGGCGGCAATGGCGACATCGGCCGTGCGGGCGACCGCGGACACACGTGCGGCGGAGCCCGTGCGTGTGCGTCGAGCCGGCGGCGGCGGCGGCGGCCATGCGGCCGGTCGCGGCGGCACACGGTTAGACAATGACAATCGACGCAATCCACCGACGAAATCTTGACCCGTGGTGCGTCGTCCTCTACATGAGTGCGGCAGTGCTCTTTTCCGACGGCCAGATCGACTGGCCGGTGGTAGTGCTGTGGCGGCCCCGTGGCTGCTGCCCCCTCCAGTTCCCGGTGCTCAGTTCTGTAGATGAGCTTTGTGAACGCAGGCCCCAGCTCGTCGGCAACGGATCTCCTGCTTCCTGATTCTTAGCAGCGGCAAGGTGGATTGCTCTTGGACAGCTTTGGACCTGTGGCTAAATCCACGCCGGATCGACCCCGCCTCCTACATCCTCATACAAGCTTTGGAGCTAAGCGCAGGTATTCGAGACCAAGCCTCCAAGGACCCATGAGCCAAGCGGCCGGTGGTGATGCTCCGTCTCTCTCGCGAATTTTCGCCAAGCCGCGGGCCTCCTATGCCTATCCCGCTCCACAGGTGACGAGAATGGCGACGGCCGGGAAGGCTCCCTCCTCCTCGCGGTGTGGTCCGGCTGCATCTACAGGTGCGGGGCTCTTTTTTCCCAATTTTGCACCTACACGCTAGCAAGCATATGGTTGTTCTTGTTCGATGTGATGTATTTATAGATTGATTTGGTGGAACTATGGTTTGATTTTTGTGAATCTGAATTCCACTTCATTGGATTGCGATTCGTTTTGTCACAGGTGCTTCATTTGGTGATGACAAAGCCGGTTGTGGAGGAGCCTATGCTTTTGCTCCGCTCGACCTAGATCCACCCGTTTGCCCATCCTCTGCACCTGCTCCTTTGCAATAGGTTGCTCTTTCATTCGATGTGCAGTTGAAGTTCCTAACCCAGGCCACAAGCTAACAGGACCATCCTCAAGACCTCAAAGATTTCCCTCCGCTAAACACCAATCTACAACATGGAAAGGTACGCATGGTCCTGCGAGCCACCAATCTGTATAATCGTTTTCTGCATATTTTTTTCTTAACCTACCTTTCTGGTTACATGCTTTCGGCAAGTTCAATCTGATTATATGTCCCAGTTCTTTAATCGGCTGGATCATGTGATATTTTCAAATATAGCAACACGCTCATGCTTTTGATTTAAGATTAGGCACCATTGACTCATTATATGATAGCACGGACACATTTCCATGGGAACTAAGCTCTGCCCTTAAGCAAAGGTACCTCTGTGCAGTAATTAAGTGCTTCTAGGCTCAGTCTAATAAATTCATTTTCTTTTTTTTAGATAAATTGTGCATGACAGGATTTGTATGCCTCTTTGGATAATCTGAGTGTGTAAAATTCACAGTGATCTACTATGCTTCTTGGAATGAACTTCGTCGAGTTCCTGCACCAATTTTCCAAGTAGTCTGTTATGCTCTGTTTTTTTCTCCAGTCAACATGTCTTTATGTTTTGTCACTTCAGCAATTCTAGGAATGTTTGTGTGCTTCTACCGTTTTTGTGTTTACACGTTAGAGCCATGTGTTTACAGGAGAAATCTTCATCACTTTCACTGAAAATGGTTACATTTGGTAAGGCAAGATGTGTATAAGAGACAGCCACTCAAGCACTCACCGGCAAACTACAATGCAACAATGAGCTCACGCAGACAGCAATGGCGACGAACGCCGTGGCGCATGTACGCCTGTATCTTGGCTGGTTTATTCACTAGACTCAGCTAGCAGAAACAGTAGAGTACAGAGGCTATTTAACAGCCAGGGGCGCACACAGCGAAGCCACGAACTCCCTACGCCCGGCTCGCTCGCCATGATCCGCACGCGAGTCGGTCTTCAACGTTCCGAGAGCACCACGTGCTGGTTCCCGTACGACTTGGCCTCCTCCCGTGCGAACCGGCGCCATACAAGCTCTTCTCCTGCCTATTCTCACGCACCTTAACGTCGAAGTCGATGTTGTCAGAACAATTTTTTTCTTCTCAAGCCGTCGATACAAAGGGAGAAGCGAAGAAGCGACTGGAATATGTTTCGTGGCTTAGGTCGGACTGTCGGAAGGATGGCAACAAACACGATGAGAGAGGGTGCGGCGGCGCGGAGGCATTGAGCAGTGGTGCGAGAGGTGAGGCGAGACGAAGCTAGAAACGGAAGGCGTCGGGCGACAAGCGAGGTAGTCGACGGGAAATTGAGGACGACTGGCGACGTGGCACGTTCGGGCATCGAGTATGTCCTTGAATAGGACCGGACCCTTCTGGAGGAAGGATGCGTTTGGCAAGGCCGATAGACTTCGCAGCTACAGTAATACAGTACCAGGCGAGAACTCACTATTGGATCTGTAGATCGGACGGCTCCAACGATGACATAACACCGTACTACTGTAGTAAAAAGTGTCTTCGAAAATATAAGATTTGATATGATACACATTTGAGTATTTTACTGTTGTGTGCAGAGAGTACCGTGCATGTGTGCCGCGGTGCCGACCTCGTGAGTCGTGACCCAATTCGTGGTTTTTGTCACAACCTACTTGGACCCGTTCGGAAGCCGCTGCTTCCAGCGAGGCGGGTGACCTGGCAGGTGCCAGCCAGCAGGCTAGGGGTCCAGTCCAATTATCGAAACAAGCTGCATGCGTGGCAGCTCTCATCCGCGGGGTCAAACGTGGTCGCCACTCGCCAGCCAGTCTTCGATCACCCGGTCAAACGCTGGTCCGCCAGCCGTCAACGTGGAGACCAGCTGACGTGCGCAGCGCAGCCGCTCTGGCCCCCACGTGCTCCATACGCGTCCCCATCCCCCCTTAATCTAATCGTACTCGTTAATCCTTTGTGCTCTACTAGCAGTACTAGTACTTAGCTAGGCCTGGACCACCGAAAGCTTAATTAAACGCGCATTAGGGAACAAAAAGCATCCTGGCCGTCCGTGCCTCGGATCCAGCGGCCGCGGTGTGCTGCTTGACCCGTTGACCGAGCACAAGCTCAACGTTGCCGCTACGGCGCGCACGAGCGTCGCCCGTGCCGTTTCGCGGTGGCTCGAGGGAAACCAACCCGCCCGTATTCCGGCTGGTTCGCTTGGCTTATCAGCATACACATACAGTAAGTAATATTTTTTTCTATATAAATTAGTACAGTAAGTAATATTTTTTTCTATATAAATCAGTACCAACCACTCATCATCAACTAGCAAACAGTATTTTTCTATCAGTATAAATTAGTACCAGTCGAACAGAACCGCGTTTGAACAGTGCATAATAAGAGGCTTGACAAGTAATAAGGCGCGCATGTGCGGCAGCTGCTAATGCTAATAAAATGCGCTCTAAACCTTGATCGGCCGACGGCCCGTGCCACAAAGCGGCGAGGGCCTGTTTGGATGCTCATTGCTAAAGTTTAGCACTTGCTAAAGTTTAGCAAGCTAAAGTTCAGCTCACTAAACTTTAGCAAGGAGGTGTTTGGTTACCTGTACTAATGGATTGTTAAAGTTTGTCAAAAGTCAGATTTGCCCCTCCCCTCCTCCCACCTGGATGAGGAGAGAGAACACGGGTACCAGTAGAAAAGGTGAACTTTAATACATTTTAGTAAAATTTAGCACCCCTTTCATGTGTTAAAGGTTTTGGGGTGCTAAAGTTTAGCAAAACTCTTTTAGCAATTCATTAGCAGGGGTGTTTGGATACTCCGGTGCTAAAGTTTAGCTAAAAGTGTTATGCTAAACTTTCACCATGGATACAAACGCCCTTAACATTTTAGAGAAAAAAAACATATTTACTCTTTAATAAGGAGTCGTCAAAGTGTTTTCCTATTTTTCTTTTTAACGTTTGTTTTCTTTTCATTTTGGATAGGCAAAGTTTGCTGTTTCTTTCAAGATTTCTTTTTCAAAGGGTAAAGATGGGAGAGCCAAACATTGCTTTCATCCTTTTTGTCTTGTGCATTGTGCGCCAAGGATAAAATGGCGATTGGATACACAAGCAGTGAAGCTAATGTGTTGCCTAAATGATCAAATATGGTTGTAAGCAGTGAGCCGAACGTTGTTTTCATGCCGTATGATCTTTACACTTCCAGATGAGTTGACTGAGGATCTTTTTTGTAATACTTTTTTATTTCGGAGAAAAGTAGCTAGTGTTTCTTGAGGTGGAGTTTACCGTCTGATATTATTTCCTTCAATGATGCGCTTTGATGCTGTCATAATGCACGGGCTAAATTAGGTCCATGGAAATCAAATAAGTTAATTGTGAGAGATCATACGTGATCACGACTATATACTTTTTCATTGGGTCCTTCTCGCTAAAAAAAGGGCTCATGGATGATTTATGAAATATACACACATATTTTCGTGGACTGTTTTTCAGAATATAACAATTCAGATCAAGTAATTGTAACTAAAAATGACTACTATAATTTGAAAGATAGACTTCAAATAATAGTGTGACTTCAGAGGAATAAGCAATTGTTACAACTTTTCTGAAGACTGAGTATTTCCAATAAGTTGACTGAATAAACAGTAGTTAGTTAAGCAACTTGGAGATTAAGTCATTAAGGAACATGCATGAAACATACGTATGTCCTAGGCCACACAACATATATTGTATCATTATTCTTCCTTTCTTGAGGACATCAGCAAGCGATCGAGACGAGAAACTTGTAAGCTAGCTAGATCGAGTTCGAGAGAATCACTGTCAACTCATTCTTGATTGCCATTTTGACTCGTCACTGGCATTGCAGGATTACTTGTTCAATTTGCAACTTTATTAATTCGAATGTAGCTTTCGCATCATGAATAATCTTAATTACACATCAAACAGCATCTCACCAAACTACCAGTACGTCCTAGAAATATTGGTTGCGTCCAGAAGCGTTTTCCGCTGTGGTGCTGCGCATATGCCTCCGCCTGGTAACCCCGGTTGCTCAGACGTCTCTGTGTTGGTTGAATATTTGAAAATGCAGATTAAGAGTTGATGTAGCTTTCATGCTCCAGTGGCGAAGAGGACACCCGTACGTGACATCAGCGGAGAAATTGTGTTTTCTGGTTTGGTGGTTCGGCTCTTTATATTCAAATCTCTACAGGAAAAAGGCAACCGACCAGCACACAGGAGAAAACCCAGGCCACAAGCTAACAGGACCATCCTCAAGACCTCAAAGATTTCCCTCCGCTAAACACCAATCTACAACATGGAAAGGTACGCATGGTCCTGCGAGCCACCAATCTGTATAATCGTTTTCTGCATATTTTTTTCTTAACCTACCTTTCTGGTTACATGCTTTCGGCAAGTTCAATCTGATTATATGTCCCAGTTCTTTAATCGGCTGGATCATGTGATATTTTCAAATATAGCAACACGCTCATGCTTTTGATTTAAGATTAGGCACCATTGACTCATTATATGATAGCACGGACACATTTCCATGGGAACTAAGCTCTGCCCTTAAGCAAAGGTACCTCTGTGCAGTAATTAAGTGCTTCTAGGCTCAGTCTAATAAATTCATTTTCTTTTTTTTAGATAAATTGTGCATGACAGGATTTGTATGCCTCTTTGGATAATCTGAGTGTGTAAAATTCACAGTGATCTACTATGCTTCCTGGAATGAACTTCGTCGAGTTCCTGCACCAAGGTCTGTTATGCTCTGTTTTTTTCTCCTATCAACATGTCTTTATGTTTTATCACTTAAGCAATTCTAGGAATGTTTGTGTGCTTCTACCGTTTTTGTGTTTACACATTAGAGCCATGTGTTTACAGGAGAAATCTTCATCACTTTCACTGAAAATGGTTACATTTGGTAAGGCACACCAGCTGCCCTTCTTTGTATCATAAATTCAATTCTGTATACATAAAGTACAACATGCATGTTGGTACCACCTTGAAATACACTTTCTTTGCTACGAATATGGATATGGGGTGTTAAGCAATGCCTAATTTGTTGTTTCAGCTTCACTCTGTCAATCAATTCAATCCTATAGATGCAGATGTGTATTAGTACTCAATGAACTTCACTCAATTTTGCATATATAAATTACAAGTGCTTGATGTTTTTATCACTTAATGCTATGAGCAAAATAAACAATGAATTGTGCACTTTGAACTTGGGCAACTTTTTCTCAAAAATAAAGCCCCAAAGATGCATGACTAGAGATCACAAACAACAATTAGAACCTTTATAAGTTGTGTGCCGAAATTCATGTGCAGTCTTTGCCAGATAACACCAATTTAGGGATGTAAAGCTGATTTGATGACTCAATCATCAAATTATTCTTCTCTCGACACTTCCCATCCTTACCATAGCTACTATGTTTCCTGGAAAAAGCCTAAAATTGCTTTCATGTTTGCAGGAAGCTGTCTGAGTGCAGCAATTTTCACATAAGCTGCCCAAACCATAAGGTTATTACTCGTGACTAAAATAAAGGACTTGGTAAGTCTTTAATATTGTTCTAAATTAACATGGTTCTATGATCTGTCCTAACTGTAGTTAGTATGTTCATTAAGAGTGAATACTGCCAGTTTAACCCTACCTATTATCGTATAATTTAAATATCTATTTTGTACCTGGGTTACAAAAATGAAACAATTGATAGCAGGCTTCTGCTTCCCATACAAAAAATTTAGATATTTATTGTGATTGCAAAAATAGTTACACACTCCAGTTAAGTTGATTTTTTCAACTGCTCAGGTGACAGGAACTAATTTTCTTCGATCTTTACAACATATAAATGAGTAGTTATACCTGTATTTTGATCATGCTGGTGTCAACTTGCAGATCATCTTATACTTCAAAAATAAAAAAAATCCTATTTTCTAGGCTGCATATATTCTATTATCAAATTGTATATCTAATTATTATAACTTAGCATTTGACTGCCTTCTTTTCTTTACCACCTCTCAGACTTTAAGGGCTTCTTGAAAACATATTCAAGACACATGCCGTGCCCAGATTATCCTTGCAGGTGACATGCTTTAAGATCGAAGTAGATAGTGATGCTCTCATATCCCCCATTCTGTTATGCCACCAGCATTGCAGCAACATGTGTGTTCACTTCATGCTTGCAATCCATGTATGTTTTCATCTATGGCTCATGATTTATTTAGGCTTTTTGCATGGATGCTGATCTCTTTGGTTTGCGATAAGTTTATAGTACATAAGTTCTAAACTGCTCCCTTGGTTTCTTTTACAAAGATCATTGCTTCTTTTATTTTTCATTATGTAAATTGGTTGACGGACTCATCAGGTTCGCAGCTTTCATATTTCTGAAAGAGAAGCATCATTAAGTAACTTGCACTTATAAACAAAGGATCACAAAACTGCATTTATTACAATTAAACAACAAAATTCAAATTGCTGCATTTATTAGCCTCCTCTTGTCTGTTGCATGACTTCTTTTCACTGGATTTAGATTGTACTGATGACATGCACATATACAACAAAGGTAGATTCAGTGGCAGATGCCTCCTTTCTTAATTTACTATTTCTAGAACTTAACATCACACATTTTAGGACGTTTACATGTAATTTCGAAGAGAATCGATAATTCACACAAGTATCTTATTAGAATCATCTTCCAACCAATTGTCTTATTATCTGTTATCGCATATGTTTTTTTCTGTTATCATACTTCGCTCCATATTGGCTAAGGGAGTGGGACTAATGTCATGCTCTATTGTTTCCCTCCCCTGCAGGGTGATATCAACAACTGATTGAGTGCTACGACATTCCTGGTTGTTATATATTTAGCCCACACAGTATGATATTTGGGAATTACAAAAAAGTAAGTATTCTCAGTATCAGTTATATGCCAAGGAATGAAGACCTATTTGATTGATTGCTTCCTTTTATGATTTGTTCAATCTATTTGCCCTTTGCAAGCTTATTTTAAAGTACCTGTGTTAAGAAAAGAAAAAGTCAGCCATATATATGCAAATTCATTTCTGATTAACATATGAACTTTTGGTCTAGCTCACCAGTGTTGGCTCTTCTCTCTAAAAGTATTTTGTAATGCGCACGTTTATAGCTTCCAATTCCTAAAAAAAACCAGCTGCTTGCAAACTGAAAGTCATGGATCCACTTTGTTGTGTTCAGGTTTTACAACATTATTGCAGCACCTTAGGGGGGATGGGACTTTTTGTTTTCAAAACTTTTTTTGATCCCATTATCAATTCATCCCTAGCAGTATGCCGGTTATGCCAGGACCATGCTTCCTGTGGTTTGGTTCGTTTCATTGACTACTGCCATATTTCAAGGTTTGATGAATATGTTACTTCACATATCTGATTATTGCCTGCCAATCCGTAGAAAACTTATGTATGCGTGACTGGAACACGATACCTGCTATGTGCCTTTCAGTTTCAAACAAGTATACATTCTCAAGTTGTTTTCGCAGATTCACTTTAAAGCTGCACACTGCTACTGAATATCCTGGTATATTTTCATCCTTTAAAACTATCTAGATTCTACTTAGTTCTCTATTAAAAAAATGCTTTCTTTTGACCCGATCCTCCCTTTTAGGCAACTAGCAGACATTCCTAACCTACATGCAGAGTACCCAGTAGCAACATCAGCAAAGCACATTTTTCTTTCTGAAAGCGTGTTTCCAATGTGGACTATTTTTCACCTGTGCCATACATGGTGCCAGTTCCTGTTTGTATAAAAAAAATTACGATTATACATTTCTGGTTGTGGTTTGATTGTGCATCATGAGATGTTATTGTCAATGATCAGAGTCTTACAGGAATAGAACATGCATCTATGTAAATCTTCTTAATTTTTATGACTGTATGCAACAAGGCACAATCAGGCTGGTTTTATTTATGTATTTTTACATTTAGTGCTTTTACTGGATGACCACGTATTATTTCGGTTCTTTCTGTTCTTTTTACTGCATTTTCGTACAATTGTTATTTCTCTTTTCCTTAACAGAATTGTATGCATATTAATATAAAGCCAAATATGGAAAATATTTGACGGCCATTCATAGTTATTTTTTTACCATTGTGCATTGAAAGACATAGCTCTGTTCGTTTGGATTGTTTCCAGCGAGCCAACAGTGTTTTTCTCTCAGCGAAAACCAGCGCCAGCCACCAGCCACCAACCAGCCAGCAATGTTTTTCTCTCAGCAAAAACCCACGCCAGCCACCAGCCACCAGCCAAACGAACAGGGCGATAGAGGACGTCTTGGAAGCACGAGAGGGCTGGTGACCTGGCAAGGCTTTACAAGAAGAGCCTTCAACAGAATGAGTCGAATAAGCCCTTTGTAAGGTCATCGCATCCCAAGAACATGTTCTTGAGAAGATGACAAATTACATTGGATCCAATTGATCGCATTGACACTATCTCCCCTGCAGATATTGAGGGCCAAACAACAAAACTCTGTTGTCCGTGAGTGTGCTTCTGTTGAGCTTGTGAAGAACACAATAAGATTGCTGAAATGTAAATACGGTGTAAGTATGTGTACATAGACTATGCACAAGAAAAATGGAAAAAGAAAGGAGTACTATTATATGTATAAGAGCTTTCTTGTGTGCTTGGTTTGCACATGTGAAGTCCGAATTCTATTAAACATGATATTTCTCTAAAAAAACTAGTATTTCAACATAGATGTTTCAATCATTTGTATAATTTTGTGCAACTGTGTGCGCGCGCAGGGCGCGCGCCAGTCACTAGTGGTTATCGACACGACACGGACGGACGAGAACGTACCAACGGCAAACCAATATTATTTTTGCCGCAATTTGATCGGCGCTAAGCACGTTTGCTCATGCGATCTGGCCAATGACGAAGCAGGAGATAAGGGTAGACGGCTGGAGACGATAGCTTCTTCCGTTTTGACATGCATGCTGCCCGTTGACATGGTGGAGGGTCACGATGAGGCTGGCAGTTGGCTCTGACGACGACGCCTGTGACATGGGCTGGATATGCATGCAGGATTGGCTTCAGACTCTGGCTGGCTGCCACGCTAGAGATCGATCCGTGTGTCATAATCCACGCACACTGCTGCTTGGGGTGCTCGTGTTCTGCGGCTGTAGGCGTCTGACTTCTTGGATCGCGACCATTTCTTCCGGCACGGCGGTGTAGCCGCTATCCGGCCAGGCTCGAACGCGTTAACCGCAATTAATTAGGAGCTCGAGCACGATCTTAATTCAGCAAAGATCGCCGCTTTTCAGATAGGCCTCCCTTTTGGAGGTGCGATCGGATACCCTGACCTGATACGATGTGATTTGATCGTGCCTGTGACATCAGAGATGATCTTCGTAGGGTGAGATGATCTTCGTGCACTGATGCTTGCCTACCCTCTCACCCGTGATCTCTAAGATCGCTGCTGACTCATTGCCTCCGCTCGAGCTGCGAAGCGGCGTCACGGGAAAGAAAGCCAGCTGGAACGCGAACTCAACTCGTACTAGATCACCGCATCGAAGATTACGCTAACACCCTTCATCACAAAAAAATAAGATATCCTCGTTTAACTGGGCCAGTATTTGATTACCTGAAAATCTATACTGATCCAGCCCAAAGCTCATTGGGCCCCCAATGTTCTCGCGCAATCACATACTTATCCAATTTAGCCCAAAATCAGAGCGGCCTAGTTGGTCCATACTGGGCCGTTGAGTTACTAGGCCCCGCCTGGTTAAGATGGGCTACGCAGTCGAGAAGAAGGGTTTTTCGCGGCCGTTTTCCCTGCCGCCGAACCCCGACCGCCGCCGCCGCCGCCTACGCGAACGCGCCACCGCCGCCGGTAGCAGCCACCCGCCGATACTCCCTCCTCCTCTTTTGGTTCCGTTGCGGTTACGCGATGTCCAAGCGGCTGGCCGACGCCGAGAAAGAGGTACGACCATCGCTAGCATCTCCAAAATCGGACAGCAGGTCTCCTTGCCCTGCTTACCGCTCGATTGGTTTCCCTCCATGCTAGGTGCTGGTTGAGGTCGTGAGGTTCACTCAGAAGAACGGGCTGAAAGGCTCTGATGGGGGATGGAAGGATTTCTTGGCTCGGAACGACAAGAAGTTTGGTGCTTCAGTAAGCGACCCCAGGAAGCGCTCAAGGGATGTGCTGCTCGCCTTCCTGCAAACCTTCTCCAAGGATTTCCAAAAGGTTATCCCTCTTTTTTATTCAGTTCGGTATGCTTGATTTCACTGTCAGCTAGCCTTTGAGCACCTTGTCCTGCTGCTGATAATTTGAAGCAACCTTTTCGGTTCCAGTACTTCGGCAAATTGGTGAAGCGTCAAAAGGAAAGAAGTGATGTTCAGCAGTATATGAACGATTTTCCTGACAAGGTTTCTCCCGAGCAGGTAGTGTGTATACTAGACCACGGTTTTGGATTTTCTGGGTTAGATTAAAATATAACCTACACCCTAGTATCAAACATCAACTGATCAACACCTGTATTGATGTACATGCACAATGCAGAAACTTGTTCAACTGACGGCGGAGCACCCTGAGTACAGGAAAAATTATTGCTTCCCATCTTACCAAGAGGTACCAGCTTTACTGTGCTTATGCTGTTCCCCAAATGATGATTAAGCCCCTTTGTTGAATTTGCACTTTTCCCTGGTCATCTTCTTTGTTGTAGCTTATTTATGATTTCGTCC
>OAMR01000238.1:717210-755531 GCA_900205405.1 Echinochloa crus-galli | reverse complement strand
AATATTTTCAACTATCAGACAAGCAATATGAAAAAGTAAATGATTCATACAATATGGAGATTGAAAGTATAAATTGATCTTTCATTTAGAATTGTCAACTAGCAAAAGCATGTATTTGTGAATAACCCAGGACAACTTGCAACTGCAGACGTTATATTGAATTGGACTAGTTAATCGGGACGAAATCATAAATAAGCTACAACAAAGAAGATGACCAGGGAAAAGTGCAAATTCAACAAAGGGGCTTAATCATCATTTGGGGAACAGCATAAGCACAGTAAAGCTGGTACCTCTTGGTAAGATGGGAAGCAATAATTTTTCCTGTACTCAGGGTGCTCCGCCGTCAGTTGAACAAGTTTCTGCATTGTGCATGTACATCAATACAGGTGTTGATCAGTTGATGTTTGATACTAGGGTGTAGGTTATATTTTAATCTAACCCAGAAAATCCAAAACCGTGGTCTAGTATACACACTACCTGCTCGGGAGAAACCTTGTCAGGAAAATCGTTCATATACTGCTGAACATCACTTCTTTCCTTTTGACGCTTCACCAATTTGCCGAAGTACTGGAACCGAAAAGGTTGCTTCAAATTATCAGCAGCAGGACAAGGTGCTCAAAGGCTAGCTGACAGTGAAATCAAGCATACCGAACTGAATAAAAAAGAGGGATAACCTTTTGGAAATCCTTGGAGAAGGTTTGCAGGAAGGCGAGCAGCACATCCCTTGAGCGCTTCCTGGGGTCGCTTACTGAAGCACCAAACTTCTTGTCGTTCCGAGCCAAGAAATCCTTCCATCCCCCATCAGAGCCTTTCAGCCCGTTCTTCTGAGTGAACCTCACGACCTCAACCAGCACCTAGCATGGAGGGAAACCAATCGAGCGGTAAGCAGGGCAAGGAGACCTGCTGTCCGATTTTGGAGATGCTAGCGATGGTCGTACCTCTTTCTCGGCGTCGGCCAGCCGCTTGGACATCGCGTAACCGCAACGGAACCAAAAGAGGAGGAGGGAGTATCGGCGGGTGGCTGCTACCGGCGGCGGTGGCGCGTTCGCGTAGGCGGCGGCGGCGGCGGTCGGGGTTCGGCGGCAGGGAAAACGGCCGCGAAAAACCCTTCTTCTCGACTGCGTAGCCCATCTTAACCAGGCGGGGCCTAGTAACTCAACGGCCCAGTATGGACCAACTAGGCCGCTCTGATTTTGGGCTAAATTGGATAAGTATGTGATTGCGCGAGAACATTGGGGGCCCAATGAGCTTTGGGCTGGATCAGTATAGATTTTCAGGTAATCAAATACTGGCCCAGTTAAACGAGGATATCTTATTTTTTTGTGATGAAGGGTGTTAGCGTAATCTTCGATGCGGTGATCTAGTACGAGTTGAGTTCGCGTTCCAGCTGGCTTTCTTTCCCGTGACGCCGCTTCGCAGCTCGAGCGGAGGCAATGAGTCAGCAGCGATCTTAGAGATCACGGGTGAGAGGGTAGGCAAGCATCAGTGCACGAAGATCATCTCACCCTACGAAGATCATCTCTGATGTCACAGGCACGATCAAATCACATCGTATCAGGTCAGGGTATCCGATCGCACCTCCAAAAGGGAGGCCTATCTGAAAAGCGGCGATCTTTGCTGAATTAAGATCGTGCTCGAGCTCCTAATTAATTGCGGTTAACGCGTTCGAGCCTGGCCGGATAGCGGCTACACCGCCGTGCCGGAAGAAATGGTCGCGATCCAAGAAGTCAGACGCCTACAGCCGCAGAACACGAGCACCCCAAGCAGCAGTGTGCGTGGATTATGACACACGGATCGATCTCTAGCGTGGCAGCCAGCCAGAGTCTGAAGCCAATCCTGCATGCATATCCAGCCCATGTCACAGGCGTCGTCGTCAGAGCCAACTGCCAGCCTCATCGTGACCCTCCACCATGTCAACGGGCAGCATGCATGTCAAAACGGAAGAAGCTATCGTCTCCAGCCGTCTACCCTTATCTCCTGCTTCGTCATTGGCCAGATCGCATGAGCAAACGTGCTTAGCGCCGATCAAATTGCGGCAAAAATAATATTGGTTTGCCGTTGGTACGTTCTCGTCCGTCCGTGTCGTGTCGATAACCACTAGTGACTGGCGCGCGCCCTGCGCGCGCCACACAGTTGCACAAAATTATACAAATGATTGAAACATCTATGTTGAAATACTAGTTTTTTTAGAGAAATATCATGTTTAATAGAATTCGGACTTCACATGTGCAAACCAAGCACACAAGAAAGCTCTTATACATATAATAGTACTCCTGTTGAGCTTGTGAAGAACACAATAAGATTGCTGAAATGTAAATACGGTGTAAGTATGTGTACATAGACTATGCACAAGAAAAATGGAAAAAGAAAGGAGTACTATTATATGTATAAGAGCTTTCTTGTGTGCTTGGTTTGCACATGTGAAGTCCGAATTCTATTAAACATGATATTTCTCTAAAAAAACTAGTATTTCAACATAGATGTTTCAATCATTTGTATAATTTTGTGCAACTGTGTGCGCGCGCAGGGCGCGCGCCAGTCACTAGTGGTTATCGACACGACACGGACGGACGAGAACGTACCAACGGCAAACCAATATTATTTTTGCCGCAATTTGATCGGCGCTAAGCACGTTTGCTCATGCGATCTGGCCAATGACGAAGCAGGAGATAAGGGTAGACGGCTGGAGACGATAGCTTCTTCCGTTTTGACATGCATGCTGCCCGTTGACATGGTGGAGGGTCACGATGAGGCTGGCAGTTGGCTCTGACGACGACGCCTGTGACATGGGCTGGATATGCATGCAGGATTGGCTTCAGACTCTGGCTGGCTGCCACGCTAGAGATCGATCCGTGTGTCATAATCCACGCACACTGCTGCTTGGGGTGCTCGTGTTCTGCGGCTGTAGGCGTCTGACTTCTTGGATCGCGACCATTTCTTCCGGCACGGCGGTGTAGCCGCTATCCGGCCAGGCTCGAACGCGTTAACCGCAATTAATTAGGAGCTCGAGCACGATCTTAATTCAGCAAAGATCGCCGCTTTTCAGATAGGCCTCCCTTTTGGAGGTGCGATCGGATACCCTGACCTGATACGATGTGATTTGATCGTGCCTGTGACATCAGAGGTGATTGATCTTCGTAGGCTGGATTTGGAATCCAGCTCAAGCACCAGCTGCGCAGCCGGCCTACCCTCTCGCCCGTGATCTCTAGATCGCTGCTGACTCATTGCCTCCGCTCGAGCTGCGAAGCGGCGTCACGGGAAAGAAAGCCAGCTGGAACGCGAACTCAACTCGTACTAGATCACCGCATCGAAGATTACGCTAACACCCTTCATCACAAAAAAATAAGATATCCTCGTTTAACTGGGCCAGTATTTGATTACCTGAAAATCTATACTGATCCAGCCCAAAGCTCATTGGGCCCCCAATGTTCTCGCGCAATCACATACTTATCCAATTTAGCCCAAAATCAGAGCGGCCTAGTTGGTCCATACTGGGCCGTTGAGTTACTAGGCCCCGCCTGGTTAAGATGGGCTACGCAGTCGAGAAGAAGGGTTTTTCGCGGCCGTTTTCCCTGCCGCCGAACCCCGACCGCCGCCGCCGCCGCCTACGCGAACGCGCCACCGCCGCCGGTAGCAGCCACCCGCCGATACTCCCTCCTCCTCTTTTGGTTCCGTTGCGGTTACGCGATGTCCAAGCGGCTGGCCGACGCCGAGAAAGAGGTACGACCATCGCTAGCATCTCCAAAATCGGACAGCAGGTCTCCTTGCCCTGCTTACCGCTCGATTGGTTTCCCTCCATGCTAGGTGCTGGTTGAGGTCGTGAGGTTCACTCAGAAGAACGGGCTGAAAGGCTCTGATGGGGGATGGAAGGATTTCTTGGCTCGGAACGACAAGAAGTTTGGTGCTTCAGTAAGCGACCCCAGGAAGCGCTCAAGGGACGTGCTGCTCGCCTTCCTGCAGACCTTCTCCAAGGATTTCCAAAAGGTCATCCTTCTTTTTGTTTCAGTTCAGTATGCTTGATTTCACTGGCAGCTTGCCTTTGAGCACCTACACCTTGGTCCTGCTGCTGATAATTTGAAGCTTGCAACCTTTTGGTTCCAGTACTTCGGCAAATTGGTGAAGCGTCAAAAGGAAAGAAGTGATGTTCAGCAGTATATGAACGATTTTCCTGACAAGGTTTCTCCCGAGCAGGTAATGTGTATACTAGACCATGATTTTGAATTTTCCGGGTTGGATTAAGCTATAATCTACACCCTGGTATCAAACATCAACTGATAAACACTTGTATTGATGTACATGCAAATGCAGAAACTTGTTCAACTGACGGCGGAGCACCCTGAGTACAGGAAAAATTATTGCTTCCCATCTTACCAAGAGGTGCCAGCTTTACTGTGCTTATGCTGTTCCCCAAATGATGATTAAGCCCCTTTGTTGAATTTGCACTTTTCCCTGGTCATCTTCTTTGTTGTAGCTTATTTATGATTTCGTCCCGATTAACTAGTCCAATTCAATATAACGTCTGCAGTTGCAAGTTGTCCTGGGTTATTCACAAATACATGCTTTTGCTAGTTGACAATTCTAAATGAAAGATCAATTTATACTTTCAATCTCCATATTGTATGAATCATTTACTTTTTCATATTGCTTGTCTGATAGTTGAAAATATTTGAACTTCTCCATAACCAGCTATTACCGGTATTTGCAGGGATGGAAAGTGTTGAGGATAGGAGAAGTCTCTAGTTTGGTGAGCTCGAGTGCTATGTTGGCAATTGACTGTGAGATGGTACTTTGCCATGATGGCACAGAGGCTGTGGTCCGAGTATGTGTTGTGGACAACAATCTGGAGGTAGTAGACTCTTTTCTAACAGAAGCTTAATTATTCAGTTATCTGGTGTATTAAACATTAGAAAACTGCCATTTCACAACATAGTACTTCAACAAAGTCTTTATCACAGTGCTATAAAGTTAGCTAATTTTTTGGGGGTAAAGTTTCTGAACTTGGACAATTCATATTTCCTTGATTCCTTGGGTTGTTCTTGGTTTTGTTGAGTCTTGCCAAAGCTTTCCATATTTTTTTTGAAGACTAATGAGGCCTTTGACCGCACGATTAGAGAATGGTTACTGTATCACTACTGTAGCAAAACATGGATTAATTAGGCTCATTAGATTCGTCGCACAAAGTTGCACTCATCCCTAAATGGGTTTTACAAATAGACTTTCATTTAGTACTTCATGTATGCAAGATTCCCTTTGGAAATTTTTTCCCCACCGGGAAAGAAACACGGCCAAAGTTAGCTGATTTTTTTTTTGGGGTAAAGTTTCTGAACATGCACAATCCATATTTCCTTGATTACTTGGGTTGTTCTTGGTTTTGATTATTCCCAGAGCTTTTCATATTTGTTTTGAAGTCAATAATCTCCCCCTTTTCTTTTCCAGGTGAAGCTGGACATACTTGTAAATCCTTCTAAAGCTGTTACTGACTATAGAACACACATCACTGGTATATCAAAGGAGGATTTAGAAGGAGTCACATCATCATTAGTTGATGTTCAGGTATAATGTCGTTAACCTTCTTAAGCGTTTTCTTTGAATTTTGTCTCATGGAGGTTATATTCCTTATCTAGAAATCGCTGAAGAGGATCTTGTCCAAAGGAAAGATTTTAATTGGCCAGAGCTTATATAGAGATTTATGTGGTAAGGTGTGGTTTATTTCGTTTCTGATTTATTTGATGTAGCTATTCAATGTGTCTTTGTGTTTATTTGTATATGCTTCATTTTTTTCTCAGTAGCAGTTTAATCAATTTCAACCATGATTTTCTCTTTTGCAGCCTTAAAGATTGATTACTCTCAAGTTATTGATACAGCATACATCTTTAAGTATGCGAATTTACCTACCACTGCATCAGCCTCCTTAAACAGCTTGTGCGAGGTATTTTCAGTCGCAGCATAGAATCTATTTTCTTATCTACTCTTTTTTTCGGAAGAACATTTTTGTTTAAGAGGTGCCACTATAAACATTATTTATAAAAGGGTCTGCCACCCCATTTTGTCTTCCCTGTTTTTTACCTGAGCTTTTTAGTCAGGGATGCTTGTCTATGTGGTGTTTTTTCTTTTCATGGTTAACCTTTTGTTTTAATGGGCTTATTTTTCAAAGATATCCCATGGTTTGTAAATATGAATGGTGCCTTAATTTGTTGGTTTTTTTAGATAAAGCCTTAATGTTCTTTTATCCTTATAGTCTGTTTTGGGGTATTCTGTGCGAGAAGAAGGCGAACCACATAACTGCTTAAAGGATGCAGAAGCTGCAATGAATCTAGTTCTTGCAAAGCTTAAGCATGGATTTAATGACCCCATTCAAGTTGCTGCAAGCAGTGTAAGTGCCAAAAATAAGATGAAACTCTTAAACCTCATGATGCCACCTGACTTCTTTGTGATGCTTTCCTAGGTAACTGAAACTGAAGCGTTGAAGTTGCTTGCTCATAGAATACCAGTGGACCTGCCTTGCCAAGAGCTGTGCAAAGTTTTCTCTGGGAACCCCAGGATCGATGAAAAGGTTTTCTAGAGAGCGATGCTACTTGTTTACTGAACATGTACTCATATGCATTATTTGCTAACATGTTTTCTTTACAGATTGATTCAAGGATTCGAGGTGAATTTTATTCTACATGTATTTTGTTCAATGAGATGGATGAGGTAGAGAAAGCTTTTGAAGCACTGGATGGCCAAATGACTAAGGTACGTATGAGAACTTGATCACTTATTAATCAGTTCATTTCAAAATTAGAATGGATGACCACTGATTGTTGGTTTTTTACCTGACTGGAAACATGCAGGACTCTGGTGGGAGGCTTCAAAAGCATGTGCTGATGAAGCGCGACAATGGAGATGTGGTGAGCTTCTATGTCCGCAAGATGGCATACAGTTCCCAGCCCAACCAATTTGATATTCCAAAGAAGAGATCACAGCCTACTGAGGATACAGAGCCAAAGAAAGAACACGTCGATGTGGATCAGCAAAAGAAGAAACGTAAGAGTAAGAAGCAAGTGAACTAGGCACAGGTGTCAGTGGTCAAATGAAGAATTTTGTCTCAGAGGCTGAGATCTTCTGGTTACATATTGATGCGGAAAGATCGTCGATGATGAACTGGTGCGAAGGACAGATCATGAGTTTTTGGTTAACAGTTTGCGCAGAGGCTGAAACCAATTTTGGAGTGGACTCATGTACGAAAGAAATAGTATCAATTTGTCTGATCTCATCATCTCACTATCCGTTGCTGCTCTTGTGCGGCGTGTGCATCTGATTCTTCGATTAGACTGACGTTGACGTAGTTGGGCATGTGGTTTGCCAATTATGGTTGTCGATGTAGTAGTAAATTTTGGTTTAACGGATTTGTATGCAAAGGAGTATCACTTGAGTTCTGAGGTAAAAAAAAAGGGTATTATCTGGCTCAATTTATCACTTTTCACGAATTGAGTGGAGACAGTTGCCCTTGTTACGGAAGAGCATGGTCTTTCCTTTGGGGTTCTGGTGCTTTTGTAGGGGCGGCCGGCGTGTGGGCATCTGGTGAGTGTGGTGTCTGGTCCTGGTATTTGCCTCTGTCGTTTTCCCTTTAGCCACTGTATGCGCTGTGAGTTGCTTACATTGTAACAATACATTATCCACCTGTTGCATTCCTATGCTCAGAGAAGGAATGAATTGAAAACACACGTAAGCCATTGCCTATCTGTTGTCAGACGTCGAGGTTTGAGCTAACAATCAGCTCTTTAGAAAGCAGTACCTAATGTCGTGACTTGTGACCAAAGCCATATTATACATACTATAAACATGATGGCCAAAGCCAAACTGAATTGAACAGGTTGGTTTCACCAATTTGCCACTACCGGGGCATGCACTGTTTGAAACATTGACTATATAAGTGCCCTGGTTCAGCATCCACATTACGGAGTACGCTTGATGAATTATCACGTCAGAGAAGGAAGATGTCCTCCTTGCAGGAGGCATTGATGAATTATCACGTCAGACAAGGAAGATGTCCTCCTTGCAGGAGGCAGGCGGTGGTGAACCAAACATCCAATTAGCAATCCAATGCTTAAGTTTTCGACAGTGTGGCATCCAACTTGTCTGCGATCATTGCAATCCATGCCTGCAAGGAAGGACAATAGGTTGATGGGTCACTCACTCACTCAACAAGGGCAAGCTTAACTTTTATCAGGATGCAGTCTACAGCTAGCACAGTTCCTATTTCTCGCAAACAAAGCAGCATTCATTTTTTTTCATTTAACCAAACAGTATAGTATTGAAAGAATGCACCTGCCTACATTTCAGAGTACACAGAATCCTAAAAGCTGATACCACAAAAATAAAAAAAAATGGCATACCTGATCAATACTAGTGAACCCTCTTATTGTATCGCCACCAACAACTGCAATTCCTTTATCACCAATTGGTTGTAAAATTAGTGCCTATAGAACAGAAAGTGAAATTTCAGATAATCTCTCCGTTTGAAGTCTGGATCGAGCTTCTGGACACGAAATGAAGGCTTTTTATACACTTCAATTCATAAATAAATACATTGCATCTTAAGCTTTTCTTTCATAAGGACAATAAGAATCAGCTATTATGACAGAAACAGTATTGATTGATCGAATATATGCTTATATGTAACATCAATCTCTAGAATAAAGTGAATCAGCACCTGTGTGTTAGCAGGCAAGAAGGGCAACTCAGACCTTCCAGGATACAAAGCAAGATTTGCCAGATAAGATTCTGCCAGAAGACTGCAGTGAAATTCTGAAAACAACTGAAGAAAAAACCCTTCCAAGTAAAACAAGAGAGACTCACGCTTCTTGGATTCCATGGCACTTCTGTAAAGAGAACCTTGTATGAACTTTTGTGAATCTACAGTAACTGCATTACCATCTTCTGGAGAACCCGCGGCGACACCAATTTGAAGAATGCAATTACCTCCATACATAACAACCAGTGATTTGCAACAAGTTGCAGTAGTGAGGGAATCCCACGTCCTATTTGTAAGAAAAATAAGGAATAGCTAACTTCATAACATAAACCCTTCGTATAACTGCATATATGAAATCGTGGATTTATACAAGTTAATTAATGCTTAGTTAACCTTAACCAGCACATATTTAGTAATCTCCAATATCTTTCAATTAGTACAGGTCTTAGGAAGAGTACCACATGATCATCAATCATCCAAAAGCATTGGTTTCACTAAAGGTACACTCAATTATTCAGAGTCCAAGCTCGAGCAGCAGATGACTATTATTAGCACATGGGAGCATTATGTGAGATTTTCAAAGTTACTACCCAAAAGTATTGCTTTCACTAAATTGATGTATGCAATTATTCAGAGCCCTATCTCAAATGGCAGTTTACTATCATTAGCACATGTGTTATCATCTGATAGCAGCATATCAGGGGAGATTTTTCAGAATTACTAAAAGATGCCTGCAATTATTCAGAGTCCAAAATTAACAGGCAGGCAGTTGGCTATTATTAGCAAATGGTAATCACGTACTAGTAGCACCTCAGGTGAAACTTCCGGCCACGATTCAACCAACATTGGTTTATAATGGTAAAATAAGAAGAAATGTTGTGTATATCAGTAGAGCAGTTACCAAAGTAGTTCATGAAGAGCAGAACTTGACACACCAGGACCAACTCGTTTGCATTCGACACCTCGAGGAACCACCTAGCATCAAATTTTAAATTGATGAGTCACTCAACGAAATTAGAACATGGGACTCAAAATATAAGAAATGTATCATTCAAAATCTTTGATTCTGACCGGAGAAATGGACTTCGGCCGGATGGACAACCAAACGAGCCCGGCAAGAATGTCAGTCACGGACAGAGCAAGGGTTAATATGTCGGCCCTCGACTGCGAACTAGGGATATTGAAGAAAAGATTAGTGTCTCATCAATTCGAGGTGTTTGTGGGTGCGACTGTGCGAGGTCAGGACTCAGGACAAGAGAACGAGCGATTTCATCGCTTTGCAAGTGCGGGCAGACCTGGAGGCGTCGGCCACGGCGGCAATTCCGGAAACGGCGCGGTTGAGGAGGACAGCGACGAGTGAAGCACCGCCGACGACGATTGGCAGGCCCCGTACGAGCGTGTCGTTGCTCCGGACCCAGCCCTCCACCCACTCCTGCCGCGGCCGCAGCGCCCTGCTGATGCACCACCCATGCTCTCGCTGCAGAAGGCGAATCAGAACCGAGTTGCTGAACCCATCGCCGTAGAATTTTCCGGAGGTCAAGAGTACCAAGCAAATGGAATGGAAACACCCACCAAGCTAGGAAGCGGCTGCGGCGGTGAGAAGCCTCCAAAGGGTAGCCGGCGGCCGATGCGTGAGGCGGGCGCCGGCCGCAGCGTTGGCGGCGGGAGTGGAGCCGAGATAATGCCTCTGCTCAGCTCCATGCCCTTCGCTCAGCGAGCTCGAAGCAGCCCGCAGGACAGGACGGCGACGGCGACGGCGACGGCGAGCGGAGGGCGCCCGCCGGTAGTTGGAGATGAGCAGGATGACACTTGACACGTACAAGTGGGCCCGATTACCCATGGGTCAAAACTTCGGCCCATCTACTAAATGGGCTGGACTGCTGGACAATCAATCGCGATCCAACAGCCGGCAAGTGTGGCCCCTACGTTTTTCAAAAATAAAAAGTGGGGCCCCGACATGTCCACTCATCCGCCCGCTCGCATTTCCAACCGGCGCCACCGCTCTCAGCTCCTCAGCCATGGCGACTGCAGCCGCACCTACCCCCGCGCCGCACGTGCTCGTCATCCCCTTCACGGCTCAGGGCCACGCGCTGCCGCTCCTCGACTTCGCCGCCCTCCTCGCCGCGCGCGGCCTCCGCCTCACCGTCGTCACCACGCCCGCCAACCTCCCGCTCCTCTCCCCTCTCCTCGCCGCGCACCCCGCCGCCGTCCGCCCGCTCACCCTCCCGTTCCCTTCCCACCCTTCTCTTCCCCCTGGCCTTGAGAACACCAAGGGCTGCGCCCCGGAGTACTTCCCCGTCTTCATCCACGCGCTCGCCTCGCTCCGCGAGCCGATCCTCGCCTGGGCCAGGTCGTCCGACGACCCCGTCGTCGCCGTCATCGCCGACTTCTTCTGCGGATGGGCGCAGCCGGTCGCTCGCGAGCTCGGAGCCGCGGGGATCGTGTTCACGCCTTCCGGCGTCCTGGGCACCGCCTTCCCTCACTCGCTCTTCCGCCGCCTCGTCACCCGACCTCCGGAGTGCGGCGACGAGTTCACCGTCAGCTTCCCCGCGATTCCCGGTGAGCCGACGCTCCAGTGGAGAGAGATCTCCATGATCTACAGGTGGTTCGCGGAAGACGGCCGCGAAGAGAAGATCCGCGAGTCGCTGAGGCAGAACTTCCTTTGGAACATCCAGGAGAGCTGGGTCTTCGTGTCGAACACATTCCGGGCACTCGAGGGGAGGTACCTGGAGCAACCGCTCGAGGACCTGGGCTTCAGGCGCATCTGGGCGGTGGGGCCTGTGGCGCCGGAGACGGACCCCGCCGGCACGCGCGGCGGGGAGGCGGCCGTCGCCGCCGGCAACCTCAGCGCGTGGCTCGACGCCTTCCCGGAAGGCTCGGTCGTGTACGTCTGCTTCGGGAGCCAGGCGTTGCTGACACCAGCAGTGGCGGCGGCGCTGGCCGAGGCGCTGGAGCGCGGCGCCGTGCCGTTCGTGTGGGTCGTGGGCGCCGGGAGCATCGGCGTCGTCCCCGAAGGCTTCGAGGCGCGCGCGGCGGCGTCGGGGCGCGGGCTGGTGGTGCGCGGGTGGGCGCCGCAGCTGGCGACGCTGCGCCACGCCGCGGTGGGGTGGTTCATGACGCACTGCGGCTGGAACTCGGTGCTGGAGGCTCGAGGAACCACCTAGCATCAAATTTTAAATTGATGAGTCACTCAACGAAATTAGAACATGGGACTCAAAATATAAGAAATGTATCATTCAAAATCTTTGATTCTGACCGGAGAAATGGACTTCGGCCGGATGGACAACCAAACGAGCCCGGCAAGAATGTCAGTCACGGACAGAGCAAGGGTTAATATGTCGGCCCTCGACTGCGAACTAGGGATATGGAACAAAAGATAGAGTGTATCATCAATTCGAGGTGCTTGCAGGTGCGAGGTCAGGAGAAGAGAACGAGCGATTTCATCGCTTCGCAAGTGCGGGCAGACCTGGAGGCGTCGGCCACGGCGGCAATTCCGGAAACAGCGCGGTTGAGGAGGACAGCGACGAGTGAGGCACCGCCGACGACGATTGGCAGGCCCCGTACGAGCGTGTCGTTGCTCCGGACCCAGCCCTCCACCCACTCCTGCCGCGGCCGCAGCGCCCTGCTGATGCACCACCCATGCTCTCGCTGCAGAAGGCGAATCAGAACCGAGTTGCTGAACCCATCGCCGTAGAATTTTCCGGAGGTCAAGAGTACCAAGCAAATGGAATGGAAACACCCACCAAGCTAGGAAGCGGCTGCGGCGGTGAGAAGCCTCCAAAGGGTAGCCGGCGGCCGATGCGTGAGGCGGGCGCCGGCCGCAGCGTTGGCGGCGGGAGTGGAGCCGAGATAATGCCTCTGCTCAGCTCCATGCCCTTCGCTCAGCGAGCTCGAAGCAGCCCGCAGGACAGGACGGCGACGGCGACGGCGACGGCGAGCGGAGGGCGCCCGCCGGTAGTTGGAGATGAGCAGGATGACACCTGACACGTATCAATTGGGCCCGATTATCCATGGGTCACAACTTCGGCCCATCTACTAAATGGGCTGGACTGCTGGACAATCCATCGCGATCCAACTGCCGGCAAGTGTGGCCCCGACGTTTCTCAAAAATAATAAAAAAAGTGTGGTCCCGACGAGTCAAGTTCATTCAACGGAAAAAAATTGGGTGCAGGAGGGCTGTAAAGTGCCCTCCGTGCTGCCCTGCTCTGGATGTGGCCCCCCTGCACGGATGACTTCGTGGCTCCGGCTCTCCGCTTGGCAAGGCGCGGCTCGCTTGAGGCTTGATTGAGAATCATCACAGCTCGGCTCGCAGGACCAAGACGCGCTGCTCTCGGCTTACACGAGGCTTAGGGCCTTAGGGGGCAACTGACGGCCCATAGGCCATAGCATCTAATACTCTCACGATCGTTTTGGCGGTTAGGGCGACCAGCCGGCGGCGCGACTTCAATCCCGTCGATCGCCCTGGACGACGCAGGCACCATGGCAGGAGGCGGCGGCCAGGAGAATGATATGGTCATTGCAGTGCCCTCCTGTACCCTAGCATCCGACGTTGATGGTGGCATGATTGTACGTGATTCTGAGGTCGACCAGCAGCAGATAACACAGGTAGACTTGCATGTTTTTTTTATTGTTTGATGGTACAGTAGCCTCCGCCTAGTACTGATACATAAGCACATTTTATAGGTTGCAGAGGACACTAGATCAACCAACAGAGAAGCAATGACGATTGAAACAGCAGATGAGGTAAACTTGAATTAAAAATTCAATTGATGTAATCATATTTAGCCGTATTGTTGTAAGCCACCTTTAATTCTCGTCTCATTGAACAACAGGTGGTTGACAAAGTTGCTCAAAATTTGATTGTTCCTGAAATTGGAATGTCTTTTGAATCCGAGACGAAAGCTTATGATATGTACAACACCTATGCAGGCAAGGTTGGATTCAGTATTAGAAAAAGTGACACAAAGCGCCGAGGAGATGGCACTATATATCACAAGCATATAGTTTGCAGTAGCCAAGGTCATCGACAAACTAAGTCATCAAAAGATACTACAAGAACGGGTTGCAATGCCCGAGAGACTCACGCTTCTTGGATTCCATGGCACTTCTGTAAAGAGAACCTTGTATGAACTTTTGTGAATCCACAGTGACTGCATTACCATCTTCTGGAGAACCCGCAGCGACACCAATTTGAAGAATGCAATTACCTCCATACACAACAACCAGTGATTTGCAACAAGTTGCAGTAGTGAGGGAATCCCACGTCCTATTTGTAAGAAAAATAAGGAATAGCTAACTTCATAACATAAACCCTTCTTATAACTGCATATATGAAATCGTGGATTTATACAAGTTAATTAATGCGTAGTTAATCACTTAATCTTAACCAGCACATATTTAGTAATCTCCAATATCTTTCAATTAGTACAGGTCTTAGGAAGAGTACCACATGATCATCAATCATCCAAAAGCATTGGTTTCACTAAAGGTACACTCAATTATTCAGAGTCCAAGCTCGAGCAGCAGATGACTATTATTAGCACATGGGAGCATTATGTGAGATTTTCAGAGTTACTACCCAAAAGTATTGCTTTCACTGAAAAGATGTGTGCAATTATTCTATCACTTCACCGCGATCATGACAAGCGCTAGGGACTCTGACGAAGAACTGGCTGGAGCTCTCATGGAGGCAGCACTCCTACATGCTACGATGCTCTGCATGGAGGCTTAGTCGTAGGCAGGGTCCCGGCCCAGTACTATCACGCGTGTTTAGACTTTGGATTTAGTGAGTCGGACTTGCCGTTTTTGATTTGTTGCTTCATGAGCAATTTCAGTAACGCAATGATTACGAAGTGACATCATACTCAAAAGATACATTGTATATCGATCCTGTTAAAATCTCTTTACATTGACACTTTATCACTCCAAAACATCTTGTATATGCACACATCATGCACTCTGTCGATACAAAATCTCACATAAAAAAAAGGAAGACATTCGAACCACAGAAAACTTCAGGCTTATCTACACTAGTTGCAAACTGAAATTCTCAAATTTTCCAGTGTCCATATCCACAGCGGATGCATCTCTGCCATCTCCTTGCTTCTTCCAGAACTGCAGGACATGGAATACATTATATAAAGTGAAGCAATTTGAATGACTCGACAATGGCATTATAGAATAGTGTTTGTTTTTCCATCTACTGAATTTGATTTGCACGACCTGTAGGCAAGTCTTCACTGAATGAAAGAATCAAAACATCTCTGAAATCTGTAATTAACTCTTGCCCAAACGGTTCTTGACAGAGAGAGCAAATAGGAGGAGACGCAGGTG
The DNA here is from genome assembly GCA_900205405.1 of Echinochloa crus-galli. Classification (NCBI taxonomy): domain Eukaryota; kingdom Viridiplantae; phylum Streptophyta; class Magnoliopsida; order Poales; family Poaceae; genus Echinochloa; species Echinochloa crus-galli. The sequence continues at coordinate 740,461 of OAMR01000238.1, read as the reverse complement.
CCTGCATAAGGTGGACCTCGAAGGCAGCAACTTCGCGAAGCCCCCAGCTATGGTGGACGCCGTATCCTCCCGGTGCAGCCCATCGACTACGGTGCAGATGGCCTCAGGGATGGGAGAGGAAGGCAGAGGCATCCTCGCTGACCTGCAAAGAGACCATCCATGAAGGGCCTCAGGGAGATGACGAAGGTGCAGCGGCGGCGGCGATACGTCGCGGGTGAACGAGATTGGGGGCGATGGCTGGTGGGGAAAGGGCCAGCTTCAGTCCGTACGAGCCGAGCCGAGCCGCACAAGCTATTCCTACGAGCTGAGGAGAGAAGACCAGAGAGCCGGATAAGCGAACCCTACGAGCCGAGCCACGAAGTCATCCGTGCGGGGAGTGCGAGCGGGCAGCAGGTGCGTCCGATCTCTCTTGCGTCCACACGCCGGCTATCCGAGGCAGGGTTGCACGGAGGGCACTTTACAGCCCTCCTGCACCCAATTTTTTTCCCATTCAACAACCAAACGCGCGCGAGCCGAAGGAATCCAACGCTCCCCAGCGGCCAACCGGCGCCACCGACCGCTCTCACCTCTCAGCTTCACAGCCATGGAGGCGGCAGCCACACGGTCCACACCTACCCCCGCGCCACATGTCCTCGTCATCCCCTTCGCAGCGCAGGGCCACGCGCTGCCGCTCCTGGACTTCGCCGGGCTCCTCGCCGCGCGCGGCCTCCGCCTCACCGTCGTCACCACGCCCGCCAACCTCCCGCTCCTCTCCCCTCTCCTCGCCGCGCACCCCGCCGCCGTCCGCCCGCTCACCCTCCCGTTCCCTTCGCACCCTTCTCTTCCCCCTGGCCTCGAGAACACCAAGGGCTGCGCCCCGGAGTACTTCCCCGTCTTCATCCACGCGCTCGCCTCGCTCCGCGAGCCGATCCTCGCCTGGGCCAGGTCGTCCGACGACCCCGTCGTCGCCGTCATCGCCGACTTCTTCTGCGGATGGGCGCAGCCGGTCGCTCGCGAGCTCGGAGCCGCGGGGATCGTGTTCACGCCTTCCGGCGTCCTCGGCACCGCCTTCCCTCACTCGCTCTTCCGCCGCCTCGTCACCCGACCCGCGGAGTGCGGCGACGAGTTCACCGTCCGCTTCCCCGCGATTCCCGGCGAGCCGACACTCCAGTGGAGAGAGATCTCCATGATCTATAGGTGGTTCGCGGAAGACGGCCACGACGAGAAGGTTCGCGAGTCGCTGAGGCACAACTTCAATTGGAACATGCAGGAGAGCTGGGTCTTCGTGTCGAACACATTCCGGGAACTCGAGGGGAGGTACCTGGAGCAACCGCTCAAGGACCTGGGCTTCAGGCGAATCTGGGCGGTGGGCCCCGTGGCTCCGGAGACGGACCCCGCCGGCACGCGCGGCGGGGAGGCGGCCGTCGCCGCCGGCAACCTCAGCGCGTGGCTCGACGCCTTCCCGGAAGGCTCGGTCGTGTAGCTCGCGGCGGAGGCCGCCCGAGCGGTGAAGGAAGGTGGGAGCTCGTACGATGATTTGGAGGGGTTGGTGCAGGAGATTCGGAGGCTTTGCTGAATTCAGGCGATCATCCCGATTGAACTACGGGTATGTAATTATTGTCAGGAAAGGAAAATGGCTCGTTTATCTTTATCTTTTGATCCAGCGGAATTTGTGTTAGGCGCCGAAGTACGTAGTACTCCTTTGTGCTTACGGATCTGTGCTAAACAATTTTCACTACATGAACAATTGGACATGAAACAACTTGCTTACGGATCTACTACTATGGAAAGAAACATGGAACAACTTGCTTAAATATTATCAAAGAATTTGTTAAGAAAGCAAAAGGCCATTGGTTTTGATCTCATCAAGTGCAGCAACAACTGCCATAGTTATGGCCATGAAGCATCATATTGAACAGCCACAATAGCCATTAGTAGGAGAATATGAACAGTCTCCACTGAACATAAAGAGGCTTCACTATAGGCTCCATTAGCTATGCAATTAAGATTGTATAGTGCTACACATTCATGTAATTCACTCAATGTTGAAGCTCTTGAGTTACCATGTAATCCCCCTATAAATAGAGAGCCATGAGATCAATAAAAATACAGACAATTCACCTATCTATTGTGTCTCTTGTTTACATTTTCTAATAGAATTCACCACACTTGCACGCAAAGGAGTGCCTGCTCAACAAATCGAGCCTTAACAGCTAGCTGGCTCGGCATTAGCCACCCCTGGTGCTGGATTTATGTTGAGGGCCGAAACAGTAACTCTTTGTATTTATGGACTGTGTTAAAATATTTTTTCACGAAATGAACATGATTATTGCTTTGGATACAAACAACTTACTTAAACATCATCAAAGAATTCACCACACTTATAGCTGTTCGACAACTTAACGGCTAGCCGGCTCGAAGCCATCCCTAGTGCTGGATTATGACGCCATGTCTCAACAAGAAATTTGAAAAGTGTGGCTTCCCTATTTAAAACTAGCATGAACGCACGTGCGGCACGCACGTTTATTAATGACACATATGTACTAAAACAATATCATTTGAATGGACCATGGTAAACAGACCAGTCGTGCGAAACATTTTTAGAAATACTTTATATTCGTTATCTTATGTATAGAGAGTTTTAAATATTCTCAAATGTAGATGCACATCATCTTTGAGATAGTTGGTCTTTATTTATATGGAAAATGCTCTCCAATTTATTGTTTATTAGCAATACGGGATAATTGTCTATAGACGTGGTTACAAATATGGGTATATCATGAGCAGGTAGGTCCGCGTGGGTATGAATAGAGTCTTATGTGAAAAAAATTTCACATTTTGCACTGTTTTTCTACATTTTCCCACGTCCTACAACCCGACATGTGGGTCCTCTGTGAGGGTCGGGGGTGGATTTTTGGGTGAGAAGTGTTTTCAATTTTCTAGGATCCTTTTAGTATAGATAGATAGATACACCATATATCAATGAATATTAATGGACGAAGGGAGTATCTTAGGCCAGTCTTAATGGCAGGGTCATCAACATTTAATGGACTGCCACATAAGTTTTTTTGATGACATGGCACGAAATTAATGAATGGAGAGATCTCAGGGAGTCAGGGTCATGACCCTGGGTCGACATAGATACCAATACTTAGACCCTCCATTGAGAGCTCATGACCCTCCATTTGATCACAACATATCTAAGATTTAAATGTTACATTCTATCTATGAAACTGTGTCCATGACTTTCTGTATTGAGAGTGATAGGGTCATCATGCTAAAAAGCTAGTGTGGCAGACTTGGTAACTGTGCCCATGACTCTACCACTGAGACTGGCCTTAGTATCAGACTTCAGTGCTTATAAGTTATAGTAAGAGATATTTCTAATATAACATAGCGATTTTTTTGTTATAAACCTATAAGCATAGTGTTACTAGCTACGCCTGAGCTTCATGGCTCTAATTTTGATAAAAATTGGACATAATTACGTTTTCATTTCTATTTGTCATTTTTTTTATCAGTTCACCATTTTTGCAAGAACCATGGCGCCGTAATTTCAAACCGCTAGTGGTGGTAAAAACGGATAGGATGATCCATACCCGTCGATGTATCAATCTCACTGTATTCCATTGTCATCTGCGCACAGTCAGTTTCGGATTCTCGTAGCACTATAATTTCTATCCTTAGAAAATCGGATTCGGAATTGATCGGATTTATCCCCGCCACTCTCTAGTAGTAGTAGTGTAGTACTGTATAAATTATCCACGCCACTCTCACTGCGCTGTTTATACTGCCGTTTCGAAGTTGAGGCCTTGTTTAGATCCCAAATTTTCTCCCAAATTTACTATGAAAAAGAAGATTTCTCATGACATCAAAATGTCATAACATACATGAAGTACTAAATGTAGATGAAATCAAAAACTAATTACACAGTTTTGTTGTGCTCTGCGAGACGAACATTCTGAGCCTAATTAATCAATTTTTGAATAATATTTTACAAATAAAAACGAAATGTTACAGTAACGCAATGATTACGAAGTGACATCATACTCCCAAATTCACACTCCCAATTCTAACATCTAAGAGCATCTCCAGCCGGCAGACTAAAAAGCCCCCTATCTATCCTTTTAGTCACTCTGGGTCAAAAATCACCCTCCAATGGAGTGACTACCCAAGTGACTAAAATTGGTAGCCCACCAAATTTTGAGGCAAAGTCCACAAATCTATGGACCCTCTATCCTTGCCTCTATCTTTTTTTCCCCTCCTTTTCTGCCGACTGCTTCCTCCTTTCCCTCTGACGCCGCCGCCGGTCGATGCCCCCGCCGGAGCTGGTCGCGCCGCCCGCCGACGGCGAAGAGCGCGGCGACGACGAGGAGACAACGCCGCCGTCGTCGCCCGGCTTCAGTGAGGAGATAACGCCGCCGACGCCACCCGGCTTCGCATGCCCGTCGCTGCGCCGCTTCGCCCGTGATGAGCGCCGCGTGGAACAGCCGGGGCTCGGCGCCGGCGAACGCCGGCTTCGGGCGCTCGCAAGGTGGCACCCGCACGGTCGCTGCAGCGGCCGGGCCGACGGTGGGCGAGCGCGTGCAGCCCGTGTGCGGCCAGGCGGTGGTTGGCGTCGCCGGAGGAGGCGAGCTCGCCGAGCACCCCTGCTCCTGTGCCGCGCTCATCCACAGGTACGGGTACCCGGCGCCCGTCATGCGGGAGGCCAGCGGGAACACGAAGAGCCCGCGGGCGCCGCGGGGGAGCTTCTTGCGGAGGTCGGCGTCGTGGATCCTCATGCTCGGCCAGGCGAAACTCGTGGACGCGACATCGGCGTCGCGGCGACGCGCGGTGTCGGCCATGGCGGCCACGGCCTCGCTCTCGTAGTCGTACACGGGGAGGAGTTGCCTGTCGCCGGACTGGAAGGAGTAGGACTCGGCCAGGAGCCGGAACACGGTGGTCCGGTTCGCCGTGCACACCATGTCGTACTCGTCGTCGGGGATCTTGAGCGACAAATGATGCGCCGCATGATGGCGGATCCGATGCCCCCGGCGGCGGCGGCGGCGTCGCCCCCGCATTGCAGCACCTGCGTCTGCAGGCTCGCGAACTTGTACGCTATGTCGAAGAAAGGTGGCTGCCACGCGGACACGGCGGCAGGAGCGGGGACGACCGCGCCACCACCTCCGTGAGCACGGACGGCGCCGACAGCGGCGAGTCCTCGTCCGCCACCATGCTGTTGTGACTCCTCGTCCGCCTCCTGCAGAAAAGAACAACAGCATGCAGCTCTGCTCCACATCTCCAATCGAACAAGCAAACCATGAGCAGCTGAAAAATCTCGATCCCCTCTCTCTGCTTCGAGAGCCAGCACCACTCCTTCCTATCTTTTCTCTGAGAATAGCAGCAACACGCAATGACGCAACTCTAAAATCCCCTCCGCTCCCTGCTACTCTCACAAATCACCCAGCAAAGAAAGCACCAATCTTTCCAATTCGAGCAAGCAAATCACCGAGCACCGGTAGCTAGCCTCCAATCCCAACACAGCACCGCTGATTTCTGCTCTAATCCCAAATCAGCAAGCAGAGTGGCCTCGAACTCCTGATCCCGTCGCTCGCCGCCTCCGTGCCCGGCTCTGTGCTCCCCTGGCCGCCCCGCTCTGCTCCGCCGCCGAGGGACGTGCCGCCGCGAGGAGCCACCTCGAGGAGAAGACGCCGCCAAGATCCGCGCCTCCGCCGGCTCCGCGCTCGGCGCGCAGCCCGCCGCCGCGCTAGCCCCCGCCGGTGGCGCGCCAGTAGGGGACAAAGGGATGACCGGCAGCGACGCGCACGTAGGAGAGGAGAGCAGCCGGCGCCGGCGCCAGCGAGTGGGGAGGAGAAGGAACAAGAAGCGCGCACGCAGTGGAGGAAGGAAGAAGAGGTGGAGGAAGAAGGGGAGGAGAGACGGGCCCACTCATCAGATGGATAGGGGCTTGTATAGTCTGTTGGACTGGAGCATACCTCATTTGACCCTCTAAATTTTTGAAACAGGCCCTCAAACAGGCCCATTTTTAATCAGCCGCTGGAGTTGCTCTAAGGCCTGACAACCTCGCTCTCCCACACGGCACCCTTCACTCACATCTCAGCCATGGCAGCGGCACCTAACCCCGCGGCGCCGCCGCCGCCGCATGTGCTCGTCGTCCCTTTCCCCGCGCAGGGACACGCGCTGCCACTCCTTGACTTCGTCGCCCTCCTCGCGGCGCGCGGCCTCTGTCTCACCGTCGTCACCACCCCGGCAAACCTCCAACTCCTCTCCCCTCTCCTCGCCGCGCACCCTTCCGCCGTCCGCGCCGTCACCTTCCCGTTCCCCTCCCACCCTTCCCTGCCCTCGGGCCTCGAGAACACCAAGGGCTGCAGCCCGGAGCAGTTCCCCGCCTTCACCCACGCTCTCGCCGCGCTGCGCGAGCCCATCGTCGCGTGGACCAGGGCGCAGCCCGATCCCGTCGTCGCCGTGTTGGCCGACTTCTTCTGCGCATGGGCTCAACCGATGGCCCGCGAGATCGGCGCCGCGGGATTCGTATTCTCGCCGTCCGGCGTCCTCGGCACCGCCGTCGCGCACTCGATCTTCCACCGTCTCGTAAGGCGGCCTGCGGACAGCGACGATCGGTTCAGCGTCGAGTTCCCGGCGATTCCCGGCGAGCCGTCGTTCCGGTGGAGGGAGCTCTTGATGATGTACCAGAACTACATGGCAGGAGCTCTGGAAGAGCAGCTCGGTGAATTTATGAGACAGATCTTCCTCTGGAATCTGCAGGAGAGCCGGGGATTCGTGTCGAACACGTTCAGGGCGCTCGAGGGGAGGTACCTGGAGCAGCCTCTCGAGGACCTGGGCTTCCGGCGCGTCTGGGCGGTGGGTCCCGTGGCTCCGGACACGGCCGCCGCCGGCGCCCGTGGTGGGGAGGCAGTTGTCGGGGCCGCCGATCTCATGGCGTGGCTGGACGGCTTCCCGGAAGGTTCGGTGGTGTACGTGTGCTTCGGGAGCCAGGCGGTGCTGACCCCTCCCGTGGCGGCGGCGCTGGCCGAGGCCCTGGAGCGGAGCGCCGCGCCGTTCGTGTGGGCCGTGGGCGGCGGCGTGGTGCCGGGAGGGTTCGAGGCGCGCGTCGCGGGGCGCGGGCTGGTGGTGCGCGGGTGGGCGCCGCAGGTGGCGGCGCTGCGGCACGCGGCGGTGGGGTGGTTCGTGACGCACTGCGGCTGGAACTCGACGCTGGAGGCGGTGGCCGCGGGGGTGCCGATGCTGGCGTGGCCCATGACGGCCGACCAGTTCTTCGACGCGCAGCTGCTCGTGGACGAGGCCCGCGTCGCGGTGCGCGCGTGCGAGGGCGGCATCGGCTTCGTCCCCGACGCGGGCGAGCTCGCGTCGTTGCTGGTGGACGTGACGGGGGAGAAGGGCCGCGACATGAGGGCGCGCGCCAAGGAGCTCGCGGCGGAGGCCGCGCGCGCGGTGAAGGAAGGCGGGAGCTCGTACACTGACCTGGAGGGGTTCGTCCAGGAGATTCGGAAGCTTTGCTGAATTTTGACGGATTTTCAGGACATTCATAAACACATAATATATGGGTAAGATCGAGTGCTCGTCTAGAACACTACAAAACAGATACTTGACCTTTCCATTTGTTCTCGCAGTTCTTGTAAGGAATGAATACTTGCAATTGCCAAAAGCACAAATTCGTTGTAGCCTGCAGAACGATTAGAGGCATCAGTACACAATAGCTACCATTTTCCATGGCTGGCAGAACTCTGAGGGCTGTGTGTTTGCAAAGCCGACCAACTAATGGCACATGCTTAACTCCCATCTACCTTCTCGTCCTACACCATGCAGAGCAACATAATTAGCTGAGCAATCTATTCGATCACCGGCATTTGCATATTAGAGAGGGTAGTTGAAGTGGCAGCAGGGCTCTTTAATCTGCAGCTAGCATCTTCTGATTGAATAAACAAGCTTGGTGTTTCCCTTTAAACGGATGTCATATTGTCATGGCACCGCACAAGTCTGCAACTGCAAGTATTACACGCGTACTTTTCAGTCTGATTCGCGTGGGATCTAACTTGATTACACTGAAAGGTGATGTCTTAAGAAGAGCAAGTGTCATGTGTTCACCAAATCAATTAGAACGCGACCTACTCAACTCAACTACTCACTACTCTCTCCAGATGCCTGCTGGCATTGTGAACACTGAAGGGAAGGGACAAAAAACAGAGTTCATGTCAGGAATACGAGAAAAACATGCGGTGTCCGAATCCCATATGCCGACGTTTGACTCAACCAAACACCGCTGCTTCATGCCAACATCTGATGGGCCATACATCATTCCGTGAGGAAAAATTAGCGAGGCAGCAACCCATGTGGCTGCCGGCCGGCAATCCTGGGAGCGAGGAGGAATCTTCCATTCCCCTGCTTTTAAGCGTCTGCTCGTGCATCAGCGTTGATCAGGACCTCCCAATGACTAGCTGTACCCGTACCCCTTTCCTCGCCATTGTTTCAACCCCAAGCAAAGGCATGAACTGAAACCCTGAGAAAGCAGTACAGCTCGGCAGCAGCTCTCTGCCCCTTCTCCGCCGCAAAACGTTGTCGCCGCTGGAGTTGCGTTGTGAACCATGTGGGGGAATTGCTGGGAGCACGGGCCATTAGGTCATCTCGTCAGAGAGCTGGCAGCTGAGCTACTACTATGCTCAGTTATCTTGCACTGAAATTAACATTCTCTCTTCAGTCTGAAGTGAAGTGTCCGGGGCTGTAAAGGTGAAGCGCGTCTTCTATGTGCTTTACTGTTTACTCCTTGTGCTTTTACCACTATTTCCTGACCGACAAAATCTGTTATGCGACATATATCTGATTAGGCTCTGCAAGTCAAGGTATTTATTGAGGAGTGGTACAAGATCATGCAACATGATCCGAGCAGAAATGAAATGCCCAGCAAAAGAGGACCATGTAACGTCAAACGAAAGATTAGGTCTTCAGTGACCTAATGTTAGGGGGCCATGTTTCTGAATAGCTGGATGTTTGGCCCAAGCTGCCCAGAAGTCAATGAAGTTGGTTATGGGCTCAGTGGGGGCGTACTGTACTACGACCCCAAATGATTGTTGTCCTCTAGTTTTATGCGGTTGGATTGTCAAGAAAGAACATGAACAGGAACAGTAAGTGCGTGGTTTAATAGTGTAGCTAAAGTTTGATGTGTCCTATGACTACTGGACTAAAGTTGGAGTTATTAGTTATTGTGGCTCTAATTGTGCAGCAATCATACGAATTGTTGGAGCATAAATTCAGACAGGAAAAATGGAATCTCTACTGCAGCTTACGTGTATTTGATTGAACCGATGGACACTACCAGCCACAAATTGCAGCTAGTCCTGAAGTGACAACTTTTACTGCATACGAGACGAGTCATTGAATTCAGAAGTTTCTTGCAATCAACTGATATTACTGTCACCAATGTCGCTATACTTAAAGCAAAGCATAATATCATTATATTCCATTGAGTCCCTTCAATATCACTTGAAAATGTAGCTAGTGGTATTTTTCCCAGATTTGGGTACGTCTGATCAAACTAGCAGTTTCCATTTTTGGTCCAACCGCATGAAATGAAACACCCCAATATGGAGGATTGAAGCTTAAGCATGAATCATCTCAACCTTTTCTTACAAAGTCTACAGCAAAATCGCATCGCAAAAGGCTGAAGATTACGTGATGATTGCACAGGATACCAGAAACAATTGCTGATTACTCATGGAATCTGGAGCAGAAAGTCCCCCACTTTTTTGTCTGAATAAAAACAAAGGTCTTTCGCTACCAATGTACTAATATGCGTAACTGTCTATGAAGACGAACAATACCGCCCCGTTTCTTGCTCGTTCTTCCCCAGCTCTCACTGTAGCCTACTGCAGAACGAGCAGTCGAGCACCGCCACTGTTTTCAGGCATGTGCAGGCTGAATCAGAGCATGTGCTCAGTACAGAGAAATAGTTGATGGTGGTTAGCAACTCGTTTCCGGTTGCAAAGACGGGCAAAAAGGAGAACCAGACAACCGCCTTTCTGCAGGGAAACAACACCCCGCTCTTCCTTAAGATGATTACTTGAGCTGAACGACCTGTCCCCGCTGCATCCCTTCCCTGTCGGCTCCTACCGGCAGCAGAATGGCACATGATTTTTTTTACTCTTAAGTCTTACCTGCCGTTGCTTTGCTTATTCATTTCCTCGCAGTAAGTTTAACTACACAGCAAAGAATTTGCAGTTTTGCATGAAGAGTTTGCTCGACCTACTGTTTTTGCTCTGTTCCCTTTTGGTGAAAGCATTACGTTTTGTGATCGATCTGATCTCTTGGCTCGGCACGGCCGGCGTTTAGCGTAAGCGAGGACGCTCCAACTACTACTCCAACCAGTGGCGCCTAAAGAAGGTAATGGGGATTAGTTAATGCTTAAAAGCATGGAGACCATCAGCAGCGGCAGAAGAAGGGAGACAGAAGAGGAGACTGCAGAAAGACTCCACCTAATTGCAACCCAAACGTCGCTTTTTCGTCAGGAAATGATTAATCCCATCTCATGAGGTAGCTAGCTGTTAGCCAGTAATTATGATGAGCACTTGAGCATATTGCATCTTAAAAAATTAAAAAGGTGCGATAAAGGGGAAGGGAAAAAAAATTAGTGACTGACGCATGGTACTCATGCGGTCATACTATGAATTATATTGTGCGAGTGATGCTATGTTCTGTGTCGTTCACGTTTCACCGAACGGTCAGTACGAGAGAATACGAAGAACAGATGTTCAGACTTCGACGCAGAAAAGAACCGTTCAAACCTGAAACTATATACTATGTACACCGTTTTAACAATAGAGAAGAAAAAGGATATCCAATTGGTACGTACTGGATATGTTAAGAATAATATTCAGTATGCCGGTCTACTCCTACCACGAATTGTTTGTTCAGATGCAGTACTCACCAACGAAAGCCTTGGTCGGCCGGTGAAGAGCGTCACCGTCACACCAGGCTGCGTAGGTATAGCAAGGAGGATTAGGTATCCGTCTGAAAGACTGAGAGCAGCTTATGTCATTGCTGCTCTTGTCTGTACTATATACCCTGGCGCTGATGTCCCGGACCGTTGACGATCGATCAGATCAGACGCGTGTGCAACTGTGCAAACAGTCCTTGATAACCATGCCGGGACTCAACTCGATCTATACCGGCCCGGCTTCCGTTCCTTCAAGCAAGCTCCCATGTCGTTTGCACGCTGCGTGGTTTTCATGCGTTGAGCTACTGATACGTACTGTCCTGTGCTGCCCGTTTCACAGCCGCTTGCCTTCTTGCAAGATATCTATTCCATCCAGTTGTGCACGCAGCTCTGAAACTGAAATGAACGGAGCAGCAGTTTTCCTGCTTGTGATGAAGGCAACTAGCTGGTCTCTGCCTCCCATAAAGAAGATAAAAAAGAAGAAGATCTCGACCTCTGCCATGTTTGAATCCCGGGTGTTAATGGTAGTTTTTAACACCCCCAACTAACACGTAACAAACTAATACCGTTTATGTTTGGATCCCTGTGTTAGTTTGTGTTATTTTCCACCTTTTTGGATCCTGTGTGGGGAGAGAGAGAGGAGGTAAGTGAAGTAAATCTGGTGGGGCCCATCAAAACTAACACAATTACCATCTTTTGAAGGTGTTAGTATTTTGGGGATGTTAGTTCCAATTAACATCAAACTAACACACATGTTTGACTTCAAAGTGTTGGTTTTGTGTTATTTGACTCCAAACTAACATTAGCACCTGGATCCAAACATGACCCGCCAAACTAGCACTAACACCTGGATCCAAACATGGCCCTCGTTTGCGACTTGCTCCTTTGCGCTTCGGACAGGCGGACAGCGAATCCGGGAGACATGTCTTTGTTTTCTTGAAAAGGGTAAAGCATAGTATAACCCGGGAAAAGAAATGGACCGAGGATATATTACCATTGGGAAAGGTAAATGCCAGGCAGATCATGCTACAGTTGCTACATTTATCCTTAAATCCAGATTTGGCATGGATCCGGAGAGCATTACAGCGCATGGGCTCGCACGTGAATGCCATGCCCTCCTGTAAACGCCAGGGCAAACGACAAGCAAATTCCGCGGTGGTTTAAAAAGGACATTGCATGCTATTGCTAGCGAGCAGTACTAGCAGTTTATACTGTGTTCTGTACTCCTATTACAGGTAGCAGCACAAGTTCTGTCACTGCAGTAGCAACCGATGACCCAGCTCTTTGCAGTGTCGGTCATCAAGACTGTAAATTCTTCAGGCGCGCGGTAAATAAAATCCTGTAGCCGGAAAGGAAAAGCTGGTATGGGCTCGCCGCCATCCATGTTCAGCAGGATCTGACTGACATGGCGGGCGCCGTGTCGAGCGCGTCCTGTGTCCCGATCCCGGACGGGTCGGGTTGCTTTACGCTTTTGCCATGGCCTCCACGTACTCCGCTCCAAATGATGGTGCGGGTTCGGCGGCAGCGCGTACGGCGACAACGAGGAACACGAAACAGATTTATTTGGAGCGTACCGTCGGTTCGCGCGTCGCTCCAGAAGAATGAAGGAACGCCGCAGCAGCTGCCACCGCATGGCGCCCATTGATCACCGTCACAGTACCGGCAAATCACTGCCGCCTCAATCCTCATGTTTAGATCACCTCACTCACGCCTTTCGCCTGCTGTGCTTCCACTAACCAAATCCAGTAACGACGTTTACCTAGGGGAGGATGTGAAGCTACCGTGCTCTGCGGCGACCTCCAAACAAGCATGCAAGGAGTACTTCGGCAAAGGCAAGCTCCCGCGTTCGGACATGACGGCGGTGAAGGACCTCTTCCCATCGCTAGGCAGGGCCTCTCCCTCTATGGGATTGATGGCCGCCTAAGCCATGCTCCTAGAAGAACAAAGGCGTTGTAACCTATGGATAAATACGCTATTCTATCCTGGAACGTGCGGGGGCTCAACACGCGGGCGCGCAGGGATGTGGTCCGCGTGCTGGTGAATGACACTAGGCCGGCGATCGTATGTCTGCAAGAAACAAAGCTTGTTGTAATCCCGCAAAACCTGATGATCTCGATGCTCGGTATCCAATTCGATAGTTTTGCTTACTTGGCGGCCGCTGACACAAGGGGCGGGGTTTTGATCGCGGGGCGCTCTGACGTTGTTTCGCTGTCCGACGAGCTTGTTGGCTGCTATTCGGTGACCGTTAAGATTACTCACCTGGCTGATGATACTTGCTGGTGGCTAACCTCGGTGTATGGTCCGCAAGAGGACTGGGAGAAAACTCTGTTCCTGGATGAGTTGCATGCAAGTATGCAACAAGGGATGCATGTCGAGGGCCATGGGCAGTCATTGGGGATTTTAACCTCATTCTCACAGCGGCAGATAAGAGCAATGACAGGATTAACAGTCGGAACTTGACGATGTTCAGGCGGGCGGTGGATGATTTGGAGCTGCAAGACCTGCATCTACATGGCCGTAGATACACTTGGAGTAATGAGCGTGCCAATCCAACATTGGTGAAGCTGGATAGGGTCCTCGTCTCCATCGACTGGGATGAGAGGTTTCCTTACTGCCACTTGCAAGCGCTATCCTCTGACGTCTCCGACCATTGCCCGTTGCTACTACAATCAAATGCTGCCACCAGGGCGAAGCCACGGTTTCACTTCGAGGTTTTCTGGCCCAAAGTTGGAGGGCTACCTGGAGGCCGTTGCAAGTGGATGGTCTTGCCCAAGAGATGTCACAGACCCGTTTTGGCGCTTGGACTGCCTAATCCGTAATGTGAACAAGCAGCTTCAGAGCTGGGCTGACAAAAAGATTGGCAATGTTAAGCTGCAGCTGCTGCTAGCCAAGGAGGTAGTGTTGCGGCTCGACCAAGCACAGGAGGTACGATTACTCTCGGATGAGGAGCATGATCTGAGAAAGCAGTTGAAAGGCCGACAAAGAAGCCGTATCACCCAGCTTCGTGAAGGTGATGCAAACACGCGCTTCTTCCACACGCATGCTGCCTTCAGACAAAGGAAGAACTGCATCAGGAGCCTGACCACGGGCGGCCATACAGCCTACAGCCCGGAGGAGATGGCGGACGTGTTGTATGCCTTCTACGCGCAGCTACTGGGACAGGAACAGGAAAGGGGATCCACCATCAATTTCGAGGCGATCGGCATTACGCCACTGGACCTGTCTGCGCTTGAGGCACCATTCACAGAGGAGGAGATCTGGGGAGTGATCAAGGAGCTGCCGGCGGACAAATCTCCGGGTCCGGATGGACTGACCGGGGCATTCTTCAAGACCGCCTGGCCGATCATCAGACAGGACATTGTCCTTGCAGTCAATGCGTTCTTTGCGGCGGATCGCCGACAATTCCGGTGTGTCCACACTGCATTGTTGACGTTGATCCCTAAGAAGATTGATGTGTCGTCTCCACAGGACTACAGGCCCATAAGCCTGATCCACAGCTTCCCCAAGCTGGTGTCCAAGATGATGGCAAACCGCCTAGCACCGCGCCTGGATGAGCTGGTTCACCGCAACCAAAGTGCATTCATCAGGGGCCGCTATATCTTGGACAACTTCAAATACGTTCAAAGCGCGGCCAAGTTGCTCAAGAAGCGGAAGATTCCGAAGCTGCTACTCAAACTCGACATTTCCAAGGCTTTCGATACCGTATCGTGGCCGTTCTTGCTGGAGCTTCTGCAGGCCTGGGGATTTGGGCACAGATGGCGGGATTGGATCGCGATGCTCCTTTCCACAGCGTCCACGAGGATCATGCTCAACGGAAAGCCTGGCAAGCGCATCTGGCACAAGAGGGGCCTGCGGCAAGGTGATCCTCTCTCACCGATGCTATTCATCATAGTCATGGACGCTCTCAATCGGCTGTTCATCAAGGCGAATGCTCAGGGATTGCTCCAACCAATCGGCCACCCTGCAATCCGGCACCAGTGCAGCATGTACGCCGACGACGTCATCATCTTCGCTTCGCCCACGGTGCCAGAAGCTCAGGTGATCGCCAGAATCCTCTCCATCTTCGGCGAGGCGTCTGGTCTTCAGACAAATCTCGCCAAGTGCTCCATCACGCCTATCTTTGGGGCAGACTCGATGTTATCGGCTATCCAGGCAATTTTGCCATGCCGCATTGCCCAGTTCCCAATTACCTACCTGGGTGCCCCTCTATCCATGAGCGCGCTGCCACGCTCCAGCATCCAGCCTGTCATCGACAAGGTGGCGGCCAAGTTGCCAAAATGGAAGGCTCCCCTCCAACAGAAAAGCGGCCGGCTGGTCCTGACCAAGGCGGTCCTGTCGGCGATCCCTGTGTACTTGATGATGGCGGATCAATTGCCAGGGTGGGCACTGGAGGCCATCGATGGTATTAGGCGGCGTTTCTTCTGGGCAGGCAATGATGTGTCGGTCTGAGGGAAATGCCTGGTGGCTTGGGAAGTTGTCTGCCTGCCACCAGATTATGGAGGTTTGGGGGTGACCAATTTCAGGTTGGCAGCATTTGCTCTTAGCACTCGGTGGTTGTGGCTTCAACGAACGGATCCAGAGCGGGCTTGGGCAGCGTTGCCGATCAAGATATGCCCGGAGGCGCGTGCTTTGTTCGAGGCCTCCATAACCATCGAGGTACGAAATGGGGAGAACACTTGGTTCTGGATTGACAATTGGGTCGACGGCCAAGCCATCTGCGACCTAGCGCCGGCGCTCACTGCATCAGTCGGAAACCGGGTCAAGAAGACAAGGACGGTCGCACAAGCGCTTGATGGAGGGCAATGGATCCGGGACATTACTGGTAGACTTACAGTTGCAGCGCTGGTTGAGTACCTCCACCTCTCAGACCGATTGCAACAGGTGTCGCTGATCCCGGGGCTGGACGACGTGATAAGATGGCGCTGGACTCCGTCGGGGGATTTCACAGCTCAGTCGGCGTACCAGGCACTGCACCTTGGCAAGACCGCGTTCTACGGAGCAAGCCGGATTTGGAAACACTGGGCACCGCTCCGGGTCAAGGTATTCATCCGGCTGGCATCTAGAGAGCGTGTATGGACTGCAGATAGAAGAAGACGGAGAGGGCTGGACGCCCATGATCTTTGTCTCCTGTGTGAACAAGCTAACGAAACTGTCAATCATCTGTTGGTCGCCTGCCCGGTCGCCAAGGAGGTTTGGTGGTGTGTGCTGCTCTGGGCCAAATGCAATTGCACATTCCTACCGGGCGAACCCCGCTTCCAGGTTTGGTGGGAACATCTGCTGCTCATGCTGCTGATCAGTGCAAGAATGCACAGGCTTATCCTGCTGGTGCTGTGCGCTGCGGCGGCAACCTCCGCCACGGCGTCCGGCGCCGTGAACACCTACAGCTTCCCGGCGTTCGACGCCACCACGGCGGCGACGGGCGACCTCGTCGCGGTCACCAACTCCTCCATCACCGGCCTCTCCCTCCTCTTCGGGTCCGCGTCGTCATCATCAGAGGACCAGCAGCACTTCTCCCGCGTCAACCGCTCCGAGGGCTTCCTGCTCCTCTCTCGGAAAGTCAACGTCTGGCGCGCCACCGGCGACGGAGACGACGGAGCGCCGGCGACGGTGCCGGGCCGGGAGGCGTCGTTCAACACCAGCTTCTCGCTGACCGGATCCTCGCCGGTGGCGTTCGTCGTCCTCCGGGACACGTACCCGTCAAGAAGACAAGGACGGTCGCACAAGCGCTTGATGGAGGGCAATGGATCCGGGACATTACTGGTAGACTTACAGTTGCAGCGCTGGTCGAGTACCTCCACCTCTCGAACCGATTGCAACAGGTGTCGCTGATCCCGGGGCTGGACGACGTGATCAGATGGCGCTGGACTCCGTCGGGGGATTTCACAGCTCAGTCGGCGTACCAGGCACTGCACCTTGGCAAGACCGCGTTCTACGGAGCAAGCCGGATTTGGAAACACTGGGCACCGCTCCGGGTCAAGGTATTCATCCGGCTGGCATCTAGAGAGCGTGTATGGACTGCAGATAGAAGAAGACGGAGAGGGCTGGACGCCCATGATCTTTGTCTCCTGTGTGAACAAGCTAACGAAACTGTCAATCATCTGTTGGTCGCCTGCCCGGTCGCCAAGGAGGTTTGGTGGTGTGTGCTGCTCTGGGCCAAATGCAATTGCACATTCCTACCGGGCGAACCCCGCTTCCAGGTTTGGTGGGAACATCTGCTGCTCCTCCAGGTTCCTTCGAAGCGCAAGGGAGTGAGTACTTGATCATGCTGACCGTTTGGCATCTTTGGAAGGAGAGAAACAGTCGCCTCTTCGACGATAACGGAGCAAGCTTGGTAGTCTTCTTGGAGAGGATCAGGCAAGAGGTTCAGCTCTGGGTAGCGGCAGGGGCTAAACATTTAGGGGTTTATTTTGTGAGTAGTCCGCTTTGATTCCACGTGCTTGTACGTTGTACTCAACATTTTTCTCCTTTTAATACAATGATACGCAGTCCTCCTGCATATTCGAGAAAAAAAACGTTTACTCGCAGTAACTACCACTCCACTTCTGGAACTCATGGCGTTTACTCCAATTGACAGGAGGGTCTCAAAATGGTTCTGGGGCGGTAAATCGTAAATGGCCTTTTTTAAGACAAGACACCGGGAGCCGTGCGCGAAAGCGTGTTTTCGTGTCAGCGCACACGGCCTAACTAACGGCCTGAAATATTCCGACCCTTTCTGGAGGCCTCGGCCACCGTCACCCAACCCACCCTACCCACTTGGGTGTCCTTTTCCCTCCGGGGTCGTGGCGCACCAGGGAAGACCACCAGACCGTCGCTGCTCTGCTCCCCAGCCCAGCCGCGCCATTTGCCAAATTCCCCAGCCAGGGAAGAAGAAGGGACCAGGCCATCCCCACCTCACCATCCGCCACCAGCCGCTGCTGCCCTTTCCCTCCTGCCCCTGCCGCTCCTCTCCTAATAATTGCAGCAGCAGCGTTCGCGACGAGTGAACAGAGCCACGCCTGCTTATATCACCGGCTCCCCGACACCCACCCCCTCCGTCGGCTACTGCTACCGCCCGCTGGCATAGCGCGTAAGCTGCAGAGATCACCGGCGCGCTGCAGGAAGCGAGCGGGATCTCGGTGCGTGCGTGCGTGCAGGGCGGCATGAAGCTCCCGCTGCTGCGGCCGCTGTGGCCGGGGCTGGCGCCCGCGGCGGGGCCGCCCGACGCGGCGCCGGAGCCGGCGAAGCCGTCGCTGCCGGCGGCGTGGCTGCTGCTGCACGCGCTCTTCTGCGCCACCTCCATGGCCGTGGGCTTCCGCTTCTCCCGCCTCATCGTCTACCTCCTCTTCCTCCCCACCCCGCCCATCAACCCCGCCGCGCACCTCGTCTCGCTGGCCGTGTCCCCGCCCGTCGTGCTCGCCGCCGGCAACGCCACGGCCACCATCACCACCACCACCACGACCACCACCACCGTCACCACCACCACCACGGTGGCCGCCGAGATCGGGGCCGCCCACCCGCACCCGCACCACCACCACGGCCCCGTCTTCGTGGGCCGCCACCCCATCCGCGTCCGCGCCTGGCCCCACCCGGACCCCACCGAGCTCCTCAAGGCCCACCGCATCCTCGCCGCCGTCCAGAACGCCCAGCGCAGCAGCAAGCGCCGCGGCGCCGGCCCGCCGAGGCCCGTCATTGCCGTCACCCCGACCACCACCTCCGCCCTCCAGGTACCCTCCCTGACGTCCCTGGCCCACACCCTCCGCCTCGTCGACGCCCAGCTCATGTGGATCGTCGTCGAGCCGGGGCACCGCACCGACGCCGTCGCCGCCGTGCTCTCCCGCTCCAACCTCGACTTCCTCCATATCACCGGCCCCGCCGACTCCACCGCGGCCCTGCGAATGCACGCCCTCAGGTACTACGAGATGGGATCTCAATCTCACGCACACCTCTCCCGTCATCTCTTTCTCTCCGATTAATTGGCTCGTCTTATTTTAATTCTCCGTCTCACCACCTTCTCCGCTGATCAATAATGGACAGGGAGATTCGGGCGAAGCAAATGGACGGCGTCGTGGTGTTCGCCGACGAGAACAGCATCCTGCGGACGGAGCTCTTCGACGAGGCGCAGAAGGTGAGCACCGTCGGCGCCGTGGCCGTGGGCATCCTGGGCGAGGACGACGGCACCAGCGAGTCGTTCCTGCAGGCGCCGTCGTGCGACGCGGCGGGGAGCCTGGTGGGCTACCGCGTGTCGGAGGAGACCGTGCTGCCGGCGAACCGGAGCGACATGCTGATGTCCAGCAGGCTGGAGTGGTCCGGCTTCGTGGTGAACGCGCGGGCGCTGTGGGAGAACGGCAAGGATCGGCCGGCGTGGGTGCGCGACCTCGCCGCCATCGACGACGCCGACGCGCGCGCCGCCAGCCCGCTCGCGCTCGTCACCGACGCCGGCCGCGTCGAGCCGCTCGCCAGCTGCGCCCAGGCTGCGCTCGCGTGGTCGCTCCGGTCAGAGGGTCTCCACGAGGTCAAATTCCCACACGAGTAAGTTCGCCGGAGACCTCGCCTGCTAGTTTGGAATTTGAATTTTACCATTGCCTGCGATCAGTATAATTAATTGCCCAGGCTGCTATTAGTTGCTTTCTATATTCCGGGTAAAAAAGAAGCAGCTAGTTGCATGCTTAGATCTAAAATTTTGTTTTGCTGCGCGACACGGGGTACATTTGGTTGCGCAAATTATGGTTGGAAGATGATGGCCATGGTGTTCCTAACCGGGTTTGGTGGGGTGGGGGCAGAACCCTTGAAAGCAATTCGTGTAGGAGGCCTCTTGATCACATGCCGACCGGGCATAACAGGACTTCTTTAAGAACACCGCGACAGGAGTACCATTAGCACTGTCACAGAATACCATTATCTCAGTCTCCGCTACCTGACCCCGCTGGTGGTTGCCATTTTCATGAAACAGAGCTGCTGTCGGTTCTCCGTTTCTTCATTCGTCTCGTAGCATGGCATTTGTTCAGAAGTAGTATTCCCTAAATCCAGCCATAATATTATGACTATTTTAATATACGTGGAACCATGATCTGTACTCAACAAACAACAAGAACGTTTTCTTGACAACAAAAAAAGATTTCCAATCAAATCATTTCAGGATCTTCATGGTGCGTGTTATATTATTGCGGTCACCTTACTTTCTCCCAAAGGCTCTCTATTTGCCCCACATGGCCACCTAATCTAGCTGTCCTAGCGTTGTGTCAAAAGCAGAGCCACGTCATTCTAAATATTCATAGCTGTCACTTAAATTAACATATACTTTATTGATAAAGAATTTAACATATACTTTGAATCACTGTTGGAACATCTTTAGCTCCATACTAAATAACATACTAGCTTTCTTGCATGTCGTAGTACATGTCATTGGCAATTTGGTATGTTGGTGTCTAGTGGTTTGAGGTGCTCACAAATTCAGATTTAAAGTTTTGGAGTGAGTAGGGGAAGACTAGAAATTGCTGTCGGCATCTCTGAGTGCTACATGAAAAAGAGTTTCGAACGTCGGTCAATGCACGCCTAAACAAATTGAAAATACCAAACTCAAATAGTTTTTTTTGTTTCAGCCCCTTCTGCGCTTGTACTGTCATTACAACTGTGACCAAACAAGTTTGAATTTGACTTTAGAATCACATATGTACCTAACTGTATTGAACTGTCACTGTTTATTTTCCTAAATTAGATGTCTAATTGCGTGACATTTTTGTGCAGATGGAAAATCGACCCTCCTCAGATGAATACTGGTTCCAATCAGCAGGCTGTCAAACCAGAGACACCACTGAAGCAAACAAATCTAGCAAGCTCGGAAGATCAGCACTAGCGATCAAATTTTTGTGGACAGTAGAAGTCAGAGCAAATCAGGCAGCTGTTGCTCCCAGGATTTTTCAAAAGTCTCCAGTTTCCCACTGATGCATCCGCCTACGCCTTGTCGGTGCCAACCTCTGCCAAAGTAACAGAAGCCAGCGCCGCTCAGCTCAGCTCATCTCATTCCTTTGGACTCTACAGATAAAGTTACCATCAGTACATGTAACTTGGACCCTTGTTCGTCTAAATCACTCTGTATCGACGTATAAAAATAGATAAAAGTCCACTCCCATCCCCTTTCATGTAGAATAGCATTTTAGGCATATTGTTTTCGTGTAAAATAGATCAGAGCAGGGACTTGCAAAACGTCTCGTGGTTTGGGAATCAAAACATTGGTTGTACACTTGTATGAAATAATGATGATCCAGTTTTCACTTTATTATGTTTTGTTTGTCTCAGCCGCGCGGATTGTTTATGTCGGTGGTGGTCAATTGGTCTTGGTGTTCCTAACTTTGTAGATTGGTCTTAAACAAAAAAAAACTTTGTAGATTGGTCGTCGTCAGCTACAGGCTACAGCAGCTTCTCTGAACCTGTTGTTACCTTAAATTTTTCACCGTCAAAGGTCTCCTTCGGTATTGATTGATGTCTATTTCACAGAACTGAATATCTCTGCTGTTAAATTCGTCTTTGACTCGTGTCCTTCGAAAAGAATTCCTTTCTGATACCAGTCCTAAATTTTATCGGAGCCGGCAGATCTAGCTATCTTTTTTTTTTTGAGGACAGGCATATCTAGCTATCTGAACTCAAGAACATGCAGAGCCATCGGCCGTTTTTATTTTGGAGGCCGGCTTGTGAATTCCAGAGAGCCTACAGAAAAGAGCCCGGCTTTCCAAAGCCAGGCAGGCCTAAACCTTATGGGCTAGATGAACCCAGCTACCGAGCGCTCATCATCGTCCAACCTATATTGGGCCGCGTAGTGATGAATCCACGCACAGCAGCCCATGTACCGAAAGTACTCATCATCGCCTACCTTTTTCTTCGTTTTCTTCTCCTCCCGAATACTTCAGGAACTTTATTTTTCGCGGAAAACAAAATCAGTCAACGTCATCGAAACGCTAAGCACGGAAAAAATATCACAGAATAATCCCGAGACGTGACCTGGCTATACAGTTCACACCCGTTTAGGTCTGAGTTTGACTAGTAAGGAAAGGACGAGCGCAGATAATGCAAGAAAGCAACAGGTGAAAACAGCGTCATTAAATTAATGTGACGTTTTGTGCTGAAACTCGCAGGCTTGGTTGGCTTTATTTTGGCCGTAACGCAGGCATCTTCAACATCGGGTCGGTTCACACTTCAGTAGTTCACTGTTGACACTGCTGTTTAGGCTCATAGGCTATCTTTGTACGTTACCGTAATCAGGCTTAGCAACACTGGAGATTCTGAATTTAACATTCTTGGACTGAATCCGTAATAGCTTGATGGCTCAGTAAGCTTGAATAGCGTCCGAGTTTTGCTCTCCTTGGAAGCTGGATAAGACTATTTTTAATTCTAAAAAAAATGACCCGTATCTAATTCCAGGGCCTTATCTGGTTCTGGCTTCGGTTATCCGGACTCCGGACCGTCCCAATCTGGACATGGCCCTTGTATCGAGTGGTTAAAACTTCCCCGACGCCAAATACTGCCCTCTTTGAGACTGTGATTGATTCTGTCCATACTTTGAATCAGGATTTTCTACTGTGAGCAATTCCACTCGTTCCACCTGACAACCGGTCACGATGAGCCATTACAAGAAAACTCAACATCCGCACCCCTTAAATGTCTCGGTACATTTTGGACCCGGTGCTAAAGGTGTATTAGCACCGGGTCCAACGTTTGGGTGACCTCGGAAACCCTTTAGCACTGGTTGGCAACACCAACCGGTGCTAAAAAGTGACTTTTAGCACCGGTTGGTGTTGCCAACCGGTGCTAAAGGCCCCAACCCTTTAGCACCGGGTTGTAACACCAACCGGTGCTAAAGGTCACCCTTTAGCACCGGTTGATGTTACCAACCGGTGCTAAAGGCCTTTTAGCACCGGTTGGTAAATATGACCCGGTGCTAAAGGGGTGCCACATGCTACTACAAAAGGAAAGCATCTTCTATTCCATCACATGTGTTGCGTAGGTGAGATGGTTAGTTGGGTACAC
Source organism: Echinochloa crus-galli (assembly GCA_900205405.1). Lineage (NCBI taxonomy): Eukaryota > Viridiplantae > Streptophyta > Magnoliopsida > Poales > Poaceae > Echinochloa > Echinochloa crus-galli. The sequence continues at coordinate 717,534 of OAMR01000238.1, read as the reverse complement.
GCGAGGCAAGAGGTCCTGAGTTCGAATCCCCGCAGCACATGTGATGGAATAGAAGATGCTTTCCTTTTGTAGTAGCATGTGGCACCCCCTTTAGCACCGGGTCATATTTACCAACCGGTGCTAAAAGGCCTTTAGCACCGGTTGGTAAAATCAACCGGTGCTAAAGGGTCACCCTTTAGCACCGGTTGATGTTACCAACCGGTGCTAAAGGCCTTTTAGCACCGGTTGGTAAATATGACCCGGTGCTAAAGGGGGTGCCACATGCTACTACAAAAAGAAAACATCTTTTATTCCATCACATGTGCTGTGTAGGTGAGATGGTTA